>CM048745.1:763947503-764352789 GCA_026315105.1 Locusta migratoria
GTGAGGTGATGCGCATGACTAGGAAAAACAATCCTATAACGTTCGAATACAGCATTAGTAGTGAGCTTCTTGATTCTGTCGCGTCGTTCAAATATCTAGGCGTAACATTGCAGAGCGATATGAAATGGAACGAACATGTAAGGACAGTCGTGAGTAAGGCGGACAGCCGACTTCGGTTTATTGGGAGAATTTTGGGAAATTGTACTTCACCTGTAAAGGATACTGCGTATAAAACGCTTGTACGACCACGTCTAGAGTATTGCTCAAGTGTTTAGGACCGCAGCAGATTAGTTTAAAGGAAGACATAGAGGCAGTTCAGACGCGAGCAACTAGGTGTGTTACTGGTAGGTTCGTCCAATGCGCGAGTGTCACGGAAATGCTCCGGTAACTCAACTGGGAATCGCTGGAGGAAAGACGACGTTCTTTTCGTGAATTTCTGTTAAGTAAATTTAGAGGGCCGGAATTTGAAGCTGAGTGTAGTACGATCTTGCTGCCGCCTACTATACTTCGCGTAAAGATCACAAAGACAAGATAAGAGAAATTAGGGCTCGTACTGAGGCATATAAGCATTATTTTTTCCTCGTTCCATTTGGGAGTGGAATAGGAGAGGAAATGCCTCGTAGTGGTACAGTGTACCCTCCGCCATGCACCTTACTGCGGAGTATGTATGTAGATGTAGATGTAGAAATCGGCTGCCCGGCTCTCCTCACTGGTAGACGTTACTGAAATAGTGGCGAGCGGGTGAAAGGCGAGAGCTGCGCCCCCGTAGGCCTTGGGCGAATAAAATCTCCTGGTGGGACCGAGGCTTCCGACGGTCCTTTTGGCGCTGGCAGCGGGCTTTTTGATGAGTCACGGATGTCGACCACTCCCCCCCCCCCTTCACTCTATAGAACATCACCACGTCCTTCTGTTGACAGACGACGGTAGAAGCAGAGCTAGCTGGCGAACGTAGTTGGTGAGGGAGGCGCCCACATTGTGAGCGATGTGAGCCTCCGCCCGCGCCTAGAGCGGATAACACTGCTCGAAAAACTGACGCAATGTCGGACCAGACGGACAAAACGTCACAGGAATCACGGCTGGGATCCATTTAGCGAGTGGACTCCGAAGACGGCGGTCGTATTGTCGACGCGTGGCCAAGCATGTGGACGTCGATTGGTTCAGGCGGGGGCGCCAAAGGCACATGCCCCGCGGAAGGCAAGGGTTGTCGACAAATGTGGAACTAAAGTGCTGGAACAGAGTCATCGAATCGAGGAGGGCGCAGCTGATTTTAATGGTGACTGAGCTGCTGGACGTACATATCCCAAATGATGAAGAATCCTTCCTCGCAACCAACACTTCCGGCCATTGATTGTTCTAAAATACGAGGCGCGTCCAAAATGTAAGTTCCGTTTGGTAATAAAATGAAATTGTACACAGATACAGAAGAAATTTTTATTGCACAAAATTCTAAAACTCTTAAACTACTTTTCCACATAACTGACGAAATTTTGTAGGCACTTGTCATAGCGTGCCACAAGTTTTTGCATGCATCCTTCACAGAAGGTTGCCCCCTGTGTTTTCAACCATGTGGTAACAGCTCTTTGTCATCGCTGAAGTGTTGACCACCAAGGACAGATTTTAGTTGTAAGAAGAGATGAAAGTCGCTAGGAGAGAGGTCCGAGCTGTATTGTGGATGTACAAACAGGTCCCATTGAAATTTCCGTAAGAATTGATTGGTCACATTCGGTGTGTGAGGTCAGACATTATCGTGAAAAAAATAAACTTTTGACAGCAATCCTCCTCTTACGCCTAAAATCTGTCCTTGGTGGACAACACTGCAACGATGATGACGAGCTGAAAGAACATGTTACCACATGGTTGAATACACAGCGGCAACATTCTATGAAAAAGACACACAAAACCTTTTGCCATGCTATGACAACTGCCTCTACAATTTCGTAGGCTATGTAGAAAAGAAGTTTAACAGTTGTAGATTTTTGTACAATCAATATTTTTTCTGTATCTGTACCCGTTCGTTTTATATAAACAAACGGAACTTACTTTCTGGACGCGCCTCGTAGTATGGCCCCAGAAATTTGGAAGTAATGCACGGAGCAGGCGACGCAAACCGTGGAGGATGCAGGATCGACAGCAATCTGCAATTTCGGCGGCCATGAGAAAGCTCCCACTATGGGGCTGGGAAGGGTATATCGAAAGTAAATGCAGGAAGGCTCCTCACAGTTGTGCGTAGCAAGTAGCTTACTCATTTATGACTTCCCCGTTAGTCTGTGAGTATAACCTGGCATTTTTCAAATGTTTGATACTATTGTCCACATAAAATTCCTCATATTCTATGGGAATAAATTCTAGTCTATTGTCCGTTACGATCATTTCGGGCAATCCTTCAATACAAAATGTTGAAGTCAAAGCTTGAATAGTGGAACGTGCCTAGACTAGCGCAAACGAACCACTAATGGGAATTTAATATCCACAAGCACCACCGAGTGAAAATTCCAGAATTCACAGCGAAGTCCGAATGAATTCGTCGCCAGGGTGCAGTAGGTTTCGGCCAATAAGAAAATGCTGGATGTGGAGCAGACTGTAGATACAGACTGAACACGGTGCTGTCATAGGCTCATTCTTTGTATCCAGACGAAGCCACTTGCAATGACGACGAGCTAAGTGTTTTGTCTGGATCACTCCCCAGCGACCTTTATCCAACAATCGCCGTATTTCCATTGAAGAGCTCAGGCTATGATCACTCGTGACTCATCACTATCGGTGTGTAAGAGAATGAAACCTTGATGTAGCGAAATAGCCTGCCGACGTAAGAAATCAAAAAAAAAAAAAAAAAAAAACATGCTACAACTGTTGTAAATCAGATTCAGCCGCCGTGCTCCTTACAATTTGTTCGTGATGAATAGGAAAATTATTATTGATCAGCAAGTCAGAATCAAGTGCGTGAGTCTGGCAACACGGAACAGTAGATTGATAAGAAAATCACGGTCATGGTCCATAGAAAGATGCGAATGAACATCCGCTTTAACATATTGAGCAGTAGGGCAATAAAACATATAATTCGAGAGAAAAATCCCCCAAAGCGGCAATTTTTTGGCTGTACGGACTGTCACTGACAGAGCAGGATTAAATAAAGACTGCAAGGGTTTACGGTCAGTCAACAAGTAGAACTTTACTCCGTAGAAACTTTTTTCCTCTGAAGACCAAAGCAACAGCTTCATTCTCAGTTTGTGAGTATTATCATTGCGCTTTGTTCAAGAGGTTGGAAATAAAGGCAATAGGCCGATAGACTAAACCAAACCAGCGCAACAAGACCTCTCTCATCCCATAAGCGGAGGCATCGGCTGCCAGAATAAACGGGCTTTTTACAGATCAAAGTGAACCAAACACCGATCATGAATGGAGTCCTGAAAGGCCGCCAGGCATTCCACGAATGATACCCACGGGACAATCTTGCGTCGCAAACATTGGAAGGAAATTGCAATTTGCGAAACATCTGGAACAAAACGACGATCATATAGAAATTATCCAAGCTCAGTTTACAATTCAACACATTTCGCTGCTTTTGAAGATCTTTTATTGATAGTAAATGCGTTTGCTATGGATGGACCCCCAGACCATTGATGACATGCTTAAGATATTCAAAGTATGTCCGAAGGGATACACATTTGTATTGCATTTGAGACTTGAAGCAAACAACGAAGGTTGCCTATATGTTCATCTGGAGTATGTCCAGAAACAACATCATTCAGATATTTGGAAAAGAGTCGAGATGCTACAGTCAGTTGTACCAAGTAGCGCTTTAAATATTGCCAGCGCTGAAGCACTTCCAAACAGCAAGCGTAAATATTTGAATAGACCAAAAAGCGTATTTAGTACAAAAAACTTTTGAGGTTGTTCATCTCGCAATTTAATGTTCAAAAACTGGCACCCTACCCCCATTGTCTCCCGAGCAATGTAAAGCGTCGAATAAAGTTTAACAGTCTTTTTGAAGTCAGTGCAAGATCGGAACTTGTCAGAACGCTTTCTGAGCACAATGAGAGGTGAAGACCAATGAGAAGCGGAAATGGTAGTTATTACCTCAGCAGCAAGTGAACGTAACAACTTCTGCCCGAGGTGTTCGCGAAGAGCTTGTGGAACCGAGCGAGAACATACAAACTGCGGCCGCGTATTTCCTCTGTCCCGCAGGCAGTGAAGTTCTTTCCCATACCCAGAAATTCCGAAAACAAATCACTAAATTCAGCAAAAATTTTCGTCCCACTTTTACAGTAATAAACATTAGACACAGACAAAATGTTGTTCTGTGCACTAAAACCAAACAAATCGAAACTGCCAAGTCCAAATATATTCAAACATTTCTTTACGCACAACAAGTGGAATTTTACAGTTCTCGTAATACCACTGTATGTGAAAGGATGCGCACACACACACCTAAGATACGAATGCTTACAGCATGAGATTTGTGAAGTTTGCGTTTGCCCAACATTTCGTAAGAATTACTATTTAAGAAAGTCACTGGAGCTCCTGTATCAAGCTGAAACTTAAGTTTAAAACTGTTCTACGTCAATGTCAAACACAATGTATTATTTCCATCCTGCACCGGTGACACTGTACTACGTCGTGAAACTTTCGAGGGCGTCTGATTAATTGGCTCACTATGACCGGTATTCACCATATGCTCATAGCTACGAAGTTCACAATTTAAGCGTTTCTTACGTTAAGGCACACACTTTGTACATGTCCTGTCCTATGGCAAATGAAACACTCACTGTTACGAGAGGGTTAGTTTTGTCTTTTGTAATAAATTCAGCAATTTGGGCAAGACATCACAGTTCCGTCGAGCGGGTCGTGTGTTTACTGCATACTGTCTGAGCTGATCGAGCACCTCATTTATGATTTACCTCGCTTCTGTTGACCCTACGACCGATCGACTGCAAAGATCGAAACAGAGCCACTCTTGTCGGCAGATATTTGACATGTATCATGGGCAAGTAAAATGTTGGAAACATGCATAAATTTGGGATGCGGCATTTTAAGGATCTGTTAACGTAGTTTTGGATCAGTAACGTTCTGCGTTACTGCGTCATGGATAATTGATTGTAACAAATGCCACAACCACGTTGGAAATTACATTGGCGAGCCAATCCAGATACGTCAGCTAACCAATCTCGGTATGTCAGTTCAGGATTACTACGACAACGGAAAAAGTTATACGTGGCAGTTGCAACTATACATTTTCCGCATAGTATTTCGAAAGGATAATTACTGAATATTTCAACTCTTCCAGATTTCCTACCGGGTGCAATTTATTCAGAAAACGATATACTCCCAAGCAGCACGTAGCAATAAAGTATCCTACCACGTCTTTTCCTGGGAGGTGGTGAAAATGACTTGCACTTAAAACTGTGCCAAACACTCCGTATAATCTTTATACTTCTTATGGAACGCCCTGAACGGTGGCGCAAAGCTGGTATCATAGGGTTGGTGCGGCGCCGCGGTGGAGTAGCTGAGTGCTCTAAAGCGTCTCGCTGCGGAGCGCACTGTTGCTCGCCGTGGAGGTTCGAGTCCTCACTGGGGCATGGGTGTGTGTGTTTGTCCGTAGGTTAGTTTACCTAGGTTTGTAAGCAGTTTGGTCCAATAGATTTACAGACATTTGAACATTTTGTTGGTGCGGCAGATTCTGAGACAGCCGCTGTAGCAGTTAGTGTTGCTGGTTGAAAGCGGTCTGCTGGCCACGTACGAATTCTGTCATCAAGGCTTTGAGGTCGGAAATCTACTGTTCCTGCAAGCGTTAGAGACATTTCCAGAGCGGTCGTCATGGTAATGCTTATACAATGAAAACAAGAAAAACAAGAACCGCCAGTACACTAAAAAAAGAGACCCCTGATCGTGGGAAGTAGGAGTGATATGGGACCCATCATATGTCTAGCAACGACTCTGCAAATGACACGTTCGTAAGTATCCCGCCTAATCATCTGCCTTCATTGATGTCCCTTGGGTTATTCCAAAAGGAAAATGCGACACCTCACATGTTCAGAACTGCTACAAGTGGCCCATGGAACTCTCATCAGAGTTTAAACACCTCCGCTGACCACCACTCCCCAGAAATTACCATTATTGAGCTAATCTAGAATGCCGAGTCTATGCCACGTCTTGTTGCGGCACTTGAGCGTGTTCGCGGGGACCCTACACGATACTAGGCAGGTGAAATACACCGATGCGCGAGGCCGTTCCCCGTCGGGGGACCCGATGATTGCGCTGTCTTTACTGTAAGTTAGTTTGTAGGTTTAGGGACTGACGCCGCCGCAGTTAAGTCGCATAAGCTTAACAAACATGAGTATGTGTGTGTGTGTGTGTGTGTGTGTGTGTGTGTGTGTGCGTGCGTGCGCGAGTGTGTCATAAATTGTAGTTGGTAATGAGGTCCAATAGTTTTGTGCTGCGATGAAACATTTTATTGAAGAGATGTATCGATTAGTCTATTTAGCATATTGGCTACATGTATCAGTTTGCGGGACATTCCCCAGGCTACTCAATAGCATGTAGTTGTCATGCCCACTTCAGCAGTGGGTGCGACAAATTTTAGGGAAGGGAAAATGACGACTGAGCGCAAGGCACTGACTGAGTATGCTACTATATATTGAAACCGATAGCCAACAGACTAATTAAAAATTTACTGTGTGTATTGACTGGAACAAAACTATTTACCACCGTATTTCCCGATGCTGTAAAATCAAATGTTCAAATGTTTGTTAAGCTTATGGAACTTAACTACGGGGTCATCAGTCCCTAAACTTACAAACTACTTATGAACTACCTTATACTAAAGACGGCACAAATATCCATGCAGTGGCCGTGCAGAACGTGACTGGAGTGCCTCAGTCCCCTCGGCTACCGCGGCCGGCACGCCATTATTCAGAATGTCTTTACAATCAAAATGTCCAAAAGTGTCTCTTTACTTTTTAAAGAAGACATTGGATAGATGTGCTCCCATTCGGCGTTCACACTCTAACAGCCTGTTATGAAAACTCTGGAATGCGCGATTTAGCAAATCTTGGGGAATGGCAGTGATTTCGTTTACAATGTTCTCCTTCAGTTCATGCATTGTCGCAGGACGTGTACGGTACACCTTGCCTTTAAGATATCCCCATAGGAAGAAGTCGCACACACTAAGATCAGGGAATCTCGCAGGCCATGCAATGTCACCGTTACGTGGAATAATGCGTCTTCCAAACAATTGGCGAACTGCTGCCATCGATTGTCGAGCAGTGTGTGACGTGGTTCGCCCTGCTGAAACCACATGTTTTCGACGTTAAGGTTAATCTCGTACCGTCTCGGTGTAAAGAATGTTTGCAGCATTGCAATATATCGAGCGGATGTTACTGTCACTGCAATACCATCCTCACGTTCAAAAAATAAGGGCCGATAACACCATGACATGATACAGTACACCATATTGTGACCTTGGCGCTATGTAGTGGTCGCTGGTGCAACTCACGAGGACTGTACTGTGCCCAATAACGAAAATTCTGTTTGTTCACGAATCCGTTCAGGTGGAAATGGGCTTCAACTGATATCCATAAGTTACCTAGGTAATTCGCGTCCTCGTTGATTTTAGCCAATATCTGGCTACTAAACTCCAAACGTGACGCTGGGTCTCGTTCATCTAAGTGTTGCAGAATCTGCAACTTATAGGGATGGAAGTCTAATTCGTGTAGTATTGTTTGTAAGCTTCGTCGCTTAATCCCTAGCGAAGATGCATGGTGTCGAACGGAGCGGCGAGGACTTCTCTCAAAATGTTTCAAATGTTTGTAAATGTACCGGACCAAACTGCGTGGTCATCAGTCCGTAGCTTACAAACTACTTAATCCTAGGTAAACTAACCTAAGGACAACACACACACCCATGCCCCAGGGAGGACTCGAACCTCCAAGGCGAGCAACCGCGCGCTCCGCAGCGAGACACTTTAGACCGCTCGGCTACTCCACCGACCGCCCATCTAAACAGATCTACATCTACATCTACATTTACATGGGCTACTCTGCAAATCACATTTAAGTGCCTGGCAGAGGGTTCTTCGAACACCCTTTATACTATTCATCTCCTATTCCATTCTCAAATAGCGTGCGGGAAGAAAGAACATCTGAATCTCTTCGTTCGAGCTCCGATTTTTCGTATTTTATTCTGATGATCATTTCTACCTATATAGGTGGGAGACAACATATATTTCCGCATTCAGAGGAGATAACCGCCTTTGTATTAACGATTCCCATCCCAGGTCCTGTATCATTTCCGTGACGCTGTCTCCCATGTGTCGTGATAATACAAAACGATCTGCCCTTCTTTGGACTCTTTCGATGTTCTCCGTCAAACCCACCTGATAAGGATCCCACACTGGGCAGCAGTACTCCAAATGAGGACGAACCAGCGTAGTGTATGCTCCACCGCGGCAGACTTCTCTCGATTGTAGCTCTAGCAGCTGCAATGATCTCTGGGGTACGTACCCTTGGAATGCCGCCAGGAGGTTTCTTTTTCAAGGCAGATCCTGTTTCTTCAAAATTACGCATCCACGTTGGAATCATATGCGCAGATGGGACACGCCCATGACGTCCGGGCTGGTAATGCTGTCGTAATATTCTCTGCGCGGTAGTCGCACTACCACCATTTTTGTAAAACGCTCTCAGAGCTACTGCACGTTCCGCACCAGTCCAATTCTCCACGATTACTAAATGGCAATGCGTTCACATCAATTGTGCAAAGTTTCGGACATCTCCCGGTGCTACAGTGCTGCCAACTGTAACGTTCAAAATTTCCCGTTCCCCTGCGCCATCCTGTATTTAATCGCGCGAGTCTCATTCATGATTCAGTCACAATCGAACAGATTAGTGGAACGGTAAACAAGCGACGTATATGGACACCTGTTTTGGATACGCGTTACAGATACGCAGCTAAAACGAAGTACCATGTGGAGACGAAAATATATTCGGGCGGCTGGTCGAGAGCAGTTAACCATTGCAGGGAGCGAAGTGGCTCCACTAATGGTCGAATGGTAATAAAGAGGGCGTGTGCTGAGCGCACTTGTGCCGCCAATTAGAGCGGATGCGCTGAGCAAGGAGCCCACCGTGCAGCTCCCCCTGCCGCCACGCACGCCCGCCCCCTCGCGCAACCACCCTCGCCCCCTGCCCGCAACTTTGCCACTCTGGGCGCCGCTCTCACACTGTCCCGTGTTAATTAGCTGGCTGCCTGCGCGCCCGCACCACCCGACATCACTCTCTGCCTGCCGAGTTCACTGGCGCCAGGCTTCGGGCCGCGACTAACTCATGATGACATATATGTTCAGCGCAACAAAATACGTTCATCATGTGCTCCTAAATTACGGGCTACTGCAGCCATTAATACGAGGGAAATGGAGCGCGCGACGGAGCCATCAGACAATAAGGATATTCTCCAAACTATCAAGGCTTCATCATACGTTTCAGACTGTTACTTCAAATCGCTTCGTTCGTATCTACGAAATGCAGCCAGGATTTGGTTCTGGTGGGGGGCCTATTTTAAAAAAAATAGCCTATTAAATTTATTAATCAATAACACAGTTTTACACTTTTTATAATTTAAGCAATCATACTACGAAAACAATTTCACAAGAAATAGAATGAGATGGCTCGCCTTAATTTGAAAGTGGAAGAGGGACAATGTGGTGGAAATGGAGTCTATATAATGTTTGTAAAATAATTAAACAGCTTCTGTGTTACTAGCCAAAGAGAAAGGTCTTTACAGTTTAAATAACATGAGACTGTATGCGTATTATTTATTTATTTAGCGTATGGCTTCATCACAAAATTTTCAGTTATTTGGTGTTTTAATAACAAAGATGCATATAATATTACACGTGTAACAAACTGATATCAAGTCCATCAATACAGTCCAGTGATCCCTCCGTAACCATCAGGAACTCTGTTTGGTCGCCAGCGAAAGCTCTCAGGGGACATTCTTGAACCACAAGGTAGGCAGTCTGCTTTTCAGCGCCACAGTGACAGCTTGGAGAAGCTATTTTCTTCCACTTTTACAGAAGGTCTGCACACCTTCCAGGGTTGGTTCTTGTTCTGTTAAGTGCTGACCAATCTCTGCGCGGTAAATCAAAGCCAGGTGGCTTGGTTTATATGTACGACATCTTCAGTTGTTCTGGCGTTACATTAATCTGCCATGTTTGTCTCCAGCGGTCATCGGTATTAAAGCTGTTGGTAACTAAAGTTCTTGCAGTAAAAATTGAACTAAAATAACAGTATTGTTGTTCATAAGATTTCACTCGTTAGCGCCGCTGACCTGCTGAGCAGTGGGCCGCCGCATTCGAACAATCGGCTCGTAACTTCAGAATAGCAGAAACAATAGCGGGAGTATCAAAGCTGTTCGCGGCGGCGTTAAAACCGCTCACAGTGACAGCAGCACACGTTGTCAGTGGCGGCATCTCCTTGGCGTCCAACTGTCATGTTCACTTGTGCTTGGTAAATTATGGTTACGTTGTGATTTATTACATGTTTACGATTTCAAAATTCCGGTGCCGACCTGTTTAAAAAATAAAAAATGAAAACATTAAAAAATAATAAAATTAAAAAATCTTTGGGGAGTGCTAGGGGCATGGACTTCAGCCCCATTAGCCACCACCACCCCCAGTGGCTGCGCCACTGGCATAGTGTATTAGAAATTAAAGTATAAATCTCTAGAAATGTCATCCACTGACGGAATGGCGACTCTTTATCTTAGACACTACGGAACTAATCTCTCCTACTTCAACTCTCTGATTTATGTATTTGGAAACCAGGGAATGAGAACTAATACATTGGCTCTAAAATGTTTACTTAAAGACCCATGGGCACTACCTTAGCTTTGATATTGTAAACACATTTCTTCGTGCTCATGGTCTTCACTCTGCGGTCCATCTTTAGAGATTCTTTCTTCTTCTTCTTTTTTTATTTTCATTTTTTTTTTTACTACGAGTGACATTACGGAGATATTTTTTCAAATTCTGGATTTGTATGATAAGGCAACTGAGGCGACAGGGAAATATCTTAATGGACTCTCTGTCAGGCTCATAATATTTTCAAAACATAACGTTTGTGAGACAGTTGTCAATTTCAGTCAAGAGAGACATTTCAGGTGAAGGAATCTGCTAATTTTATAGGGAATAGCGTTCTCCCAATGAGAGAGGGGCTATGGCAGAGAACTGCTAAGGTCATGTAAAATACTTGAAATACTCGTTACAAAAACACCTTGTGGTTCATAGGAACAAGTTTGCCTTGTCTTGGAACTCCTGCAAGGATCACTGAAGTGCTTAATTTGCAACAGTGTTAGAATCTGCACGAAGAACGGCCGCTTTGTAGGCTTACGTTGGAAAAGGATAAAGACTAACACTTTAAAAACTTTAACTTTTTCCGCTTTCATTACGGAATTGTAACGGAACAGTATGATTAAGTTTTATTTCAAATTTACTGCTTTTATTTGTATAATGTTTGAACAATCTTTATTCAACTGAGTTGTGTGGCATTACCTACATCATTTGCCAAAGTTAGGATGAAACTTAATTTATTAGTTAACCACGTATCTTCATATTTCTTTAATGTTTAACCAACGTTCTATGCATAGAGTTTTGACCGTACGATCATAGGCGTCTATCACGTACTATTATTTGTACTGTAATGGTTGGTCATGAAAGCAGATGTGTACGTTTCGCCTCTGAGCCATATACCTTTGATAGAGTCGTACATAGCCAAATACGTATAATATTTATTTTGGCTAACATTGTGTAGTTTGGTCAACATCTTGCGATACGTAAGGTCGCAGTCGACACTACCTACTGTAAAAATTTGGAAAGCAACGAGCTTGCAGTAGTATAAATTTGTTTCACAGTATAAAGATAGTGTTAAAACCAGACATTTCCGCACACAAGGTCCGTATCACGCTAGTTCTTTATTAAATTTAGTACATTTCAACAGGTGACTTGCTGTTTTTAACGTAGTTGAGGTTGGGAAACTTTACGTTACGGTATTTGATAACTATTGTACTCTCACTGTGTTTAGTTAGTTTATTAGTGACGCTTGAATTTCAACTTGTTTATACAAGCAATAGTGTAAAGTTTCAGTGGTAGTGTTATTTGTTCTTTTCTGATACTATTAGTTGTTGTTACTTGATTTTGTAGAGACTGAGGTTTGTTGATTGCTGTAGTTAAGAGGTACTTCCTAGTTTTTTTGTAGAAACGTAACTTAATAACTTAATTGTGAAATTTTACCATGAGAGAAAAATGTGGGCTCTGTCGTAGGGTCGTGCGTAGTGGGCTGCAGTGTGGGATTTGCAGTAAGTATTTTCATGGGGGGGAGTGCAGTGGGGAAGCCAGTGGGCATTGTGGTGAGGTTCTCTCCTGGAACTGTAGGATTTGCAGCAGGAATAAGTTGATAGAGGAGCAGGAGCGTTTGATCTGCGCCCTTCAGGTGCAGCTGAAAAACGCTGAAGAGGAACTAGGTAGGCTGAGGAGGGGAAGGGGGGCTGGGGAATTGGAACTGGCAGTTGGCAAGAAGGTAGCTAGGAGAAGGTATTCAGATAGCTTTACATTGCAAGTTGCAAATAGGTTTGACCAACTGTCAAAGTTGAGTGGAGATGAACCTCCTGTAGCTGTAGGTGTAGGAAGTACGCAGCAGACCTCAGCTGTTAGGAAGCCGAAATTTGTAGAGAGGGCTCTTAGGAAGAAGGTTCTGCTGCTAGGCAGTTCTCATGGCAGAGGTGTTGGCCAACAGTTGCAGGAAGTACTTGGGAGTGAGTACCAGGTCACCAGCATAGTGAAACCTAGTGCAGGGTTAGCTCAGGTCACTTGTAACTTAGGGGACTTATGTAGGAATTTTTCAAAAGAGGATCAGGTAGTTATAGTGGGTGGGGCTGGGAATAGTCTTGATAGGGACGGGGAATATGATATAGGTGGTGATCTGGAAAGGATAGCATCTGAAACTGGTGGCACGAATGTGCATTTCGTGCAGCTGTTTCAGCGTCATGATAGGCCTTGTCTTAATACGGCTGTCAGCCGTGTTAACATGTGACTTGAGAAAGCGCTGATGACGGAGGGCATGGGTCACATTGCAGTGGTGCCAGTTGAGACTATCCAAAGGTCGGATTTTACTAGGCACGACCTGCATCTCAATAGGCATGGGAAGGGGAGGTTGGCAAAGCTCATAGGTGACAGTGTAGTAGGGGGTGGGGGTGTCACTCATGGAAAAATTCCTGTAGTAGTTGGTGTTAGGGCTGCACCTTTTTTAGACTGAAGACAGCTGATAGGTATTCCTGCTTAAAGGAAGTCCCTCTAAGAAAGAAACCACCTTTGACAAAGTCTAAGAATATAATTAATAAGGGAATTACTGTTTTTCATCAAAATATACAGGGTATCAGAGATAAAGTTAATGAACTGCTTATTGATACTGATTCTGACATTATTAGTATTTCAGAGCACTTTTTAATTGGTGTGACAATTCAAAGACTTCCTTTGCCAGGATACAGGTTAGCTGCCTTCTACTCTAGGAGCTCCTTGCAGTGTGGGGGAGTGGCCATGTATGTAAAAAACGATTTTTCATCGGAGTCAATCGATTTTTCTAAACACTGCACAGAACAGATATTTGAATGTTGTGCAGGAGTTGTTAATGTTAATGGAACTAAACTAGTAATAGTTGTTATTTATAGATCCCCTGACTCAGATTTTAAAATGTTTCTGCCCAAGCTGGAATTGGTTCTGGGTTCATTGTATAGGAAGTATAAAAATTTAATTGCGTGTGGAGATTTCAACATTAATTGTGTAGGTGATAGCTCAAGGAAAAGTCAGCTGTTAGATCTATTTAATTCCTATAACATGATGCAAACAGTATTTTTTCCAACGAGAGTGCAAGGAAATAGCAGTTCTACCATTGACAATATTTTTGTTCATTCTGCATTATTAGAGGGGCACTCTGTCAGCAGAATAGTAAATGGCCTATCAGACCACGATGCCCAACTTTTAATTCTAAAAAGTATTTGTTCTCAAACAAATGTTAAACATAAATATCAACTACTCAGAAAAGTTAATCCAGTTGCAGTTGAGACCTTTTTAAGCTTAATTAAGGAACAAGAATGGCAGGATGTTTATAGTGCCGATAATGCAGATGATAAATATAATGCTTTTCTGAACACGTTTCTTATGTTGTTTGAAAGTTGCTTTCCGCTGGAACAATCAAAACAGGGTACTTCCAATAACAGACAGCTAAGGTGGCTGACAAAGGGGATAAGAGTATCATGTAGAACTAAGCGGGAGTTGTATCAAAATGTTAGAAGCAGTCAGAATGAAGATGCAGTAGCTCATTACAAACAGTACTGTAAGGTTCTGAAAAATGTCATTAAGAATGTAAAAAGTATGTGGTATGCAAAAAGAATAGCAAACTCTTGGGATAAAATGAAAACTATCTGGTCAATCGTGAAGGAAGTGTCAGGTCAGCAGCAGCAGGTAGAAGATATAACGTCAGTGCGTAGTAGGAATGTTTCTGTTACTGACAAGTTAGATATATGTGCAATATTCAATAATCACTTTCTGAATATAGTAGGGGAACCAAACAAAACTCTAGTTTCTACAGGTAATCATATAACGTTTTTAGAACCTGCCTTACCCAGGCTGTTACCTGAAATGGTCCTTCGTGATACTTCCATAGGTGCAATTGAGTCAATAATTAAATCACTAAAGATTAAGGACTCTTGTGGGTATGATGGGGTATCTAGCAGAATTCTAAAGTACTGTTCTCCATATGTTAGCCCAGTACTAAGCCATATTTGTAATTTTTCCTTTCAGAATGGTCAGTTTCCTAACAGATTAAAGTAATCAGTAGTGAAACCACTTTATAAAAAAGGAGAAAGGGATAATGTAGACAACTATAGACCTATTTCTATGCCATCGGTTTTTTCTAAAGTTATTGAAAAGGCTGTATTTTCAAGATTAATTGATCATTTTAGTTCACATAATTTATTGTCAAACGTGCAGTTTCGTTTTAGAAGTGGTTTAACGACTGAAAATGCTATATTTTCGTTTCTGTGTGAGGCACTTGATGGGTTAAATAAGAGGCTACGGACATTGGGCGTCTTCTTTGATTTAACAAAAGCGTTTGATTGTGTTGATCACAAAATATTGTTGCAGAAGTTGGAACATTATGGAATACGGGGAGTAGCCCACAACTGGTTCACCTCTTACTTTAATAACAGACAACAGAAGGTAACTCTCCGCAGTGTAGAAAATAGCTATGACGTGCAATCCCAATGGGGCACAATTAAGTATGGGGTGCCCCAGGGGTCTGTTTTGGAACCATTGCTGTTTCTTATTTATATAAATGATATGCCTTCGAGTATAACAGGTGACTGTTAAATATTTTTGTTTGCTGATGATACCAGCTTGGTAGTGAAGTATGTTGCTCGTAATATTGACACAATAACAAATAATGCAGTTCAAGAGATAAGTTCATGGCTTGTGGAAAACAAGTTGATGTTAAATCACAGTAAAACTCAGTTTTTACAATTTCTAACACATAATTTGACGAAAGCTGACAATCTGATTACACATAATGGGCATGTGATAAGTGAGACTGAACAGTTCAAATTTCTATGTGTTCATATAGACAGTAAGCTGTCATGGAAAGCCCATGTTCAGAATCTTGTTCCAAAACTAAATTCTGCTATATTTACCATTAGAACAATATCTGAGATAAGTGATTTTTCAACACGAAAAGTAGTCTATTACGCTCACTTTCACTCACTTATGACGTAAGGAATTGTTTTTTGGGGTAACTCGCCTGATGCAAAAAAGATATTTCTGGCTCAAAAACGGGCGGTTCGAGTAATATGTGGTGTAAGTTCGCGAACGTCATGTCGACCCCTTTTCAGTAGTCTGGGAATTATGACTCTGGCGTCACAATACGTTTTTTCTTTAATGTAGTTTGTTGTTAATAATATCAGCTTATTCCCACGAGTTAGTGGCTTTCACTCGGTGAATACTAGACAGAAGTCGAATCTGCATTTGCATCACACCACCTTAACACTTGTGCAGAATGGGGTACAATATTCTGCGGCATCCATTTTCAATAAGCTGCCACAAGAACTAAAGAACCTTAGCACTAATCCACACGCTTTCAAATCTAAATTGAAGAGTTACCTCATGGCTCACTCCTTTTATTCTGTCGAGGAACTCCTAGAAAAGTTTAAAAATTAAGCTAACTCATTTTTTTCTTTATTGATTCTTTTCACTTTGTCTTAAGATTGTTGTGTGCAAAGGACTACTTAAAAATTTTCTATTACCATTCTTGTGTAACAATTAATGTATTGACTTGTTCCATGACCATGGAGTCTCACTCCTCAATTGGGTCTTATGGAACAGAAAAACCAATAAAAAAAATAATAATAAAAAAAATCAAAGTATTACATACCCACTCCTCTCTATCAGCCGTCTCATTTCAACATTCATTTCATTTAAATCCTGTATAAGTTCGTAAGCTACAGTTTGTAATCCTTGTCTTGTGGAAGTTCACGGCATGGGTAAGTATCAGTGAAGAATCTGTAGTATCGCCTATTATGATGCAACCGTATACTACTACACCAATATCGACTGGGCCACGTAAACTCCGACAATTGGTGGTAGTGTTACTTCCTTTATTCCTGTAAGAGGCTGCGAAACGATGAACAGTATAATTGTGCATAAAACCCCACTCTCGGAAGCATAGATAAATTGTCTACGCATATGGCCTGCAAAGCAAACTCATCATTAAATGTTCAAATGTTTGTAAACCTATTGGATCAAACTGCTATGGTTATCAGTCCCAAGACCGCGCGGCAAATAGTGCATCCAGTGCATGCAACGAGTCAGCAGCATTGCTATCCAACAGGCAGAGTTCCACAACTCAAGACAAAGTGCCACTCTGCTCGGAACAGTGAACGAAGACTTACTTACAGACATCAATGACAAAATTTTATTAGTCTCATTGCGAATCTACATCAAATTTTTGAGAATACAATGATTTTTAGTAATGTGTTATTAAATGTGTGAGATATTTATTTTAAAGTGCGCCTACGTTGCTTTAAGAAGTAACACTCTGGAGCAATCGGTAAGTTTTGCCGTAACATAATCAGACGAGTCTCTTCGTAACAGGGACTAGTATAGAATTTGCCTTCACAGTTAAAAAAAAAAAAAAAAAAGAACTGGAGTGAACCAATGTATGTGACTTGAATGGTCCTGTTGAAAGCAAGCCTAAGACTTACCACTTAATTATTGTTGACGACAGTATTCATTATTAGCCTCATTGTCTTACAATGAAAAATTTCTCACCGCAATTTTCCCTGAATATTATCGGATAAAAAGTGATAGCCATTGCAATTTTCACCAACATTTCACCAGTAAAGAATTATTTTCGAAATATGGCTTTCCTAGTTGTGGAATTAATTAATTACATGAAAACAGTACTCCAAAAAAGTGTAAGAATTGTTGAAGCGAAGGGTTTTTATTGTAGATAATGCTGCCATGCATGATCTCAAGAAGCTTGTTAAGGAATTTCTACATTTAAACGGAAAGGATAATACGCAGACTTTTGGAGATACTCAATGGAAGCATAATACCACCTATGAACCTAAAGTTGCAGTATTCATGTAATTAAAAAGCTTGAAGGTTAATTTAGTCAAACAGTCGAATACATTGTAGAAAGTGGGGAAATTTACACCACAATAGTTCAAACATCTTATTGTTCAGTTTCTGCTCTATCTATCTCATTTAGCTGGCTTTCGTTTCACGCGATTAAATGGTGAATGTTTTTCTTACAACATATCATAAGGTCTGCTACGACTGCTTTTATAAGGTACGTTATAGACATAGTCACCAGCTTAAACCGTGTCTAACGCAAATTCAGACCAAACCAGCCAAAAACTACAGGATAAATGTACGTGTTACTCACGTTCAATTGAGGAATATCTTAGGTGTCTTTCTCATTTGCCCGTTACTTTCTGAATTATGCCACCTCTATAGCTTCGAGATACACAAACTAATAACTGTTATGACATTTTTCTAGTTATGCAAGGTCTAAACGAATGTATGGATCGTAATGTACCCGGCTGTTAGAGTTTGTGCGTTATAGTTTATGATCCCATGGTTAAGAATTACATAACATTCGAAATCTCTGGACCTATAGTTATTGAACATGTCTACATTATGTTAACGATTTCAGTTTATTAAAGAGATACAAAATTTTGGCACTATATCCCGATATTTTAGCCGTTGCATATTTTTGCCTACATGTATTATACGCGTTGCCTAGCGAGATGTTCACATACTAAAAAGTTTATATCCTGTACCTTTTTCATTTTCAAGTCCAATTGAGGTTCAGATTATAATATTCGAGAAGACCGTATTCTGATTCCGTAACAATGATCTCTATAGTCACAATTTAGTTCGTTGTTATACACGATATTTATCAAGTCAAAGACAATCACGATAATGATGTACATATGTGCAAATAAACTTAACTGAGTCAATGTATTTAAATCCAGTTCAACATAGTATAAAATAAATGACGTGGTCCCTGACCATCGTGAAAGGTTCAATTAGAGTTAGCAATATACCCGTGAGTGTTTTTAAATTAGATCTGTGTCCTAATTCCAGACACATACGTTTTATTAGCGACACGTATCGATTGTAAAGTACTGTTTCCATACAATGTTGAACCGAACTCGCGCTATTTTATGGCACTAAAGTTCCCACTAAATACCGCAATGAAATAAATTGAGGCAATTTGTACACTTTTTACCTAACCTTCGATATAAAACCGTTATAAATTTTGCTGTTATATGACTGACTATATGGAGCATATACCGAGGATCGTATTCAGCTTGCATGATGG
Source organism: Locusta migratoria (assembly GCA_026315105.1). Taxonomy (NCBI): domain Eukaryota; kingdom Metazoa; phylum Arthropoda; class Insecta; order Orthoptera; family Acrididae; genus Locusta; species Locusta migratoria. The sequence continues at coordinate 763,966,424 of CM048745.1, forward strand.
TTAGTCAGTAATTACTTTGACCTACTGTAAATTCAATTTTCCACAATAAACAAATTTCAAGCTTCTCGTTATAATACTGTGCAACGAAATATAGAGCGATCTTAAAATGGGACTGTTACTTATATGGTAACGCATTTGGTGGGATGCATACAACACAAAAATATAAGTTATCGACTGATTCAAAATGTTTAAGTATGCTGCAAGAAGTGAATCAGTGAATTATTTCTGTGTATATGAACAGAATCATTGGCACATCCCTATGGGTGCTTCCGCTTAACAATAAAAGAGATAAAACGTATAAACAACCTAAAGTTTGTATGAGAGCAATGCCTTTTTTATAAACTGTAAACGCATATCCTTAAATATATCCATGCCCGAGCCGGGATTCGAACCCCCGACCGTAGTGGCCGTGCACACCGTGACTGGAGCGCCTCAGTCGCCTCGGCCACCGTGGCCGGCTGTAGGAAAAACCAAAGCGATTTTTTCTATGAATAAATGTAAATTGCCGCATGGTTGTAAGAGCATCGCTGTTTTTGTTTTGTTCATTATGGTATTGGATACGTTTTCAGTAAAAAATAAAAAGATAGGGACAGTTAAAAATGGAAAGTCGCAAAATTCGAACCTAGTTCCTTTTTCAATGTGTTTCTAAATATACTGTACACTATAAGTTGAGAACCGTTCATACGATTGCGATGAAATTTTCATCATTTGACGTTGAACGAAAGATTAATGTTCATATGAAATAAAAAATTTGGGGAAGCTACCCGGAAAATTTGAAAATTCGTGTGAAATGGGATATCAATATCACTCGTCTGACTGTGATAAAATTTTACATGTTTAACGTTCAATGCAAGAGTAACGTTCTTATGAAATAAAAATTTGGAAAAGTCTCCCGGAAAATTGGGAAATTCAGAAAAAATAGAAAGAGATTTTTCTATGAAATAGCAATACCATGCATCCGATTACGATAAAATTTTGCACATCCACCGTTCAAAGCGAGAGGAAGGTTTGAGTGAAGTAAAAGTATTGAATACTTGGCTAGAAAATAGAAAAAGTTATAGAAAACTGAAAGAGCTCTTTTCTTTGGGAAATCAATACCATTGGTATGATTGCGATAAAATTTTGCACAATTGACGTTCAAAGAAAGAGTACATACATACTTCTGATCTATCCACTTTTTACAAAAGGGAAAATACAGTTTTAAAAGTGCACGGGTAGCCAAGTGGCCCGAACCGGGAGACCCGGGTTCGATTCCCGCTTTGGCTCTCATTTTCACTTGTCGCCTTTGTTTCATTTCAGTGCCCTAAAAAAGTCACTGTCAATCCTTTCCTTCCTAACCCTTCTTTCTTCCTCTCCTTTGTCAATAATCTGCAAAGTGCTAAATATTATTAAGATGAGGTAAGTAGTTTCGGAGATCATCCCGTACAAACATCGTGACAGTGGATTTACATGCTTTGGTCAAAACAATTAGGAAATCAAAGCAGATATTTAGAATCAGAAGTATTGTCATCAGAATTATGCACTACAATGGCTCGACGTCTTTCTGTCTACGGAGTAGAGATAACATTACAATAACCTAGAGTGTGGTGATAACAGAATTTTACTGCACAGGGGGTGGGTGTTGACTATAGTTTGCCAAACTAATAGCACATGCAGTTAAGATAGTGTAGTCAAAAGAGATTGCAATGCAATAACAACATGACATACCCGAAGCTGTCCCATGGAAAACGATAGGATGGTTGGTAGCGTGACGGACATAGAGGAAGATGGTGCAGCTATTGCTGTGTCCCAGAATGAAATATCTAGGGCAGACAACTGGAACCGTTAAAAGAAGGCAAGGCCAAGATCATCTACTGATAACATCAGTAAGATATGAGCGTTATCTCCGATTAACAGCCCGTCGAGAAAGGAGGTTGAATACAATTAATCTGCAACGCACTCTCCAGGCAGCAACAGGACGCGCAATATCAACAAAAGCAGTCCAAAGTCACCTTCGGCAAAGTGGTGTCTACGCACTGAGGCTATGGTGTGAATCACATTAAAACTTGGAATGTTTCTTAAGATTATGGGACTTAACTGCGGGGTCATCAGTACCTAAATTTACAACTACTTTTTAATTACCTTATACTAAAGACAATAGAAACATCCAAGCCCCAGGGAAGATTCGAACCCCCGATAGGGAACGGCCTCGCACATCGGAGGAGAGCGCCTCTTTAAAACTAAACTTTTATCCTGCAGAAAGTTGGCGGAGGAGCATCAGAATTGGAGTCGTAACGAATGCCCCGAGTTTCGTTCACAGATGAATCAAGATTTTGTGTTCAGCCGGAAAATCATGGTTTCATCATCTGGAGAGAACGTGTAACTCGGAACAGTCCTGTTTATGTGCAGCAAACATCAACATAACATGGTAGTGGACGAATAGTGTGGACAGGAGTCAGTACTGGCGGACGTACGAACCTCTGTGTCGTTCAGAAGGGCGCTGTAATTGCTCAAAGTTATAGATACAATAACTTTCGACATTTTATTGTACCGTTCGCTGGTACCATAGGAGATGGGTCTCCTTTGGTGGACGATAACGCTCATTTACACGAAGCTGCACTGGTGGACAAAAAACTTGAAGCTGATGGATTGAACGAATAGAGCGGCCAGTTTCTGTAGCAGACGTAAACCCGATTGATAATGTCTGAGAGCCAGAACATCCCACAAAAGTTGCAGAGCTGAAATTTGCACTGATAAAAGAATGACCAAATATACTTCAAGAGCAGACTGATAACCTCATACTGCCACGTAGGTGTGCAGCTGTAGTGGCCGTTCGACGTGATCAGCAACATATTAGATGGCAACGTGAATTACTTTTTCACTGTTATGATAGTCCCATGGGGCCTCGCTCAAACGTTTCAATTTAGAAAGTGACTCTGGTTTTAAAGTACTGATGTTCAACTATATGTTTGGAACATTTATTATCTGATCATGAGCCAACAATTGCGTTTATTTTTCTTTTTTTCCTTTTTTTTACATTCTTAATGGAGTGCAGTGTAAGAAAATCAGGTGATGCTGAAGGAATTAGATTGGGAAACGAAGCAATAAAGAAGGTAGATGAGTTTTGTTACTTGGGCAGTAAAATAACAAATGATGGTCGCTGTACAGAGGATATAAAATGCAGAATGGCATTCTTCTTGAAAAAGAGAAATTTGTTAACATCGAATATTGATTTAAACCTAAGGAAGTCCTTTCTGAAGGCATTTGTATGAAGTGTTGCCTTGTATGGGAGTGAGACATGGACGATAAACAGTGCGGACAGGAAGAGGATTGAGGCTTTTGAAATTTGGTGCTACAGAAGTATGCTGAAGATTAGGTGGGTGGATCGCGTAACTAATGAGGAGGTACTGAACAGAATTCGGGAGAAAAGGAATTTCTGGCATACCTTGACTAAAAGAAGGGATAGATTGGTAGGACACATTCTTAGACATCAAGGAATTGTGAATTTATCGTTGGAGGGAAGTGTGTGGGGGAAAAAATCGCAGGGGAAGACCAAGAGATGGATACAGTAAGCAGATTCAGAGAGATGTAGGTTGTCGTTCTTATGTGGAGATAAAGAGGCTTGCTCAGGATAGGGTATTGTGGAGAGCTGCATCAAACCAGTCTCCGGACTGAAGACCACAACAACAACACATATTCTTATCGATCATCTTCAGAATATCGTTGTTGGTACTGCAACCCGCCGGCCGCGGTGGCCGAGGTGACTGAGGCGCTCCAGTCACGATCAGCACGGCCACTACGGTCGGGGGTTCGAATCCCCCCTCGGGCATGGATATTTGTGCCGTCCTAGTTTGTAAGTAGTTCATAAGTAGTTTGTAAGTTTAGGGACTGATGACCCCGTAGTTAAGTCCCATAAGCTTTACAAACATTTGAACATTTGATTTGATTTGAACTGCAACCCGTCTCGTCTTTGTTATGAGAAGTGTTGTTAAGAAATAAGCTCTCGCAACTTAAGACAGCATTACATCAGCCCAGTTATTTACTGCCAGGTTTCCGAACGATGCTCAGCGGTACACAATAATCCACTATATAATAAGTGTGACCAGTGTTTGTAATTACTTCGGTCTTCATTAGTACTGTTTTATTTATCTAAGTTAGTATCTGTGAAATCCTGTGCATCAAGTAAGATGAAGAGATATCGACGGAAATAAATTAGAGTTTATGGAGTGTGATTATCGTTCTCATTGTCGATTGTAGGGTCTTTCTCTGAGCGGAAATGAGGAACTAATTTGTCTCATGTTCATGAATAAGCAACGGAATGGTTTTCATTATTCAAACAGCATATTCTACATTTACTTTTATGCGGTCTACGTGCTAGAACTTACATTTCTGGGTTGTATGTTACATGCATTGAAACCCACATTCCTTTTTTTAACACCCTGAGACCAAAGTTATCTGTTTTATTCTCATATTACCACTACTAGAATACCAGGGCGTTAACATTTATCTCCCATGACCGGCAGTCACCATTCAAAACAAAATAAATTGTTTGACCATGAATTACAATGTAGCCTCTAATTCAAACTTCCTGACAGATTAAAATTGTGTGCGGCAGCCGGGACTCGAACCTGGGACCTTTTACTTTCGCGGACAATCGCTCTACCACTGAGCTATCCCGACACGCTTGCCCGCGAAGGTAAAGGTTCCACGTTCGAGTCCCGGTTCCGGGACACAATTTTAGTCTGCCAGGAAGTTTCATATCACCGCACATTCCGCTCCATAGTGAAACTTTCATTCTGGCCTCTAATTGTCCACTAATTAAATAAATTTTATTACGCAACGGATAACGCTAGTACCGAATCGTAGCTACTAGTTTCAATTTAGTCGGGACCGTCGAACTTCCTGTTTTAATCGTCGCCACATATTCCATTACACCCTTTTATTAACTGATTACGCGGACAGTAGGGCAACAACGAATGGGCGCAGATAATAAATGAATAAGAAGAGGGGGAGAATTACTTCTAACACATGGACAAAATCAAGTAATGGAAGCAATAGAATGGTGTGTTACCTTGCCCTCTGGCTAGGTAGGAAATTAAATGTTACTGATCTCACTAATCTATATCATTTATTGCTGTGGAAAATCCTATATTGGTGGAACGGAATACAAGGAAATAGTTTCTCCAATCAAACAGCAATCATTCACCCACGTTGCATGCACGGTTCCCTACAAAATGAATATTGCGAGCTCTACTGGTATTTGCATTGCAATACATTAAAAATAATATACCTCCCGAGAGAAATGAAGTCCCGTAACTTCCAATGATATCGCGAAAACACCACAAATAAAATTATCAAAAACGCAGCAGAAGGTCACAGTGAGACGTAGCCAAGCCATGTGGAATCATAATCAGTTTACAAAGAAAACAAACCGACAAACTAACGATAATTTCGGGAAAAAAATTGGCTCGCAGTTAAAGAAACTTAATTTTCTTACACTGAGAATGATTATAGTGGATAATTATCTTAATGACCATGGAAAGAAATATGAATTGGCGGGATCCCTCGGCAGTGATGTTAAGCCTCCACGAAAAATCCAGTAATTTCTCGTTCATCACTCATGGTATCATACCTTGGACCCGCACAGTTTGCTATACGCTTTAGTTCTTCGCTATTAACCCGCATATTTGGTTACTGGTCTATGGAGATGATGGCCCATTACTCTTTCAAAAAACCATTGGCAATGTTTCATACAAAGAAAAGGCAGAAAATACTGATTTCGGAGAATAATTTAGGCACAGTAGTTTAGAAGCATTATGAAAGCTTACTGAATGTGATTATAAGCTACTACCGGGCATTGTGGACTCAGAATTACCAAATACTGGAAAACGTGGGAATGAATGTTCAGCACGCTCGTTAAAAAAATAGAGGAAAATACTAGCACGGAATTTCTATATTACAAATACACAAATCTGTACCCCACACTTGATCCCCAGATAGAGCGACGATAGTTGCTGCATTATCAACCGAAATATTCAAGAAAATCTACAGAAGAAAGCACATCTCAGATACTCACATCAGACATAACAATCACGTCTGCTCTGCTCCAGGTCTGAGACAGCTTTGCACAAACATGGCGGAACTCTCGCTCTAACCGTTATTCAGTTCAACTTCGTCGGCGGTGATCTCCCATTTACTGAAGGCGTAACGGGATCCACCTCCTACCTGTACTACCCTCAAAGATTCGCGTACTGCCAGCTAGCATTCTTTGGTTCTACAAGAAAATTTCTGCTCTTCTTTAAGAACGCAAAGGTTAGCTATCCTACTTAGAACTTTCTGCTACTACTAACCTGCTACAAACACTGTTTTCGTATCACATCTGCCACACTAACACATTCACAAACATGGGAGAAAGATGGATGCTGTGGAGCCTGGCTCCTTCAATCTTTTATAGCGTTTCAACATCGATTGGCCTCTATTCCTAATCTACACTTCAACAAAATTAGACCAAAATGCTCTTCTAACTTCATCCAAAATTAAGGACTCATCCATCTTGTAGCTATTCATAAAATGAATAAAAATGATAAGCAAAAGTAATAAAGCGATCTACGAGTACCGCTTCAGCATCAATATCTTATTCTGACCCCAAAAACTTCATTATTAGGTAATATCCGTCACAGAGACCAATCTATACATTTAAAACTGATAGTTTGTCTGTATGTCCTCTTTGTATTGATAAACCATTCACCCGATTGCAATTAATCTTTGGCGAACTCTTCGCCGTACTCCCACGAAGGTTCCTGGCCAAAAAACAAAAAGAGCACAACACATAGCTCAGGAGATATGACGTCATAAATAATGAGAGGCCACCATGCGAGAATACCCAGATTTGTGCTTCAATTATTGGAAAATGGGGGTAGTTACCACCCCCATGAACCACAGACATTGCCGAGGTGGGGTGGCTTGCGTGCCTCAACGATGCAGATAGCCGTACCGTAGGTGCAACCACAACGGAGGGGTATCTGTGTAGAGGCCAGACAAACGTGTGGTTCCTGAAGAGGGGCAGCAGCCTTTTCAGTAGTTACAGGGGCAACAGTCTAGATGATTGACTGAGCTGGCCTTGTAACATCAGCTAATGTGGCTTTGCCACACAGCTACTGCGAACGGCTGAAAGCAAGGGGAAACTACAGCCGTTACTTTTCCCGAGGACATGCAGCTCTACTGTATGAACATATGATGATGGCATCCTCTCGGGTAAAATATTCCGGAGGTAAAATAGTCCCCCATTCGGATCTCCGGGCGGGGACTACTCAGGAGGATGTTGTCATCAGGAAAGACAATACTGGCATTCTACGGATCGGAGCGTGGAATGTTAGATCCCTTAATCGGGTAGGAAAATTAGAAAATTTAAAAAGAGAAATGGATAGGTTGAAGTTAGATATAGTGGGGATTAGTGAAGTTCGGTGGCAGGATGAACAGGATTTCTGGTCAGGTGAGTACAGGATTATAAATACAAAATCAATTGGGGGTATCACAGGAGTAGGACTGATAATGGATAAGAAAATAGGAATGCGGGTAAACTACTATGAACAGCACAGTGATCGCATTATCATTGTCAAGATAGATACGAAGCCAACACCGACAACAGTAGTACAGGTTTATATGCCAACTAGCTCTGCCGATGATGAGGAAATCGAAGAAATATATGAGGAGCTAGAGGAAATTATTCAGACAATTAAGGGAGAGGAAAACATAATTGTTATGGGGGACTGGAATTCGGTAGTAGGACAAGGAAGGGAAGGGAAGATAGTAGGTGAATATGGTCTGGGCAAAAGGAATGAAAGAGGAAGTCGCCTGGTAGAATTTTGCACGGAACATGATTTAATCGTAACAAACACGTGGTTTAAGAATCACAAAAGAAGGTTGTATACGTGGAAGAGACCAGGAGACACCGGAAGGTATCAGATAGATTTTATAATGGTAAGACATAGATTCCGGAACCAGGTCCTAAACTGCAAGACCTACCCAGGGGCAGATATAGACTCTGACCATAACTTGTTAGTCATGAACTGTAGGCTGAAACTGAAAAAACTGCAGAAAGGTAGGAAAATAAGGAGATGGGACTTAGATAAATTGAAGGAAAGTGAAGTTCTGGAGAATTTCAGAGGGAGATTTAGGCAACAATTGACTGAAACAGGGGGAAATAAAACAGTAGAAGAGGAATGGGTAGCATTGAGAGACGAAATAGTGAAGGCAGCAGAGGACAAAATAGGTAGGAAGGCAAGACCAACAAAAAAGCCTTGGATATCACAGGAAATACTAAATTTAATAGATGAAAGGAGAAAATATAAAAATGCAGTAAATGAAACAGGCAAAATGGAGTACAGACGACTAAAAAATGAGATTGACAGGAAGTGCAAAATGGCTAAGCAGGAGTGGCTAGAAGCCAAATGCAAATCCATAGAAGAATGTATAAGAAGGGGAAAAGTAGATACCGCCTACAGAAAAATAAAGGAGACGTTTGGGGACAGGAAGGGCAGCTCTACGAATATCAAGAACTCGGATGGGAAACCAGTTCTCAGCAAAGAAGGGAAAGCTGAAAGGTGGAAAGAGTACATAGAGCAGCTCTACAAAGGAAATGAACTGAGAGACGATGTTGTAGGAAGGGAAGAGGAAGTAGATGAAGATGAAATAGGAGATAGTATACTGAGAGATGAATTTGACAGAGCCTTGAAAGACCTAGGTCGGAACAAGGCCCCAGGAGTAGATGACATACCCGCAGAGCTATTAAAGTCTCTGGGAAAGCCAGCCATGACAAGACTATTTGAACTGGTGTTTAGGATGTATGAGACAGGCGAAATACCCTCAGACTTTAAGAAAAATGTAATAATCCCCATTCCAAAGAAATCAGGCGCAGACAGGTGTTAAAATTACAGAACCATCAGTTTGATAAGTCATGGTTGCAAAATTTTAATACGAATTATCTACAGGAGAATGGAAAAGCTGGTAGAAACTGACTTCGGGGAAGATCAGTTTGGATTCAGGAGGAACGTAGGAACCCGGGAGGCAATACTCACTTTACGTCTTATCTTAGAAGATAGATTAAGGAAAGGCAAACCTACATTTTTAGCTTTTGTAGATTTGGAGAAAGCTTTTGACAATGTTGACTGGAATACACTCTTTCAAATTCTGAAGTCAGCAGGGGTAAAATATAGGGAAAGGAGAGTTATTTACAACTTGTACAAAAGCCAGACCGCAGTTATTAAACTCGAAGGGCATGAAAGGGAAGCATCAGTTGGGAAGGGAGTAAGACAGGGTTGTAGCCTTTCTCCGATGTTATTCAATTTGTACATCGAGCAAGCGGTGAAGGAAAGCAGGGAAAAATTTGGAATAGGGATTAAAATTCAGGGCGAAGAAATAAAAACATTGCGTTTTGCTGATGACATTGTAATTCTATCAGAGACAGCAAAGGACCTGGAAGAGCAGTTGAATGGAATGGACAGTGTGTTGAAGAGAGCGTATAAAATGAATATTAACAAGTGCAAAACAAAAATAATGGAATGCGGTCTTAGAAAATCAGGCGATGCGGAAGGAATTAGATTAGGTAACGAAACAATGAAGGTGGTAGATGAGTTTAGTTACTTGGGTAGTAAAATAACATGCGATGGTCGTAGTACAGAGGATACAAAATGCAGAATGGCAATGGGAAGAAAAGCATTTCTGAAAAAGAGAAATTTGCTAACATCGAATATTAATTTAAGTGTAAGGAAGTCTCTTCTGAAGGCATTTGTGTGGAGTGTTGCCTTGTATGGGAGTGAAACATGGACGATAAGCGGTGCGGACAGGAAGAGAATAGAGGCTTTTGAAATGTGGTGCTACAGAAGAATGCTGAAGATTAGGTGGGTAGATCGCATAACTAATGAAGAGGTACTGAACAGAATTGGTGAGAAAAGGAATTTTTGGCATACCCTGACTAAAAGAAGGGATCGCTTGGTAGGACACATTCTTAGACATCGAGGAATCGTAAATTTAGCATTGGAGGGAAGTGTGTGGGGTAAAAATCGCAGAGGGAGACCAAGATATGCGTATAGTAAGCAGATTCAAATAGATGTGGGTTGCCGTTCTTATGAGGAGATGAAAAGGCTTGCTCAGGATAGAGTAGGGTGGAGAGCTGCATCAAACCAGTCTCCGGACTGAAGACCATAACAACAACAACGGGGGTAGTTAGGGACCTGCAACAAAGTTTGCATGTATTTTCGGAAGTTTATGGGCGCAGTACAGAGGATATAAAATGCAGAATGGCAATGGGTAGAAAAGCGTTTTTGAAAAAGAGAAATTTGTTAACATCGAATATTGATTTAGGCCTAAGGAAGTCCTTTCTGAGGGCATTTGTATGGAGTGTTGCCTTGTATGGGAGTGAGACATGGACGATAAACAGTGCGGACAGGAAGAGGATTGAGGCTTTTGAAATATGGTGCTACAGAAGAATGCTGAAGATTAGGTGGGTGGATCGCGTAACTAATGAGGAGGTACTGAACAGAATTCGGGAGAAAAGGAATTTCTGGCATACCTTGACTAAAAGAAGGGATAGATTGGTAGGACACATTCTTAGACATCAAGGAATTGTTAATTTAGCGTTGGAGGGAAGTGTGTGGGGAAAAAAATCGCAGGGGAAGACCAAGAGATGGATACAGTAAGCAGATTCAGACAGATGTAGGTTGTCGTTCTTATGTGGAGATGAAGAGGCTTGCTCAGGATAGGGTATTGTGGAGAGCTGCATCAAACCAGTCTCCGGACTGAAGACCACAACAACAACATGAAGCGTTTTGTAACTGATCCCCGCCCCCCAATACACACACACAAAATGATGACACGAAAAGAAGTCTACCGCTGACAACAGTTTCGCTCAAGATGCCGTAAAACTGTCGCATCAGGCACGACCTTGTATTACATAAAGTTATCATTATAGATTTGCATTACATTTTTGTCTGCAAGTCGCCCTTAATTCTCTTGCATCCAAAATTCAGCAATTTGTTTGATTAACCATTATCGACATAAAAGCGAAAGGCCACTCACTCACTCAATGACTAAACACTAAATCTCGAAAACTACTTCACCTATGAAACTGAAATTTGGCAGGAATGTAGTTTATAGCTAGAAAACGTCAGCTATGAAAGTATTTTGTGATGGGAACATGGCGGAGCATACTTCTCCTACAGACGCACGAAATCTATAGTTTCATTTCAATATTTACGAAATTTTGCACGCTTGACCTCCAAAACAAGTGGGAGGTCGCCGTCTACCTTAAGTTTCATACGGTGCGTGGGGGAGGGTAACTTTTCAACTTTTCAACATAAAAATGAATACCTAAATACCTTGATCGCGCCATAATTTGAGAACGGCTCGACCGATTTCACAGATCCTTGTTTTTTTTTTTTTTTTTTTTTTTTTTTTTTTTTTTTTTTTTTTTTTTAGTGTTGTATGAAAAGTGCGTTTTTCAATATGACCCTGCGTTTCTATTGCATAGAAATCATAGGGAAGGGGATGTAGACTACGAGAGTGTAGGATAAATAAACACCTGGGCAACGCCGGGTTTACAGCTAGGAAATAAATAAAAATAAAAAAGGAAGCATAGGTTTTCTGTGAATACAATTACTTTAAGTATTTTACGAATGCGAAGATACAACTTCTTTCAGAAGTTAATGGATATGTGGACAGTTCTTAAGTCCTAATCACTATCCCGGTATTCCTATGAAGCTAAACTAAGCTCATAGAGAAAGCCTCAAAATCAACAGTGTATATTCTGGGCATTATTTTAGCAATAAAGACAACGAAAGGTATTCGTCAAGACTAATTGTAATGCAATTCGATAGACTCTTCTTGAAAGTCTTATAATTAGCAAGACATAAAAGGCATAACTCTAGATAATCTGTAAACAATTATCGAAACGACAACTACGTTTTGTTAATGTTAGGGGATCACAATAAATTAAGTTTGACATAATAGGTACACCTAAGACCCGTGCTGTTTTAGAGGAAAAGCAATGCAGATTTTTCCCTGTCCATTATTTTCATCTTGATGGAACAGTTAATATTTCAAACATTGTTCCATAATTGCTTTGTGCCACATGTGTGAAACCATATTTGAGTATTGGAGAGTCAACTTGAATGCTAGGTATTGTTTCTGAAAAATACACCATCGCATCCAAACGAAAATGATCTGAAATCCGATAACAGTAAAATGTGTAAAATATTTACCTCCTGACTTGACTGCCTTAATTTAGTGAATGGATAAGGGTGTCACTGCTGCCATCAATAAAACTGATGAATGAAGTCTGCAGCTAAAACTTGTTGATGAGGACAGAAATTTTCAAACGAGTTGGAAACAGTTAACTCTGCTGTAAAGTTTACAGGCATAACTCAACATAGTGAACTGTAGCCAAGTCACAGGGAAACATTACTCCTATAATTTATTAAATCAGTAATATCTATAAGGAAGGAGACTGCACATTAGCATCGTTAGCTGCTTTAAATAGTAACCCAGAGTGTGAAACTTCTATCGGTGTTTCACACATTTTACGAATATTAAAGTGTAGTATGTGAAAAATATTGGGTCTTTAATTGTGACATTATAATTAATTTTGCTTTAGGAAACACCCTAACACATTAAAGTGTGGTTAAACTGCGAAATATTTGTAGATTTGGTTTATCTTTTACCTTTCGTCCCCACTTACCGTTGACAATAGACAGTTAACATTACTGAGCACTAACAGCAAGCAAACAACTTTACCAGCGCACGTTCATTTTTTATTATTCTTTTTCCTTTTATCTCGATTTACAGCTCCGATTGTTTTGTATTATTTTTCAACAACTAGTAACGAAACAGATAATTGGTTCGATCCATCTTCAACAATTCATATAACCTCAAAATGGCCCCGTTATGTGTATGTATGTTTTCTTCTCTATGCAGGCTCTCTAATACAGCTCTACAGCGAGAGTAATCTACCAGCAGAACAATTGGAACTACGAGGTCGACAGTGTCGTCATTAGTGGAGAGGGAATTTTCATGGGTAACGAAACAAATGTTAAAAGTTTGTATCAGAGAATTCAAGAAAGTTAATTATTTCATTTCGAATATATACAACTTTCTACTATTCGTATTATATGTAAATGCAGGGTTCAGATAGCATCTAAGAATCTACATCCCAATGAAGTCAAATTACATTAAGGTGAGACGGTAGGGCCTATACCGACAACGTTAAATTAAATTCATGTCCCATTTTCTCAGAAACTACTGAACAGATTTGTCTGAAATGTTCACTGAAAATTAAATTATCTTTATGCAACTCATTGAACCGAAATCGTTGTGGTATTTTAATTTATAATATACTTATTAATTTAATTACATGCATTAAAATTTTTTGTGAAAAAATTCATAACTAATTTTATTACAGTAGAATTACTCGTGCAACCAACACGACTGCAGTTCCACAGCTGTAATGAAGTGTTGTTTACAATCTGTGAAATTTTAGTTAAAGTTTTTGTGATAGTTTCTAAGAAAACGGGGCAAATGTTTCAGAATTGTTTTGTTTTGAGAGAATGTTTCAAAGTTTCATTACACGTTTGTTCTAGGGAAAACTTACAGATCTGTTTCCAAAACGTGATTACAAGCAGCCTGTACCATAATCAGGGTACTCATAATGTTTGGGCTTATTTGTCTGTTTCCTTTTCCTGCTTCCTTACTTTTTAGACAGTAGAGAAGCAACAAAATCTGGCTTGGCAATACGCAAGCTGACAGGTTCTCTTAGAATAGTAAAAGTATTCTGTCCGGGTGATATGCCTAACAGTTTTAAAACTTTTAGTCTGGCAATTTTTCCATTGTTCCACGTTATCACAGCATCTGACACTCTCAGTTGTAAAGTTCTATAACCAACAAACACATTTTTAGGGATGCGGGTGCACAGGATGTTGTTGAAGGTCTCATTTACCTTTGCGTTTTAACCGACATATGAACCGTACATTTCTGTACAAATGCACGCTCCCCTCCCCCCCCCCCCTAAAAAATAACTGTAAAAGTGTCGGAGGTATAATTCTTTTTAAGAAAAGCGGCGGAAATTATAACAGAATGACAGATGTAATAAAATTAGAAAAAAATCAGTTCTAACTGGTGGACAGGAATCAAAAATACATGTAAATGTTCAGAAAAGAACACGGTATCTAATTATGCAAAGAATGAAAACAGATTTTTTGAAAAATTTCCGCCTACCGTCTTACCTTAAAACAAATATGAGTTACTTTGAAAAACAATTCGTCGAATTTCGAGCACAGGGGATATTAGTAGTAATCTCGATAAATAATAATAAATTCTCACGTACCCAGCGTCCTAAATTAGCTTCCTCTCATCCTTTTCGAACGCAGGAACTAAGAATATTAGGATGTTAATTATTTATATAGTCTCTTTCCAAAAATATGGAGCAAAGAGCACTTACATGGGACGAATAAGCCGTATTGTACGAGGCGGGAAGGGCACTGTGACTCATGCATAATATGCAAAAGAAAAGTGGAAGTCGTATTTTCACGCCGCTAAAGAGGGTTCACTGCCTCGCTCTCGGTTAGTTCCGACAAAACGATCTCACGTTTGAGAGGCACTTCCTTTCAAGTAGGTCGCTGCTCTGGAAGCTATTACGCGTAATCGGATTGCACCACGGTGGGAGGTCTTAACGCTGAAAAGGTTCTTATCTGTCTTCCGCAAGGTAGGAAGGTGAAAGACGCTTATATTATTTTTCCTCGAAAATCTGCATTTAAAAGTTAGGCTTTGTTTCGCAGGTCTTCATTGCTTGATTACAATTGTAGAATCTCGCAGCTATGGGGAATCACTGGCTTTATTAATGACAATATTGTTGAGTATGCTGTATCTACGTTGTACATCACATGATTTTTGATAATAGAATTCAGTCCTTTAGCAGGGTTTTGGAAAAATGTGTTCGCTTCGTTCCTATTGCAAGTAGCATTTACACTGAAAGGGAAGTACCAGGTAACGGTGTTATTATTTCCATAAAGCAACTTTATCCGCAATTAAGTTTCTTTTCCGGTAAGGATTTTAGTGTCTTAACATGTACGTTGTGAGAAACCGTACACGGTACAATACATTTTAAAAGTACTGCCACGTATTATCAGTGGAAGAAACCATGTGTGTTCATAATCCAATATGTATTGCTTCAAACTTCTACGCATTACAATGTTAAATATTTCCCAGGAAGAGAGGAACGGTCTTTCAGGATGGTAGTAAATCACTGCAGACATATCTCCCGCCGAAATACCGGTGGTGGATATGTTATTTTCTGTTAGTGGTACGAGTGATTATTATGATATGTGAGCCTAATGTGGCAAGTAACTTGGTTGACAGGACTTCCAGTAACCCCTCGTGTTAAATAACAGGAGATATTCTATTTCAGTTTTTTTTCCGCATACTTGTGGGCAGAGTCCTTATACTTACAGTTGTTTAAAGTTAAAATTAAATCAGTCCAGATAGCAGTAATGTTACTTTTTATTTCATGACCGGTTTCAGTCGAGCGTAGATCATCATCAGATGGCTAGCACCATGGTGGCTCGTGGTGGCGGTGAACAAGGCGAGCCACATTAACCGGCCACATAAAAAGAAATAATAATAATAGTCTGCAATTTGGACTGTTTTAATTTTAACTATTTTTTCAGATCGCTGATTCTCTATCATGCTTTCTAAAAATACAGTTGTTTGTTGTAAAGAAAGGAGAATTTGATTTGCGTTAAAATGTTTGTGAAGCTTATGGGACTTAATATCGGTTCATCAGTCCCTAAACTTACAAACTACTTATGAACTAGCTAATACTAAAGACAACACAAACATCCATGCCTGAGGGATAATTAGAACCTGCGACGAGGGAGGCCACGCGATCCGCTACGTGGCGCTCCAGACCGCTCGGATATTTGATTTGCGTACTTACCTAATATACTTAAATATTGAATTTCAGCCATGCCAGCTCGTGTTTTTCTCTTTTCAAACTTGCGACTGGCGCGTAAGTCCTAAATCGCGATTTACCGATCCCTTTTTGGTCGACATTAGGTTACGGCAGTAACACTAAAAGTGGGCCTTTGAGATCGTCTTTTGACAGCTTGAAATTTAAATGAAAATAACGGCTTAACGATTCATCTGACATGAAAATGAAATAGTTGAATTTGTAGAGGAGAAAATTCTCTACAAGGTTTTTTTTAATTTTTTTTTTTTTATTTATTTTTTATTTTATTTTTTTTATCTCGTATCGTTTCAGAGATATTTGCAAAAATAACGGCGGACGAACCGTTCAACCGATCAGCACCATATTTTACGGACATAGATGTACAGAGACCAGAACCTCCCTTTTGAAATTTTTCTGACAAAAAATGCGGTAGTAATACCAAAAAATCCTTTGTAATATAATTTTAATTGCAAACGAACCGTTCATCTGACACAAAAATTGAATAACCTAGTTGTTAGAGGGTAAAATTCTCTACAGCTTCGCTGTCTTATGTTTTTTTTCATATTTTGCAGAGTTTCAGAGATATTTGCAAAAATTTCGGGGATTAGACGATGTCTGTAACGTGTTCCCACTTTTTAGGTCGAACCGTCCAAGCGATCGGCATTAAATTTTACAGACCTAATTGTTGCCGCCAGAGTCCAGAACCTCGCTTTTTCACATATTTCGGACAACAAATACGTTAGTATTGTAATGTAATTTTAATTGCAAATAAGCCGTTCATCTGAGGCGAAGCCGGCCGCGGTGGCCGAGGGGACTGAGGCGCGTCTGTTACGGTCTGCACGCCACTATTGTCGGGGGTTCGAATCCCCCCTCGGGCATGGATATTTGTGACGTCCTTAGTGTTATTTAGTTTGTAAGTTTAGGGACTGATGACCCCGTAGTTAAGTCCCATAAGCTATACAAACATTTGAACATTTCTGACGCGAAAATTCAATAACCGAATTTGTAGAGGAGAAAATTCTCTACAACCATGCTCCCTTATGTTTTTTTCATAACTCATATCGTTTGACAGATAGTCCCAAAAATAACGGAGATTTGACACCCTCCACTGAATTAACGAAAACCAGCCGTTCGGAGATGTCACGTCACATTCGTAGCCCAGAACTCTCTCTGGCATACGCCATCTGGCGTATTTGTTGATTTTCTTATTGTATCTTACACTTTGTCATTTCAAATCAATTAACAAAAATCTTTTCGTACGATAAATGATAATCTAATGTCTAAAGATGGCATATTAGCATCAGTTAACAACTGCAATCAATAGTACGAGATTGAAGAACGCAACTTCTGATTGTTAACCATAGCGTAGTGGGCAAAGCGTTGGCCTGTCATGCTGAGGTCAGTGATTCGGTACCCGCCACTAACTATTATTTTTCCTAAAAGGGTTTCAAACACTCTTATTAATTAAATAGAGCTATGTTATTCAATGTTTAGAATTGTGCATATGTCAGAATGCTCCCTCTAAAATGCGTGTTTGTCCTGTTTCGTGAACATGCCGTGAAATACGTAACAACGAATTGAACAATGGTCTTCTGAAGCATATGCACGTAAACTGGGAGGATGCTGTAATAATGAACATTCTGCACAAAGTGCTGATACAGGTAGTATCGTATATAAAGGAGGTCCCAGATTTCTGTGGGAAGTGTGGTTCCTTAATCAAACAGAAGTATATACATTGCAACAAATTAGCTTATTTTTTCCTCAGCGTTTATTCACTATTTTTGGAATACATTGAAAGTCATTAATTAGATTCACTGCATCTATTAAAATGTTTGACATGGTTGCTATGGACGCTTTTAACAAAGATGGCATTACCTTTCCTGTAATTCAGATATGACTTCGTTCATGTTGCCCTGGTCTGCGCTAAAATAAAGAGCAAATATTCTATTTGAAACCGCGATTACGTTTTATTTTACAGCTGAAATCACAAACGGAATAAGTGTGGTAATACTGAATTCCACATACGTCTAGTACTCAATATATATACAAGTTTAGTACTATCAATACGTCATTTACAACACTCATTGTAACACTATCTCCCCAGTTTAGGTACATGTCTTAAAGAAGTCCATGTTTACATTTAGTTGCTATGTATTTCAAGGCATTTCTCGAAACAGAACAAATGCGCTTTTCTGAGAAAGTGCTGTTACCTTTGAACAAATCAGAATCTTGCAGAATACAGTTCAGTTAACAAGAGCGTGCGAAAACCTTTTAGGAAGCAAGAGAAAAGAATAAAGTGGGACAAAAAAATTGACAGTGATGGTTCAGTGAAATCGATGTTTTGCGGTCGTTTGTTCATATTTGTACTGGGTTGTTCGTTGAGAATTTTACTCACTTTTTTATTACAGATGGCGTTGAACCAACACCCTCTGAAGAGGAGGCCTGTGCACTGCCGTGCCCCGTCACGCAGAGTAGCTCGCGATCGCGTAGCTTACTGGATGGCTGATGGGGCACAGCCCACCGCCCCACAGCGGCCAGTCAGTGAGCTACGCGATCGCGACCTACTCTGTGTGATGTGACGTGGCACGGCAGTGCACAGGCCTTCTCTTCAGATGGTGTTAATTGAACCGTCTTTCGTTTTCTCTCTTATGATTGGTTCGTCGGTTTGAATGGGAACTTTGTGAAGGTTGGTTTGTTTTGTCCTATTTTGATCGTTTCGGGTAAGTCAGTCCCCTCGTTACATAGGGCGTCGAGCTACCATGCCTGCAACCCTCTGACCGAGTGCGCTGAGCAACCGTTCCCTAGCAAGTTACGAACCACCGTGTAACATGTTCGTACATCACAAACTAATTCCTCGCATATTACGCTTTGGCGAACAGCTGATAGATTAATCCGTGATTCTAGAATTACCGATGGCAGGTGTTAACTAACTAACCTAACATTAGATTGTAATTCTTTGTCGTAAGAACGACATGTTTTTGACAATTTTCAGTGCGCCATTGATTTGAAATGACAACGCTTGAGTTATAATAAGAAAATCATAGAGTAGAGAAAGCAAGATGGCATACGCAAAAGAGATTTTGGGGCGAGGGATGTCACGTGACTGATTTACGAACGTCAAATTTACGCTGTGCCCTATCCAGGCTATAGTCACTCGTCCGAAACGCGAAATGTACGCTACGTTCGTTCCAGTATATGGTCATTCCTAACCAGTACAGGCAAAGATAGTAAACTTATAACTACCAAGGCAAGACAGGTGACATTTTAACGGAAAAATATAATGAAAATGTGGGAGACATAGTAAAATGATAGTTCAAAGAGGTAAAAGTTCAAAAAAGAATATGTTCAAAGAGGTAAAAGTTAAAAAAAGAATATGTTTGTCAAAGCTAAACTCAAACATCATATAATTTTGGCTGTTTGTTGAGATACGGTCAGAAAGAATGTTACGTGCTGGGTGCATAGATATTACCACAATAGTAGAGTCGTAATCTTATCACCATAATTTTTTTGTTATTTAGATTATTATTTTGGTTCACAATACTTGCAAAATCTTCTAAACTACAAATCTTAAGTGGGCCGTAAAACACGTCAGTGCAATTTTTTCATTTACGGCGTGTTGGTCACTGTTGGTGAACTCTCTGATTTGTGGATATCTGCTTTGATAGAAGCAGAGAGTGGACTGGCAGACAGAGAGCGCGACACCTGCGGAAGAGCCGCTTTCGGGAGAGTCGCCGCAGCTTTCCACTGGGGCATACGTAGAACCAACACCAACTAGAGAGAAGGTCGCGGCGCTCTCGCGTGACGTCAGGCAGAGTAGGTTGCTCGCGCATAGCTGACTGGCCCGCTACTTCGGCATAGTGGGCCGTGCCCCAGCGGCTACCCAGTCAGCTATGCGCGCGCAACCTATTCTGCCTGACGTCACACGAGAGCTCCGCGGCCTTCTCTCTCGGTGGTGGTGGTAGCACACGCGGGAATCTATGTCTGCCAGCAGGTGGTGGTTTGTTTTGAGGTAAGTGCACTGCGTGGCATGTCATTTCCGGCCGTCGTACGTGTGTCTAAATTGATTTCTGGGGTTTTCACCTGGTTTGTCAGTGTGGGATTTGTTATGTGCTGTGTTCGGCCTGTGATTTATAAATTGTCCTCACCCCGGGTGTAGTGTTTGTACTTTCATGGGTTTGAGTTCTTTTTTGCTTTAAAAAGTCATTGGATTTGATTATGATAAATTGTGAAAGTTTCTTATCTTAACCAGTGGCTTTTATGGTCTCTACTCCCTCGCGTTTTCATTTCCTGCACGTAGCGCGTCTGTAATTTGAGGAGATGCTGTTTTATTTCCGCGTTGCTACTACTGCCCGGAATGTGGTCGTAATTTTGGTAGTGTGTGTGTGTGTGTGTTTCACAGCGTACCAATGTATATCAGTCTTTCAGCATTTAAGGAATGATATTAAACACATGGACAGAGAATCTACAAATAGATTCATAGCTTTAACAAAAGGAGCGATCAATAATCGTTGTTTCTATCGAAACAAAAATATAAGTACGTGTTTATTAATGGATCCACAGTGCGCCAAGCTAAGATCACAACAAAAGCGTCATAAATCATACGATCCGATTTGCCTGATTTTGAATTATATAAACAACTCTGCATACATGATGGGCAAAAAGAGAAAAAAAATTGAACAAAGTACTGGCGGAAGTATGGCTGTAAGGATATGCCGTGGAGTATGTTTTCAAATAAATGCAACTGTTCATCACTGATTTACTGTCACAGTTCTGACGCCAAGAATTCATTAGAATCAGCTAACTAGCAGAAAGAGCAATACGAAATTGATGCCTATCATGTATCGTACGAGATATCTAGATATAAAATCGATCAAATTGAACTAGAAGTATATAATGATAAAAATTTATCATACCTGATGGTATGGATTTAGCTACATAATATCCTGAATGGCGGTTTCAAGCAATGTTATCTACGACGACATCAGTGGTACCACAGCCGTTGCCAAAAGTTGAGATTAAAATGTAATAGAAAAAGGAAACCGGTGGTTACAGCACCCAAACCGTACGTGATTGGTATAATTGGTATAATTTATATTCTGTTTACCATATAATTTGTCATTAAATTATACTCGTTCATTTAAAGCTATGTAGTTTTTTTTTATATTCGTATTCAACTAATCCGTTCAGTTTACACGACGTGATATGTACAGCTAGGTACAGACGCAGAGAGCTTTGTCTAACGCAAATGTGAGAGACGGAATTAATCATTTGTGCGGGCACAAGCGATTAAATAAAGTAAATTCTATAAAATTAAATCAGTTTAATGAAGAAGAGATATTAATCGCCTTCTTAACGTATACTGCATATATTAGTAACGTGGAGGTTTACTATATGAAATGTTCATTGCTCGATTTTATCGTAACTCGGTCCCTTACACAGTTAGAGTGAACCTTTCTTATCATCTGATTACTAAAACTGTTAGTGGGATCTCTGATTTTCTACGTAAACTAGAAGTAAGGATATTAAGTTTAAATCTAAGCATTATTATACCGAAAGGTTTTCCAGACATACATAAATTTAAGGTTTTAAGACTATTTTATACCCACAACGCTGTATTGTATCGATCAAGATAGTCAAACGTAATTAAAGTTGGGAATCTGATTCCTAAGCACGCACATATTCCAGGATTATTCATTTACGAGCCCTAAGACTGGCAACAGCTGAGGTCACAGTCAGACTCATAATGTGTTCCGACGGCAAAAAACGTAACTTTTTTACATTCATCGATTTACTTTGTTTCAGAGAGCTACACGTTACCGAAATATGGGCAATATCCTTTCTATGTGCCGTTCGTCGCTGGAGAATGCTGAACGAGCTCAGATATCGGATTGCTCATAAAATTCCGTGGATCAGAGGAGCATTCACCGCTGCTGATAAGCTTGAATGAGCGCTCCCCCTAGATATAGAGTAACATAAACTTTTATCTTCTGTTATTACTGCCACGATCTCGTGTCGTTACCTATCTCCGTTTGTTTAGGCTGCCGCCAGGCCATAAGCGGTGTGTTTCAACAGACGTGTTTCCTCTTGACACTGATCGCAATGAAAGGCTTGTACGTTTAGATCAGATGCATACACAAACGTTTGGTTTTGACTTTCAGCAATAGGTGCGTTACGCCGAACTGATAGTGTCTGATAAAATAGTAGTAGTTCCTTTTCCGAATAATACAGATTACACACTGTGGTAACAAAAATTATCCCCCCGAATATCTTCCATATGAAATGGAAGAGCGCTCCACTAAACGTCAAAACAGAGTATTCGGTGAGATATGACTTTTATCACAGATAATCTAGGTCCTTCTCAATGCATAAATGTAAAAGACGTGTGTTAAACATTCCGATACAATTCTTGGACATGTCGATGAACACTTCCCACAGTTCGTTCACTCATTGAACTGTGACAAGTGTTGTCTTACATATCGAAGACGTGTAACGGAAAATTTAACGTACTTCTTCGAAATACATGGATTGAGAAATCTGGACTTGGTTTAATAATGTTTGAATTCTCTTTGACAACTGACTGCTGCCTACTTGCTACTTACAAAGGCCTACTCAGAAGATCAAAACAAACATCAAAACGATATTGATATCTGCATGGTGCCGAGATTTGACGACCCTAAAAAATAAGACTTACGGAGTCATCCACATGAGTACTAAGCACAATTGGAAAGTAACACGTGATACAAAGAGTAGGGTTAAAAGAAACTTGTTATATAGACGATGCCAATGACATACAGTTCGTTTTTGTATTGTTGTCAGACATACTACTCAATGATTCCGTTTAATTTGCGGATGTAGTCTTCAGGGTTATATGACCATATAGATTTTAATGGATCCGGCGAGTCAGTTCTCATGACAATCGAGCAGCATTTTTTTCAGTGTCGTACGTCAATCAAGGCTATATATGTGATGCCACAAATACAGCAATTTTGGTTCTGGACTCGTTGTCAACGCAGTGTGTGCACAATTAAAGTAGGAAAGTTCTGAAATTTTTAGGCAGATACATTTAACGTAACTCTGTGAAGGTACATAATTTAGTAATTACATAATTGCAACAATTTTGTATACTGCAGCATTGCAAATATTCTTCAATATTAGTGATGGTACGTTTCTGTATCTGGAGGTGACAGCTAGCTTGTAGAAACCGGTCATGTGAAACTGTTGCGACCATGGCAGTTAATATATTCATTATAAAAATGTATCTTAGTTGCTCGTCTGCTGAAACAGCTTATAAACTCGACGCTGCGTTTTTCTGACTAACAATTTCACCGGTACCGGATCTCTGAAAATTTCCAAACGGGGCACAAACCTGATCATAGTCCTCAACCGTTCTCCGCCGATCGGCGCCCCATAACCGCTGCCAATTACTTATCAGGACATGTCACCTTGACTAACAATATTGACATTTGCAATTTTTAATACTTATGGTATGTGACGCTCGGACCTCAAATAGTGATCTGCCAATGTCATTCTATGGAACACTCAAAATTTTTAGAGAAATTGGAATTTGAACTTTTGTAACATTGAATTCGAACGACCGACCGTATTTATCCTTCATCGGTGGTCAACAACGCTACCAAGTTTCCTATAATTGGAAATGTTCAAATGTTTGTAAATCTATCGGACCAAACTGCGTGGTCATCAGTCCGTAGCTTACAAACTACTTAAACCTATGACATAAAAGTTTTCTGGGTATGGTACCGCGTCATGATAAAAAAAAACTTATCTCTTTTCATTCTCCACTCCGAGGAGTGGAGCGGGCTGTTTGAGATCCGGCCCATAAAGAGTCGCGGTTCTATTCAGCCAATATCAGACAAGCTGATAGTGGGGCAAAGGGGGATCCCAATTGGGAATATGTGGGAGGGGCTTACCAGCTCCGGCATATGCCTTACAACCAAGGAAAACCTCCCGAAAACCTTGGTCGGGTTGTAAGGCTATTACTTAAATAGCCAACGTTTCGGCCAACGTACAGTGGCCTTCATCTGTGTACCCAGATGAAGGCCACTGTAACGTTGGCCGAAACGTTGGCTATTTAAGTAATAGCCTTACATCATGACGCGGTACCATACCCAGAAAACTTTTATGTCATCTGACTCTGGCTGCGGAAGCCTACGTAATTATACTTAAACCTAGGTAAACTAACCTAAGGACAAACACACACACCCATGCCCCAGGGAGAACTCGAACCTCCACGGCGAGCAACCGCGCGCTCCGCAGCGAGGTGCTTTAGACCGCTCGGCTACTCCACCGCGGCTATAATTGGAACACTCGGCACCATAATAGCTGTTGCGGTGACGAGCATTCCAGTTATATGTCATTTGGTAGCGTTGTAGACGACTGATGAAGGATAAATTCGTTCGGTCGTTCGAATTCAATAGTAATCAAAGTAATTTTCGTTTTTCGTTGTGTGCCTACCTGATCGAATGATGACCGGTAATTAGTGCTAGATTTCATAAAAGGACGTTCGGTTATTCATCATCAGCTTCTTCTCTCCAATTTTCGGTGAAATGATTAGGTATGGGGGATTCGCTTCTAAACTTCTTTGAAGAAGACAGATCTTCATGAACGAAAAGAAGTTCTCTTTACAGCTGACATATCGAAGAACATTTGCGTCAGTGATGATGCAGCATTTGTAGGATGTGCTCGATGTCGTAACATTTGTCTTCCATGTTTTCCCGATGCTCATCACCCTGGCATTTGTGGTACAGTTGTGTTGTAAATCAATGATTTAAGTCCTAAGAAACGTTTTGTCGTTTTATAGTACTGTCCCACAAAGATAATTTGCTAAATTTTTCAATTTATTTCTTTAATTGGAACCCTGATTATTAACAACCTTCCATAAAAATTGGAAATTAAGAATTAGCAGTGTTAAATATCATATATTTGATCAATTTTATATTAAAATGTTTTAATATTGGAACAAATCGAAAAAATAAGATTACAGTGGGTTCGAACTAATTTGTAGCTTGATTGTGAATCTAAATGTTCAAATGTTTGTATAGCTTATGGGACTTAACTACGGGATCATCAGTCCTTAAACTTACAAACTACTTATGAACTAGCTAATACTAAGGACGGCACAAATATCCATGCTCGAGGGGGGATTCGAACTCACAACCGTAGTGGCAGTGCAGACCTTGACTGGAGC
Source organism: Locusta migratoria (assembly GCA_026315105.1). Classification (NCBI taxonomy): domain Eukaryota; kingdom Metazoa; phylum Arthropoda; class Insecta; order Orthoptera; family Acrididae; genus Locusta; species Locusta migratoria. Next base: position 763,991,602 of record CM048745.1, read on the forward strand.
GCCTCAGTCCCCTCGGCCACTACGGCCGGCATTGTGAATCTATTACGCAACGAAATGAGTTAAGCCGGCACAATATTTTGTACCATAATCTATTTCATTGTGCTTACAAACCTTCATAGTTGATTGTCTCGCGATTGTATTTGAGAGCTGCATCGACTGGCTTGGCTTATTATTATTCGACATCTGATCTTCACGCACCATAAATATAAGAAATATATAGAAATATGTAAACCACAGACATTGCTGAGGTGGAGTGGCTTGCGAGCCTCAACGATGCAGATAGCAGTACCATAGGTGCAACCACAGTGAAGGGGTATCTGTCTTTGGAGAGGGCAGACAAACGTGTGGTTCCTGAAAAGGAGCAGCAGCCTTTTCAGCAATTACAGGGGCAAAAGTCTGGATGATTGACTTAGTTGGCCTTGTAACATCAGCTTACATGGCTTTTTCATGCAGTTATTGCGAACGGCTGAAAGCAAGGGAAAAATACAGTCTTTACTACTCCCGAGGACATGCAGCTCTATTGTATGACTATATGATGATGGCGTCTTCTTGGGTAAGATCGGGGGTAAAATAGTCCCCCATTCAGATTTCCGGGCGGGGACTACTCAGAAGGATGTCGTCATCAAGAAAAACAAAACAGGCATTCTACGGGTCGGAGCGAGGAATGTTCTAACCCTTAATCGCGTAGGTAAGCTAGAAAATTTGAAAAGAGACATGGATAGGTTAAAGTTAGATATGGTAGGGATTAGTTCGGTGGCAGGATGAACAGGACTTCTCGTCAGATGAGTACAGGGTTATCAATACAAAATCAGTTGATAGTAACGCAGGAGTAGGTCTGATAACGAATAACAAAATAGGAATGCGGGTAAGTTACTATGAACAGCATACTGAACGCATTATCGTAGTAAATAGAAACGAAGCCAACATCGACCACAGTAGTGCAAATTTATATGCCAACTAGCACGGCGGATGATATGGATATCGCAAAAATTTATGAGGAGATAAAAGACATCATTCAAAAAGTTAAGGGAGACGAAAGCTTGATTATTATGGGAGACTGGAACTCGGTAGTAGGAAAGGGAAGAGAAGGAAATGTAATAGGTGAATATTGACGGATATAAATCAGCGCTTGGTAGAATTTTGCGCAGAGCACGAACACTTGGTTGAATCATCATGAAAGAAGGCTGTATACGTGGAAGAGACCAGGAGACACTGGAAGGTACCAGATTGACTTTATAATGGTCAGGAGTAGATTTAAACCAGGTTTTAAACTGTAAGACATATCCAGGTGCAGATATAGACTCTGACCGTAACTTATTGGTTATGAACTGCAGATAAAAACTTAAGAGACTGCAGAAAGGTGGAAAGGTTGGGAGATGGAACCTGGTCAAATTGAAGGAACGGAGGCGTTTGAGAGTTTCTGAGGGAGCATTAGGCAAGGATTGGCTGAAACGGGGGAAAGTAATACAGTAGAAGAAGAATGGGTAGCTGTGAGACGTAGGGTAGTGAAGGCTGCAAAGAACCATATAGGCAGAAGGACAAGGCCTAATAGAAATCCCTGGATAACACAGGATATACTGAATTTAATTGGTGAGAGGAGAAAATATAAAAATTCAGCAAGTGAGCCGTAGTGGAGTAGACGAGCGGTCTATAAAGCGCCTCGCTGCGTAGCGCGCGGTTGCTCGCTGTCGGAGGTTCGAGTCCTCCCTGGGGCATGGGTGTGTGTGTTGTCCTTAGGTTAGTTTACCCTAGTTTAAGTAGTTTCTAAGCTACGGACTGATGACCATGCAGTTTGGTCCGATAGATTTACAAACATTTGAACACTTTTTCAGCAAGTGAAACAGGAAAAAGGGAGTACAAACGTCCGGAAAATGATATTGACAGGAAGTGCAGACGGCTAAGCAGGAGTGGCTAGAGGACAAATGCAGAACCATAGAAGAATTCATAAATATGGGAAAGATGGGAAGTTTGTGGCCCTTAATCTTACGGGAATTAATTTCAAAACTACGAGTTTGAGTACTGTGGGCAGGGTGAAGCCGGGAATTTGTATCTGACGGGAAGCGTGTTTAGGTAGTCGTTGAAGGAGCAGTGATCACTGTGTCCCCAGTGGTGTAATGGTTAGCGCAACTGCCTTGAAAGCAGGATAGCCGAGTTCGAATCCCGGATGGGTAAACATTTTCAGCTTTGCCCATTCGCAGTAGGTGTCAAATATTCTGTGTATGTGTTTTATTAATGTCTTGTGCGTCCATAAAAACAGGTTGACTGGCAATAATTCCAATCACCATGTGTGGGAGGAAAGAGAATATAGAACACAACTGTAAAAATCAGTATAATGAATCACAGCATGGTAGACTGGCCACACATGCTCTCACACTCTGTAGGAAGAACAGGCGCCGACTCCATGCGGCCTGAGGGTGCTTGAGCCCCCTCAAATTTTCATTTGGGTTTAAATGTTTGTTAAGCTCATGGGAATTACCTGCGGTATCATCAGTCCCTAAACTTACAAACTAAATATGAACTAACTGATACTAAAGACAGTACAAACATCCATGCCCGAGGGGAGATTCGAACACCCGACGGGGAACGGCCTCACGCATCAGAACATAGCGTCTCAATGCGCAGGTTATATGAAAACGATTATTGTGGATCAATGTAGTGTTACGGTACTGTGGGAACATTTAGAATTTGTCCTACTGTGCGAACCTTAGGGTAAAGTCTGGCGCCGGCGGGGCGCAACGCTGACCCGACGACCTCAAAAGGACTGGAGCAGAAGTAAAGCGACTGGAAGCCTCCGCCTCGCGTCGCCTTGACGCTTCGAGACATTACCATGCCGGACTATATAAAGCCCACCCTGCTGTCGCCGTCAGTCACTGTGGATAGTTTCGTTCAGTACGTGCTGCAAACGTACCTAGTGTTCCGACTTTGGCAACTAGAGGACTATTATATATATATATATATATATAATATTTTATTCGTTTACTTTGGTCTCTTAGTATAATATGAATATGAATTAAGTTTTCAATTGGTAAATATGTTACCAAAAAGGCGCGCTTGGAACTTGATGATACTCCAAGTCCTTCGACAATTATTGCGTCATCAATAGCTTCGTCGCCTTCGGGCGAGAACCGTTCATTGCGGAAACCTCGACAATTCTTTAAGGGAATATAACTTTAGAATTCTGGGAGGATCAAATATACATTGATATAATATGAAGCATCTACCGAAGACGGTTTTTGCAAATCCGGCAAGGAGGCAGATGCTAAAAATTTATTACAACTTTTTTTAGAAACGAAGATGCATTTTCTTCCGTAGGGTTTTCTAAGTGGAGAAATGCCTTAGAAAAATTCCGTCTCACGTATACGCATAAAGAACGTGTTCTGAAACTAAATTCAACCACTAACCGAAGTGTGGCCTCCCAAATGAATGAACAGTTAGATAATGATATAAAGAAACGCTGCATAGCGTACAATTTCTATGCCGACAAGGACTAGCATTTAGAGGGCACGAAGATGTAAACTCATTAGTTATTTCAATTGTTGAAACTCCGAAAGAATGACGCACCTGCGTTTAAAGATACATTACAGCGTTCTGGGTTTAAGTGGACCTTCCGTGATATTCAAAACTAGATCATTGATATATTTGGAAAGTCTGTGTTGAGAAAGCAATCAGCCTCAAAAACGAAGATTAAATATTTTTCTATTTTTTTCTATTGTACTGACGAAACAAGTGATTCTTAGATTTATGAAAAAGTGTTATTTTGTATTCGTACTGTTGATGACCCCCCACACTGAATCATAAACTCTGTTTTGTATTTTAAAAGACGTATTTGCTCGTCTTGATTTGTCAATGGATATCTTCAGTGGACAGCGCTCTGATGGTGCATCGAATATGAGCGGTAAGTTCACAAGACTAAAAAAGTTAGTTTTGGGTATACAACCCACGTTTCGTGCACTGCACTGCTCACAGTTTAAACATCACAGTTAGTCTCCGCCATTTTACGTCTAAAAGGGATGATATAGCCTTAGTTAAGGACTTAATAAACACCTTAAGAGAATCCAAAATAAGGACGGGACTTTTCAGAATCATGCGCAATGAGAGAGGGAACGACCAAGCTGGTCTGCGACCCCTTTGACCGACTCGATGGATTATGCGACCTTTTAGTATCTTTAGTGTACTGAAAAACTTTGAAGACATTCTAGAGGTTTTTGAAACCTTTCTCTGCTGAGGACAAAACAGAGGTAGGTTACAAATGTGCAGGCTACCTTGAGGCAATGTTACCATTCAAGACTTATTACTTTTTACGTCTTTATTGCCATATAATGAAGAGGATATCAATAAAAAAATTCCGGGCTCTCATCCAAGTGTTGCTGATCTGGAAAAACTATATGAGAATTTGACTTGTATATTGACTGGAAAGAGTGATAGTATTGAACACTTTTGGGTAGTTTGTTTAAAAGAAAAACCTCCACAATTTGATAATCCTTCGCTTCCTCGGAATCTAAGTATACCAATGAAGTATGAAAACTACCAAGCCAGCTCACCGTACACTTTCAAAACCCCCAAAGGAATACTACAAAGCAATTCACATTGCAGTTTGTGAAACGGTTAAATTTTGAATTACTGAGGCTTCAACTGGACAGAAGGTCACTGAAGATGAACGTAAGTAAAAAGAGCTGATACAAATTTGGTAAAATCAACATTTTCAAAAATTATCCAGACACAGAGAGACTGCGCTTACACTTGAATATGTTAGCCGAAATCACAACAAAAAAAATTATAATAATAAATAGTTTTTCAAAACATGCGTGAAGATTTAAGTTTCTCCAAGTAGTTCCAATCACGACAGCAACAGCAGAACAGCCATATAGCGCCCTTAGATGCAGAATGGCCATGGGAAGAAAAGCATTTTTGAAAAAGAGAAATTTGCTAACGTCGAATGTTAATTTAAGGGTAAGGAAGTCTTTTCTGAAGGCATTTGTGTGGAGTGTTGCCTTGTACTGGAATGAAACATGGACGATAAGCAATGCAGACAGGAAAAGAATAGAGGCTTTTGAAATGTGGTGCTACAGAAGAATGCTGAAAATTAGGTGGGTAGATCGCATAACTAATGAAGAGGTACTGATCAGAATTGGTGAGAAAAGGAATTTTTGGCATACCCTGACTAAAAGAAGGGATCGCTTGGTAGGACACATTCTTAGACATCGGGGAATCGTAAATTTAGCATTGGTGGGAATTGTGTGGGGTAAAAATCGCAGAGGGAGACCAAGAGACGCGTGTATAGTAAGCAGATTCAAGTGGATGTGGGTTGGCGTTCTTATGAGGAGATGAAAAGGCTTGCTCAGGATAGAGTAGGGTGGAGAGCTGCATCAAACCAGTCTCCGGAATGAAGACCATAACAACAAAAGACGTCTGAAGTCATATATCTCTTTTCAACAATGGAACAGAAGCGATTGAACAAGTTGGCTTGGATGGACTGGATTATCCGACCAGTAATCAAAGACTTCATATTCAGTAATCCAGTCAGACGGTGACATTTGGACATTTATAAAGACACTCTAATCCTAATAATGACATTTAGAGCAAAATTAAAAATATTTATAAAATAGATAATTAAATACATTCACAATGTTAAAATTTGTTTGGAAATATTACTTCTAGTTTAGTGCTGTATTACAATAGTACTGTATTAGTTATTTTCAAACACCCAATTAAAATCCGCTATTTATATACTTTCTGAGTGAATGTTTTAGACATACTATATTAACTTGATTAACTGTATTAAAGTATTAACTTTGAGATATTGTTATTATTTAATGAACCCTTAGTATTATTCAAAGTAAGCTTAAATTAGCTACTTTACTTATTAATCAAACTGCTATTACTAAGCGACAGGAATATTTTTATTCTTTTGATGATGGTTTAGGATTTATTTAAATATTATATCTATCTTTTCAGAGCTATATATTCACTGAGTTGTCATAGTTCATAAGTATTCTTATTTCTATAAATTAAATTAGCTTTTTACGAAAATACCACGCGTGTTTGTTTTGCCTCTTTCTTCAAAGCCAAAATTTGTGTCAGGCTTGTCGAGTTTCCCGGAGTGTCGAGTTATCGAGAGACCAGTTTTCGGTGTTCTTATGTTGATCACATGACTATGAAATTCTTAAAAACAACTTTAGAAGCCAATATTTTTCATCTTCAATTTAGAAAATTTCCCAGGAAAAGACCCCTAGTATGCCCCCCCCCCATATTTTTTTATATTGCGGCGGCCCTGGTAGGAGGTGGAGTGTCAAGCACTGGTGCGAAGGAGACAACGCGCCATCTCCACACTACCTAATATAGTATCGGGTTTCCTCGCTGTTCATAAGAGTGGACGGCGTGCAAAATCCGATAAGAGGTGTCAGAGGAGAAGATGGAGGTGACTAGGGGATGCGACACATTATATATACAACTTCTTCTGTGGTGATTAGGGAATTTACAGAAACATGGCAAATGAACGTGATATGAAAGGGAAATGCAAAATACAGCAAGCTTGATAGTGACTGAATTTTGAATAGTCAATGAATGTTAGATAATGGACAAAACACTATACATGAAACTTAAGAATTGGGTTTCGGTGCCGGGAACATTATAAGTAGGTCACACATGATATACACAGATGTAAAGTCCTCTGTCTGTGGTGAATATGAATTTACAGAAAATATGGTAACTAAACCTTTTATGAAAGGGAAATGCAAAATAATGCCAACTTTATTGTGACTGAATTTTGAATAAATAGAAAATTTGAAATAATTTAATTTCGAATCATCAGCCAACTGTTGCATTCTTTCCCCTATTTTGTTAAATGTGTCGATCCTGCAGGATCACCTTCAGACTCTTTTAGATGCGACTGCAACACGTCTTGTCTGTATTCTGACAGATATCTGCAACACGTCTCGTCTATATTCTGGAAGATAGACGAGAAGTGTTTTGCCGTCGCAAGTACAAGATTCTGAAGATGATCCTGAACGATCGAACATTATGACTGGGGAAAAATACCTACTTGGAACCAGGACCTCGTTGTCTCGATGACTCTGTATTCCGGTAGTTTTAATACAATTTCATCAGCATATTTCGCCGAAATGGAAGATTTGTACGCGGTAATTGAATACTATATACGTATGTTAAAATCAAATTCGTAAGTTTGAGAATGGTAAGTCAAAGTACTTCTAATATTTAAATCGGACTGCGATAGCATGACCCTTTTATCGCAGGTTCTGACTAGAAATTATACACAAATTGTCCATAAAACGTAAGAATAAATGTTTAAAAGACAATGGCAACACTTATTACGTAATATTTTAAATAGCGACGTCAAAATCTAACTTTAATTGGGAAATTACTAAAAGGTAGATAAGTACCCCTTAGTTACAAATGAGACCCTAACTGCGTTACTGAGATTTAGTAAATAAAATTCAAATTCAATCTCAATGGATGCATCCAAAAAATAAGATGATATCCAGAATATTTCGGAACAGTTCAAAAGATAATAAATGAATGCAGAAATTATTATGAAAGGAGAGTGCTAACGGAGCACAAAGACGGCAAGGATATCGTGTAATACTTCACAGGGAGTAACTATGTGTAATGGCTCCGTGTTTTCGATTGATGAACTGACGACTTGCAGAACATGTTCAAAAAATGTTCAAATGTTTATTGATCTTATGGGACTTAACTACGGGATCATCAGTCGCTAAACTTACAAACTAATTACGAACTAGGAAGGCACAAATATCCATGCCCGAGGGGCGATTCGAACCCTCGACCGTAGTGGCCGTGCTGACCGTGTCTGGAGCGCCTCAGTCACCTCGGCCACCGCGGCCGGCGCAAAACATGTCCCGTACACTTATGGTGTACCTGTTTTCGTTACAATGTTACAGGTATTTGTTGTGGTGTACATAACACAGCCACTTTACTATGCAAGGTTGGTCATTTGTACAGGAAGTACAGGCCACATCTACGTTTGGACCGTATTCGCGTTTGTGTATATTTGCCTCGCAATCAAAGGCTCGACATGTCCGCTGTGTACCAAGGTAAACATGTTCACACAAGTCGTAAGCTAGAGTTGTTAGTTGTTACTGGTTGCACGTACAGCAGACATATTTGTTGGCAGGTACTATTCATTGTACGTATAGTAATTGTACTATTACGATGGGTTACTGTAATAAGGAAATGATTAAAATGCTGTAAATCTATGGGATTTTACTACTGTGGCTATTAATCCCTAGTGCAATAAACTACTTAAACTAATTTAAACTGCCCTAAGGACAACACACATACACACACACACACACACACACACACACACACACACACACACACACACCGATACCCGAGGAAGGATTCGAACCTCCGACGGGAAGCGCTACCGCGCGCACAGCAGCAAGGCACCTTACAACTCTCGGTCATTCCACCGTGGCAGGAAACGGCAGATAATCACTTGCTGTACGAAACGGCTCAGAGTAACGAAATTGCAGAACAGCGTTTGGAACACTTCCGTGTAAGACTACCGAAGAAAAAATGCATCAGCGTGTGTTCGAAACAGGCTTCTTTAGCTGAGGTGTTTCTGATAATGGACGACCAAGGAACACCATCAGACGCAGAAGAACATATTGAGGAAAACTGCAGGAGAAACACCATGGAAATAGCGCCTAATGTGGACGTAAGCCAAATGGCAATGTGGAGGATTGAACAAGAACAGCTCCTTTTAACATATCACTTGCGAAGAGTCGCAGTGTAGCCGACATTCAAATCAGAGCAGAATTTTGTACCTGGTTAAGCAATTTATCGTCAGTAGCAACATTTCCTTTCCGCTATACTGGTTAACTATAATACGAAATTTACCAATATCGGAGTGTAGAATTTCACAAAATACCAGAGACGTTGTGCAAAGTGGACATCAACAATGGTTCAGTACGTGCTGGAACAACAGGTTTAACCGTTTGACCGGGAACATTGACAGCCATCATACTACGTCTTTCTTAACAAACGACTATTTTTTTCTTTTTAAAACTTTCCACTGGATTTTAATCAGAGCGTGTGTTTCATGCATGATGGAGAACCGCCTCGCCTTGCTCGTGCTGCCAGAGCAATTTTACATCAGCGATTCCCAATCAAAGGGATAGGTCGTCAGGGACTACCACTATGCACCATGAGCTGCTCGTTCTTCCGACCTCAATTCATTAGACCTACTTACGAGGTCATTCAAACTTCATTATGTGCCACAGATATTCACAGCGTGGAATTGCCGCGTCAGCATATAGAGCAAGGTTGTCGGTAGGTTCGACAGACGCCTGGAATATGAAAACGAGTGAGACTGTCCACAATGCGGCGCACAGATCGTGATAGCCACTGTGATTTCCTTGTGTACAGTACGTAGTAAATTACACTCTATCAACACAACTGACCAATTTTTATGGTGAAGTGGTCTGTGTTGGGTACACCACAATGAATATGGAACAAGGTAGCGACAACAAATAAACCATATGTGTGAAACTTCCTGGCAGATTAAAATTGTGTGCCGGAACCGGGACTCGAACCTGGGACCTTTGCCTTTCGCGGGCAAGCGCACTACCGACTGTGCTATCCCGACACGACTCACGATGCCGCCTCACAACTTTACTTCCGCCAGTACCTCGCCTCCTACTTCCCAAACTTCACAGAAGCTTTCCTGCGAAGCATGCAAGACTGTCACTCCTGGAAGAAAGGATATGGTGGAGACATGGCTTAGCCACAGCCTAAGGGATGTTTCCAGAATGAAACTTTCACTCTGCAGCGGAGTGTGCACTGATATGACTCTTCCTGGCAGATTAAAATAGTGTGCCGGAACCGGGACTCGAACCTGGGACCTTTGCCTTTCGCGGGCAAGCGCACTACCCACTGTGCTATCCCGACACGACTCACGATGCCGCCTCACAACTTTACTTCCGCCAGTACCTCGCCTCCTACTTTCCAAACTTCACAGAAGCTCTATTCTGTGAAAACGTCTTCATATCAGAATAAGATTGGCAACCAATCTCCATTTGAATCTAATTACTGTAGTCGTAGCTACGTGTCTCTATGCGACGTTTTGCCCACGTACGTAACCCCAATCCTAAACTGACGATTCCATGATGACTCAGAATGTGTTCCACCAATGTATCCCTTCGCTTAGCTACGCTGTCTCAGAAATTTCTTGTCCCTCGAATTCTCTTCAGCACCTACTCATAAGTCACGCGATCTACCGATATGATCTTCAGCATTCCACTGTATCACCACATTTCAACAGCGTCTATCATCTTTTTTCTGAACTCCTTATCATCCATATTACGCTTCTTCAGAAATTCTTTTCCTCTCATAGGCCTTCTGGGTATTGCATCTTCTTTACTTCGGCCATCTGAAGCTATTTTGCTACCAAAATAACGAAACTCGTTTACTACTTTTAATGTCTGGTTATCTGATCCTATTCCTTCTGCATCGCCTGATTTTCTCACATTACATTACCTTCGTTTTGCTCTTATTAATAGTTTAAACATACTGTATCTGGGGTTAGTTGGGAATCGGTAGTGGGATGATTGATGTCTCGTCGCTCCCCTGCCCAGACTAACGTTCCTCCTGTTGCTCCTCGCCCAGGTCCGCAGGCGCCCACTCCTATTGGTCGGCGTCTGCGCATGTCCGGTACGGCGCCTCTAGCGCCGCGCCCGGAAAGACGACGCGCCACATCTCTGGTGCGCAGCGTCGATATGTGTATCGACACAGCAAAACACAATAGTTTATTTCCACAATTTTCAGATTTTGCTTATTGCATCAGCTACATCTCAAAGATACAGCTGTATGCTGTTCATTAAACTGATTAGTCAAATGTGGCAGCATGACTTTCAGAAAGATATTTCAGTTGGTATCTACGGAGCACAGGTAACACATGCTGAATGTAGACCGGCAGGTAACACAAATACTTTGATAATGGTACAACAGTGTAATATCGTGTAGCGGCTGAAAACCTGAAAAATTGCGGAAACACGACGTATCATGGTCTCGACTAATGTCTCAATTAGTGCTGCATGGAATTGACACCATGCATCCTGCGGGCCTCACCATAAATCCGTAATGGTACGAGAGGGGTGGAGCTCTCATCTGAACAGCACGTTGCCAGTCATCCAAGACATAGTAATGTTCTTGTGGTTTTCACTCCGCTGACAAGTTGATGCAGCTAAGCATGCTACGCTGTCCTGTGCAAGCCTCTTCATCTGAGAATACGAACGGCAACATACATTCTTTTCAATCTGCTTACCGTATTCGTCCCTCGGTCTCCCTCTACAATTCTCACCCCACACACTTCCTTCTAATGCTAATTTGACTATTCGCTGATGTTTGATAATGTGTCCCACCAACCTATCCCTTCTCTTAGACAGGATATGACAGGAACTTTTTTTCTCCCCAATTCTGTTGAGAACCTCTTCATTAGTTACGCGATCCACCTACCTAATCTTCATCATTCGTCGGTAGCACCACATTTCCAAAGCTTCTATCTTTTGTCTGAACTCAATATCCTCCACGTTTTACTTCCATACAATGCTACAATCCACACAAATGCTTTCAGAAAGGCATTCCTAACATTTAAACTAATATTGGATGTAAACAAATTTCGTTTCTTCAGAAACGCTTTTCTTCAGAAACGCTTTTCTTCCCTTAGCCATTCTGCATTTTATGTCTTCTTCACTTCAGCTATCATATCTTGCTACACAAATAACAGAACTCATTTTCTACCTTTATTGCTTCGTTACCTAATCTAATTCCTTCAGCATCGCCTGATTTTCCGACACTACATTCCATTACTCTCGTTTTACTCTTGTTAATGTTCATCTTATATCTTCCTTTCAAGACAATGTCCATTCCGTTCAATTGCTCTTCCAGGTCCTTTGCACACTCCGACAGAATTAGTATGTCGTCAGCAAATCGCAAGATTTTTATTCCATCTCCCTGGACGTCAATTTCCTCTCCAAATTTCTTCTTCCAGTCCTTCACAGCTTGCTCATTGTACATATTGAACAACTTTGTGGTAACGCTACAACCCTGTCTTACTCCCTGCCCAACCACTGCGAACCTTTCATGCCCATCAATTGTAATCATTGCTGTCTGGTTTTTGTACAAGTTGAAAATAACTCTTCGCTCCATATATTTTACCCCTGCTACCTTCATAATTTGAAATAGTGTATTCCGGTCAATGTTGTCAAAAGCTTTCTTCAGATCCACATATGCTAAAAAAATAGGTTTACCTTTCCTTATCCTATCTTTCAAGTCGTAATATGCCTCACGTGTTCCTACATTTCTCCTATATCCAAATTGATCTTCCCCAAGGTCGGATCCCACCAGTTTCTTCATTCGTCTGTAAATAATTCGTCTTATATTTTACAACCATGACTTGTTAACCTGATAGTTCTTTAATTTTCACATTTGTCTGCACTTGCTTTTCTCGGAATTGGAATCACTATATTCCTCTTCAAGACTGAAGGTATTTCCCAGTCTCATACATCCTGCATACCAGGTGCAAGAATTTCTTCATGACTGGCTCTCCAAATGATATTAGTAGTTTAGGCGGAACACAACCTACTCCAGGGGCCTTGTTTCTATTCAAATGTTGTAGTGCTCTGTCTCTCGCAGTATTGTTTCTTAGAGATTAGGTTATGGGGCGGTAGGTAGATGTTGGGTGAAGTTAAGCAAGCGTAGTCCTTTCAGGTTCCATTTGTTTTAATTATACAGGGTGGTCAGAAAATGTCTGAAATGCTTGTCGCGCCGTTTCCGAGTTATTTAGCATAGGAAACCAATCACGTCGTTTGCCGCGCAGTTTCGAACAGTCCGCAAGAGGCAGCGTTGCCAAACATATTCTCCATGTGGTTGTCTCACAAGGAGAATACGCCTACTCGTCATCGCCTAATTCGAATTATGGTTTATGCAGTTCATGGCCAGAAATGAGCGTGATAGCACTGGGAGCTCCAGATGGCCAAGCGTTTAGGAAAAAATGGCATTTCTTGCGCGGGTCTGGAAGGCCGTATCCCCTCAAGAAAAAACTATTAGAAAACTGCGGTTGGTGTTGTGGGAAGAAGTCAGATCGGTAATCAATGATGCGATGAAGGTGGGTTCGAATCCTAGTATGGGAAATTACTTTTAATTTTCATATGTCAATTTATGCATTACTTGCACTGCCAATAAATGAAAATTATGCACAATATATCGTATTTATTAATATTTCATAAACAGTACGTGAAAAGGAAATGCAATGGAATATTTGTTATTGCAAATCCATGTCCAAGATAGGTCTGTATCACAGCGTCGAGCAGGACTCTGGAAATAACTTTCCGAAAAAGGATTGTAATTGAAGCGTACAGGACTTCGTATTTCGTTAATTTAATTTACAGTAGACCTCGACAGCAGCACGCGAGCATTAGGTTCGTGGTTGCAGTAAAATCGGCCAACTGGTCGTTGTGGATAATAATTACGGCTGCCAGGAAACCTACTTGCAGATTTTTGCTTGCCTTTCCTTGTTATTCCTTCTATGAAATATTAATAAATAAGATATATTGATCATAATTTTGTATTATTTGCGGTGTACGTAATACATAAACTGACATGAATCAAAATAAAAGTAAACACTCCCACACGCCGATTCGATCGTACGCCCCTCGTGTGTTCAATTACCGAACTGTGTTCTTGCCACTATGAGTAGGCGTCCTCTCCTTGTCAGACCGAACAAGGGACCAATAGAAAAACAAACACGTGAAAATATTCGACGGCAGTGGGGATCGAATTCGGGCCAATGCATCAGCAATTCCTGCGCTACGATGTACGCTTTGCCAACATCCGACGGTAATTGTATCGGCCGTGTAGTGACCTTTTTTCTACTTGTCATTTGATCATCATTGGGAATCGTACGTATGCAATCGATCTTTGCCGGAAGAGTTCGTGTAGCTGCGAAGGTACAAGGAAGGAGGTGCGGTAGAGCAGTGACGGACGTCGTCGTGACACACAAGTAGTGGTAACATGGCACGTCATCGGTACTCCTTTAAGGAATACGCAGATATGCATTTAGCTTACGGCGCTGCGGGTCAGTATGCACCAGCAGCCCGCGACATCTACCACGCAAGATTTCCCAGCCGCGTTATTTCGTGTGTAGATACCTTTTTAGCTGTTGATAGTCTGTTAAGGGAGTCTGGAAGTTTTGCTGTACCCAATGTTGATGCTGTACGAGAACGTTACATACAGTACGTTCAGTTCGAAGAAAACGTTCTCGAAATGGTTGCTGCAACACCTAATACCAGCTCGAGGGCCATTGGTACTGCTTTGGGATTAAGTCACGTTATTATTACATTCTTAAAGAATGCCTGCAAACTACACGTGGCAAAATGTATCCTTTTGTTTTTTCGTTACAGGTTTCGCACGGTGTAGTATTGGACGTCTTACACGACGAAAATCTATTTCCGTATCACCTACAGAAGGTACTCGATTTGCTTGAAGTGGACTACCCCTCTCGTTACCAATATTCCGTGTGGTATTTAAATAAATGTAACGAAAATCCACATTTCGCAAATATGGTGTTGTGGACAGACGAGGCATGTTTCACCAGAGAAGGACCATTCAATTCCCGAAACAGCAACATTTGGATGGAAGCAAATCCGCATGGCACTTACGTTAAATACTATCAGAATAGGTTTAGCGTCAACATTTGGGCAGGTATCGTAGGCGACTTTTTGTTGGTTCCCGTCCTACTCCCTCCCCATTTAAATGGAACGACGTACTTAGCATCCCATAAAAACGTCCTGCATTTTGCTTTTGCGGTACGTAAGCATTTAGATGTGTTGTACCCGCAAAGGTGGATTGGCCGAGCGGTCCATTCCTCTGGCCTGCTCGTTCACCAGATTTGACACCGTTAGAGTTTTATTTGTGGGGTCATGTGAAGCAAATCGTCTACGCGACCCCAGTAGACACAACTGAAGAGCTTCTTGCGAGGATAATTTTAGCCTTCGATGAAATCAGGTAAACATTTGATTTCGGAAAGCTTGCGGAATCAATGACGCAGCGTTGCAATGCGTGCCGTGAGGCTGGAGGAAGACACTTTGATCAGCTACTGTGAGTTTCGTGTTACGTTTCGCTCCTGAAAATAACGTTCTTACGTTAAGCAGCTGCCAAAATATCAGTTTATTGTTTTATGTTATACATTACTTTCCCTGCATTTGTTACATGTATGACCACTGACTGTGTATGACGTTTATTGTTTTTCCATATTGATGTCCAGAGAGGTACATACTGTTAGACCTTTGTCGGATGCATTTATGAGCAATTATTGAATGTTAAGGATACCGTAGCTTTCGAAATAAATGTGCATACTTGGGGCCAACGCCAATGTGTTTATGCAAAAAAAGATGTACAGTTCGGTTACTTTCATGAAATCCATACATAAATGATTAGACAAAAACACAGATGCGTTTCCCCATTTGATAAAAACAAAACGATAGCCCCAGTGTGGATCGACCTCAGGACCTTCTGTTTCACAGTCCAGCTCTCCAACCCCAGACCACAGTGTCTCACGTTACAACAACCGTTCATATACAAGATTATACCCATATGACTACAACATGTACATACATCTGATGTTAGAATCAGAGGCTGAAGGCCCAACAAGACGGTTCAGATAAGTGATACAAGGCGGAAGGCCAAGTTGAGGGAAGCATTTTTTTTTTTTATTTTTTTTTTTTATTTTATCTATTTTTTTTTTTTTTTTTTTTTTTTTTTTTTTTTTTTTTGATAAGTTAATAAGGCTTCAAATTTGGTAAAAGCAGCTCTTTAAAATAGAATGAAAGACAAATTGAGCACAGCAATTTACGGAAAAGTTGAAAATTTTTAATGAAAAGCAAGCCTTCCAAATCCGATATTACTTACAAATCGCACTAAAGTGGGGCTCCAAATTTAAGTGAACACAGCCCTTTGAAATTACCAAAACACACTAAAGACGACTCAAAATTTTAAGTAAAGTCTGATTTTTATTATAGAGACTGGTAGCAGAAAACTGTGCTCACTGATATCAATAGCCAGAAGACCAATACAACCACACAATAAAATTTTCAAATGAGCCCCGCAATTTAAATGACTACAGATCAGCTTACTTATCAAAATCACACTAAAGGTGGGGAGCTGGCTACTCGCTAATTTAATACACCCACACAGGAAAAATAGATGAGCTGACTCAAAACAGGAAGGAGAGGAATAAGTCAAATAGTAGCTGTACCTTGTAAAAGATAGGGTAGACGGTTTTTTAACTCATTAATATGGTTGTAAAGATTGGAAAACCAAGTTGTTCCAACAAAATTTCTCTTGGGAAAACTTTCTGCGGTCAAAACACTTCGAAAATTTCGGACTTTTTCAGTTCTTTCAAAATATCTCCGTTACTTATGCTCCAACCGCTTTTACGTTTCAGTTCTTTTTTAAAGAGCACAAAATTCTCTACAAATTTGATTATTACCATCTTTTTCTACTCCTAATACCTAAGGCGCCACATTTTCTACTCCTAATACCTAAGGCGCCACAGTTCGTCAAAAATGTCGATTTTTAAAAATTTCTGCAAAGTGGCAAAATACCTAACTTTTGAACACTGTTATTTCAGTTTCTGTTGGTCATATATCATGTTATATGTTGGAATTTACCATCTCATTTTCAGGTATTCAATTTTTCTGTGTGGAACATAGTTATTTCTGGCCATTCATCTATTGTGATTCATACACACACTCACTCACACACACACACAAACTGTGACAGCAAACTGAACTATTATTAGCTACAACAGGCAACCTAATTAGGTAACTAATTTTCTTGTATATTAAAAATCACACTGGTCCCAGGTTGACCTCTACTTTAAACAGCGAGTCATCGTAGGTTTCGTCATCAGTTTCCTCAACATCCTCCATAACATCTTCTTCACTGTCTTTATATAAAAGTTGTGGCAGGAGGAGGTTCCGATACGGCTCACCTCGCATGTTTATGAAACAATGTGGAGAAGTGCTTCAGGAGCTTATCTCTTTGTAACAGATATCGGACCAAGCCGGCCGCGGTGGCCGAGGGGACTGAGGCGCTCCAGTGACGGTCTGCACGGCCACTACGGTCGGGGGTTCGAATCCCCTCTCGGGCATGGATATTTGTGCCGTCCTTAGTCTTAGTTAGTTCATAAGTAGTTTGTAAGTTTAGGGACTGATGACCCCGTAGTTAAGTCCCATAAGCTTAACAAACATTTGGTTTTTGTTATCGGACCAATGCCAGTTCATTCAAGCCCCATTTCTCAGGGGGTTCCAGTAATCAGAGCACTTGACTGATGTGACCTGAGGTTGTAATAATGCCAACGAACCAACCACAATTAACATTAAATTTCAAGAAACCAAATTTAATTCATCATAAGGTTATGAACAATAACGTGAACTTAGACAAGTACATGAATATAACGGCTAAACTCAAAAGCTGCAAACTCATTAACTAACAGTTCACGACAACAGTTAAACCGGTTGCCGTAACCCTCTTGGTGACATTGCACAATTTATAACTTAAAAGTGTAAAGCTGCAATCAGTCAAATGACATAAACAGATTAACTCAGACAATCAGTCAAGAATTCACCAGGAATAAGCTTGACAGGTTTACAATTATCAAATATTAATGGAAGAGGAATTGCAGCAATAGATAAACTTATGTCGCTTAATGACAGATGCTACGAACGGTAGGAAATAAAGGGATGGAATAATCTGTAATCAGAGGGTAAACTGCATAAATACATCCACGGGCGGCAGTAACTCCTCGTGGAAGGAATAGGCCCTACCAATGTGGAAGGCTTGCTCCCCAGAAAAGGCAACAGAGTAACAAACCGCCACTCGACAAATAAAGATCCCAGACGCACTTAGCACTGCAAGTGATGCAAAGTTCAAATATATTAATTCAAGAAGATTAATACAGACCTGTCGGAAACGGAAATGCAGATTTGATGATCAACCAAACGTAACATCTACGTTTCGATTAAGAGGACTAGTCAAACCGACGAACAGACATACGCTATGATCAAATCATCAAGGGAAAGATGGAACAAACACTCTACACCACAACCAAATTGTATCATTAACTGGCTGAAACAGTACCTCGACGGCACACTAAGAGGAGTGGGCATGCACACATCAAGATGGTAAAAGTACTCAAAGTACTCCGCGTACTGCACTGCAATAACACAAATGATCAGGTTGATCTTACAATGATGAAAACTAGTCGGATGTCAGCATGATGTACTCCATAGGACAAGATGAAGAAAGAGAGGTACGCTCGGAGTAATACCAGAACGGGCGCACCGCAACCCGACGCCGTCTCTTTTCAAAGCGAGCTCCCCTTGGTAGCTTGCATCGGCCTCAGTGGCGTAGCTGTATCACCAAGGGCCCCGGGGCAAAAATGACATTGGGGCCCTCTTTAAACTAAAACTATACAGATACAAAACTACTTCATCATCAGCTTCTTACCGTCCACTGGAAGACATAATAAGGCAAACCTAATTAAATACTATTAAGTAAAGTATTACGTGCGATGCACCAGATAATTTTTAATCGTACGCTCTAATATAACTGTGTTAGTTTGTTTGTTATGCTTTCAAGCAAAAATTAATGGGTGGATTTGGATGAAATTTTGCACAGGAAGAGAGTTCGACCTGGATAGGACACACAGATAAAACGACCCCATGAGATAGGTTTGGAAGTTGTTCCAAACTAGGCGAATGAAGTTGCAGGCAGAAGCTTCACTGATGACGTGCCAATCAGTAATACAATCCACCTATCCACTCTCCATATTTTCTCTTCCTGCACAAATTTCAGAGTGCTGTTGGTTACAGCACTTAATTGGGATTTACGATTAAGGAGCACTCCCTTGGGGGTATTCACTACACAAAGAGGAATTAGTATAACAATACTGTTCTGTAATAATACACTACAGAGACTTCATATTGAAATGTGGCCACACCGTGTATTGTCAAACACACTGCTCGTAATTCAGCACCATTGACTTATTTCGCAACTCCGACTTCAACCGACAACACGCTAATAGTGACACGGCACACGTCTTAGCAGACAAGCAATAGACCTTGTTATGGTTATATCCTGATGTGGGAATAATTTTGGGTTTTTACTTCGTGTCTTTGAGGTATGTTGGTCTAGGGTAAAGTCGAAAATCTCTCATTCAATTAAAATATTATATCGAGTAGAACGTCGATTATCCAAAGTAATTGGGAGACATGGATGTTCGAAAAACCTGTTTATACAGATAATCGTATTGTACACTTCTATTTTCCAATAGGACGTTTATGCAGCGACTGGCGGCTTGGCCTGTCAGCTGCACTTCCGAATGGCGTCGTGTGAAGTGAAGGCCCCAATAGGGAGCTTTGCTCCGCCACTCGGTAGCCCAATGCGGTTACTACTGGAAACTTGGCGTAGGGGAGGGAGAGGTGATGGACATTAGGGCGAATGAGAGAAAAATAAAAAATTCGACGCTCTATTGTAACATTTTCCGGAGGCAGCTCACGAAGGCTGAGGGGCCCCTTAAGCTCAGGGGCCCCGGGGCACTGCCCCGCCCAGCCCTATGATAGCTACGCCACTGATCGGCCCACGTAGAAACGTTGTCAATACGGCCGCCGGAACAAAGTGCGCTCGCCGTTGGTGACCCCATTAAACCAGCAAGCCGCGGTCTCCTAGGGGCTGCAGACCCACTCGCTGTTTCCTCGCCGGCAAGAAATGCCAACTCCGTCCTCCGCACGTCAATTCCCCCGAGTCTTGCGCGCACGGAGCTAGATATTCACGGCGACCGCGGCGAGAAAATGTCAAGAGAAACTAGGTACGCCGCGCCACCCGGAATGAAGTAAGAAGAATATCGATATGTGCGCGATGAGTACTGGCGCCAATACAAGTAAATGCAGCCGGCACGGCTCAATCACCTAGAAATTTGGTCCAAGTCCAGCTTCAGTCTTTCAATGACGACACCCTCTTGTGCATGACGGCATCATCAACAAACAGCCACAGATTGCAACTCGCTCGGTCCGTTAGACCATTTATATATATGGATAATAATAGCGGTATTATCACAGCCTAGCACGTAGAGGCAAATGAAAGAGGAGAACAGCGCGATTGAGATGGTGTCTTGAAGTCATTTATGTTAATTTTATATTAAAATTTATTATGAAACTAATATTAATTCACTTGGAAAAATCCTGATGTTGAACTAATTGAAGTAAAGAAACGAGTGAGGGTTCAAACGAAAGGTATCATCGAGACGAAAAGTTAGGTGTATCGATATTATCTGCAACATTTATATTGCGCATAATGAAACACTTTTCAGGAAAAATAATAATTGGTTAATAAGAATTAATACAAGACAGATACAGAAACATCGAGGCAATATGCAGGTATCGTAAACATACATTATGTCCTGTTTATAATATATATTTTTATTTATGTTATCTTCATGTAAACTAAATTATTTTGTTTATCGATCGCTATTTATTTAAATCTATGAGCTCAGTAATTTTGAACAGTGTATTGGAAAGAGGACTGAAAAATCTACCTGAAAAACACTACCTAATGGATTGCTTAAATAATCATTGTCCAACGACTGAAAGACTTATTTAGCGGTCACGGTGAAAACACTAATTTGTTTAAACTTTATAATTTTAGGATATTATTAATGTTAGAAATTAAAATAAGATATATCGTTTGTTACGATTTAACATATATAGGAGAGCAATTAATTACCTTGGGTCGCCACCATATTTTTCCAGTGGCTGATTCGCAAAGGCGCGAATGTTCAAATAGAGACTTCTAGCAAAACGAAAACTAAACTGTGGCCGCTCACAGCGTAACCACCGGACAATGTAATGTCCGTGAAGTAAACACAATCTTAGGAATCATACACAAGTTTAACCAGAGGTCCGTTTCAGACAATATCCTCCACGCGAATCTAAACGGTGTCTTGCATGTCTCCCGAGATCCGTACACTTCAGACACTCAAACCGGAGTCTGCCGACGTCCGTACACTTCGAACGCTCAGACAGGAGTCTTTTTGCCTCCTCCCGCTCTGCCGTAGCTCACGGCAAGTGCCGGGCGGCCACACCCACGCGCAAAAAAGACCCACCAATCTCTGCTAAAGGCTAATCGTCCAACCAATCGGATAGCGTAGCGCCGTTGACAAATTGTTTAGCTGTTATTCTAAAATAATTTGCCGAATCAGGAAGCGTTCTCTGCGGCTGCCAAGAGGCTCCGCCCACGCCACCAAAGCTTCCCGCGGATTTCACCGTTCCCAGCGTGAATACCCTGCAAGGAATTTCAGCTTGCTCCTAGCTACTGTCACTCGATCTAAAAAATGTTAACGTCGTGCTATATATACAGCCGCTGGAGCCAAACCCCTGGGGTGCCAGACGGGCAGAAAGCTTTCCTCTCAACCTAACCATTTGTCACACTAACTATGTTCGAAATCCGAAGTTTTTTTAGATAACGCCTAAGGGCAATATGTCTCCATAAACAGCCCGGGGCCCAGAGCACTCTGCAATTGTTTGTATCCGGCAAATTCCTCTCTTGCGAATCGGCCGAATGACTGAAAAGGCAGTCCCCGCTATCGCCCACCGTAAACCGCGGTCCAGCATTGTGTAAAGCGTCCCACACAGTGTAAAAAATTCTGCCAGGTATACTCCGCCACCCCGGACGTAGCGTGGCGCCGAGCAGGTCAAACTAGCCCCTCTCGTTCTTCCCTGAAGGCGACCGTGGGGGGGAGGGGGGGGACCTCCAAGACCTTCTCTGCTCTGCGTGGCCGGACCGTACCCAACACGGAAAACCACTTTTTAGCAGCCAAGCTGTGCCAGTAAACAATAAAATCTCGAAATTTTCATATAAACATAGAATGTACTACAATCCCAGGGGCTCATCACCCCTGATATGGCCCCAAAGGCACAGAAATCAAAATAAAGAAATATCTACAGAGAAAAATGTTACATATTTCAATAATCAGTGTAAAGAGAAAGATACAGTAACACAAGGTTAGTATGAAAAATAGACTAATTACAGCCCACGTCTCACAACGCATTATTTGATTGACATCACAGATCATATATAAGTAGCTGCCAAAAGCTGCCGATGAACAGTTGACGACTGTTGAATCTGGGCGACAAACGTGTGTTAGGGAATCCAGTGAGACGTTAGGTGTTCGACGTAGCCGCAGAATGCGCCGCCTTGGTCTGTGAAATAATTTTGGACGTGTTTAGGCTTTGATTTTGAACAGTAGTCGGAACTCATCGCTGTCTGACAGTTTTTATTTTTTTTTATTTTTTTTTATTTGGACAATGAACTTCAATAGCCATCATTTTAGGAAAAGTATAAAAATAATTAAATATTTATATAGCTATTTTGTTAGCAATATTGGGGGCTCGAGCTACTCATATTAAACGGAATCTAAAGAATTTCTTTGGTCTCTCCAAATGTTCAAAATGTTCAAATGTTTGTTAAGCTTATGGGACTTAACTACGGGGTCATCAGTCCCTAAACTTACAAACTACTTATGAACTACTTACGAACTAGGACGGCACAAAACATCCATTTCCGAGGGGGGATTCGAACCCCCGACCGTAGTGGCCGTGCAGACCGTGACTGGAGCGCCTCAGTCTCCTCGGCCACCGCGGCCGGCGACGATGTTGAAACCGTTATCATTATATTTGCTACCTCCAGCGGCCATTTAAAATCGTTGTTGTCTTACCAGATGTAGTAATTTATTTCTCGGCAGTATAGCTCACTTTTATACCTGGTGGCAGTAAAAAATTCGTGTAACTAAGCTATCTTTACTATTCTTCAAAAGTGAAAACGCCAAGATTGCGAAATACTTATTTTATTTGATGAAGACCGGTTCCTGAGGACTGTGACACCACATCTGGTCATAATTCCATTTTATAAGTTGGTGATCTGTCAAAAACATCAAGACATGCAAGAAATAACGTAAAAATATAATATATAACATTTACATAGGATCAAGAGAATCTAATCTTACCTTATTTTAAAAATGAAGATAAAATAGTAAGTGCAACATGGCACTTAGTTTACATGTAATATGTATACACTGTTACTGACATCTTGGATGTTTGTTGTATAGAATTGGCGCATGGTGGCAGCATCATAGCAGGAAACTGCTTCGGAAACTAGTTAAATAGGAGTGATTTTATTACATAATATTACGTTAAGGAGTGGATACTGGGGAACAATTTTTAATTTCATAATAAAACTTACAAAAAGTATGAACTAATAAATTACAATATTATCCAATATTATCAGTTACTGCATAAAAAAACTTCTCACAAAATTCTAGACTGAGATTATATCCATATTTTGTGGATAGATGAAACTAGGTAATAGATTTTCTTTTTTTCCTTCTAAGGAATGCAATTCAAGGTTATCATTGCACGCTATTCATGCAGTATACCTTAATCTTCAGTACAAATTCCAGTTATTTAAGTTAAAAATTCATTGGAACGGTGTAGTGGCATAATAAGTGGTGAAAGCTAGTACAAGATGCAGTGCTGATGGCTTTATAGAAAGAAGAAAGATGCGTATTCGATGGAAGACGATACACAGCCTAAGTTCATAATCTTTAGAAAGAACAACTGTAACGCCTGACCTTAAGATAAGCTACTATTTGCGTCCATTAATAAAATTAAATATTAAATCACAGGATAACCGAATACATTAAATAGTAATGAACATTTTGCTTATAATAAAAGATGTATTTATGTAGAATTGCCAAAGTCTATGTTACGAATCTAACTTAATGTCCTGGTTGCATATGAAACAACATGTCTAGAATGACGTCATCCGAGGTCTAAGTGTGATGTAACCCAGTGTATAGGTCGATTTTAGCTGTCTATAAATGCTAAGGTCTGGGTACAGGAATGACCTAATGTCTAGGTTGCAACTGATCTAATGTACGGGATGTATTATGTTTCATATTACTGATAAGATGTTGGATATAGGACGGGAACAATTTCTGGGTTGTAGATATGACAATATCTAAGTTAACCAAGATGTAAATACACATAATTTAATGATACATAAGATCTACATATTTTTTTAAAATATATAAAGGTATAAAATATATGTATGCATATTTTTAAAAAGTCAATACAAATGTCAAAAGAATGGATAAAATCAATGCAATTACAAGATAATATTTCCATCTGGCTATACATGCAGTATACCTTATACTATAGCACAGTGTCCAACTATTTTAGTTCACAGTTTACTATCAATTGTAATATGGTTCTAGGTCTGTGTCTTTCTTCTTAAAGGCTAGGGAATTATACTTTTCTGAATAGAGCTCGTAGTATGGAGATGACGAGCTGAGAACCTTGCTAGCTCCGTAGCCGCCGCCGCCGCCGCCGCCGCCCGCACCCCGTGGCTGCCGCGGGCGCGGGCGCGGGGCGGCAGATAAGCGGCCGGCATGATGAGGTCCCGGGGGCAGCGCGCCCTCCATCACCGCGACGGCTCCATTAATTGCCTACCAGGGCGGCGGGGGGCGGCGGGGGCGGCAGCGGCACCCTCCGTCGCCTTCCCAGGGGGCGCCCGTGCCGGCACCGCCAAGACGCGCGCGGCGGCCGAGGAGCAAAGAAGGCGTGGGAAGACTCAGCGTGTGCAGGGAACGCCACCCCCCGTGTTTTAGTTTTAATCTAACGTACACAATCGCGACACTCACTTCTGTTGGAACGACACTGGCACTCCTATTGGTGGCCAATGCGTCTTAATGTTTGTTTATAATTACTTATCTACGTAATTAACCAAACAGTTTCTACAAATTATTGCATTGGAAAACGTTATAAGGAATTAAATAATTCGTAATGTTTGTCTGGAGTCTGAGAGAAAATCTTACGTAAATACTAATGTGTGCAGTCTCACTTTACTGTAGACTGTGGAATAAAGGAGTCCTCCACCAGCTCGTTGCATGAGGAGTTGTTGTTGTTGTGGTCTTCAGTCCGGAGACTGGTTTGATGCAGCTCTCCACAATACCCTATCCTGAGCAAGCCTCTTCATTTCCTCATAAGAACGGCAACCTACATCTGTCTGAATCTGCTTACTGTATCCATCTCTTGGTCTTCCTCTGCGATTTTTACCCCACACACTTCCCTCTAATGCTAATTTCACAATTCCTTGATGTCTAAGAATGTGTCCCACCAATCTATCCCTTCTTTTAGTCAAGGTATGCCAGAAATTTCTTTTCTCCCCAGTTCTGTTCAGTACCTCCTCATTAGTTACGCGATCCACCCACCTAATCTTCAGCATTCTTCTGTAACACCATATTTCAAAAGCCTCAATCCTCTTCCTGTCTGCACTGCTTATCGTCCATGTCTCACTCCCATACAAGGCAACACTCCATACAAATGCCCTCAGAAAGGACTTCCTTAGGCTTAAATCAATATTCGATGTTAACAAATTTCTCTTTTTCAAGAACGCTTTTCTACCCATTGCCATTCTGCATTTTATATCCTCTGTACTGCGACCATCATTTGTTATTTTACTGCCCAAGTAACAAAACTCATCTACCTCCTTTATTGCTTCGTTTCCCAATCTAATTCCTTCAGCATCACCTGATTTTCTTACACTGCACTCCATTACCCTAGTTTTGCTCTTGTTAATGTTCATCTTATATGCACCTTTCAGCACACTGTCCATTCCGTTCAATTGCTCTTCCAGGTCCTTTGCTGTATCTGATAGAATTACTATGTCGTCGGCAAAACGCAATGTTTTTAATTCTTCACCCTGAACTTTAATTCCTTCTCCAAATTTCTCCTTGCTTTCCTTTATAGCTTGCTCGATGTACAAATTGAATAACATTGGAGAAAGGCTACAACCCTGTCTCACTCCCTTCCCAACCACTGCATCCCTTTCATGCCCTTCAACTCTGACAACAACTGTCTGGTTTTTGTACAAGTTGTAAATAACCTTACGCTCCCTATATTTTACTCCTGCTTGCTTCAGAACATCAAAGAGTTTATTCCAATCAACATTGTCAAAAGCCTTCTCCAAATCTACAAAAGCTAGAAATGTAGGTTTCCCTTTTCTTAATCTATCTTCTAGGATAAGCCTTAAAGTGAGTATTGCCTCCCGTGTTCCTACATTTCTCCTGAACCCAAACTGATCTTCCCCGAGGTCGGCTTCTACCAACTTTTCCATCCTTCTGTATATAATTCGCGTTAATATTTTGCAACCATGACTTATTAAACTGATGGTTCTGTAATTTTCACACCTGTCTGCACCTGCTTTCTTAGGGATGGGGATTATAACATTTTTCTTAAAGTCTGAGGGTACTTCGCCTGTCTCATACATCTTACACACCAGGTGAAACAGGTCTGTCATGGCTGGTTCTCCCAGAGACTTCAGTAGCTCTGAGGGAATATCATCTACGCCAGGGGCCTTGTTTCGACTTAGGTCTTTCAGGGCTCTGTCAAATTCTTCTCTCAGTACAGTATCTCCTATTTCATCTTCATCTACATCCTCTTCCCTTCCTACAATGTTGTCTCGAAGTTCATTTCCTTTGTAGAGCCCCTCTATATACTCTTTCCACCTTTCAGCTTTCCCTTCTTTGCTGAGAACTGGTTTTCCATCCGTGTCCTTGATATTCATAGAGCTGTTTTTCTTATCTCCAAATGTTTCTTTTATTTTCCTGTAGGCTGTATCTATTTTTCCCCTATTTATACATTCTTCTACATCCTTGCATTTGCCTTCTAGCCACTCCTGCTTAGCCATTTTGCACTTCCTGTCAATCTCATTTCTTAGTCGTCTGTACTCCATTTTGCCTGTTTCATTTACTGCATTTTTATATTTCCTCCTTTCATCGATTAAATGTAGTATCTCCTGTGATATCCAAGGATTTTTTGTAGGTCTTTCCTTCCTACCTATTTTGTCCTCTGCTACTTTCACTATTTCATCTCTAAATTTTACCCATTCCTCCTCTACTGTTTTATTTTCCCTTGTTTCTGTCAATTGTTGCCTAAAGCTCCCTCTGAAATTCTTAAGAACCTCAGGTTCCTTCAATTTATCCAGGTCCCACCTCCTTATTTTCCTACCTTTTTGTAGTTTCTTCAGTTTCAGCCTACAGTTCATAACCAACAAGTTATGGTCAGAGTCTATATCTGCCCCTGGGTATGTCTTACACTGTAAAACCTGGTTCCGAAATCTATGTCTTACCATTATAAAATCTATCTGGTAATCTCCCGGTGTCTCCTGGTCTCTTCCACGTATACAACCTTCTTTTGTGATTCTTGAACCAGGTGTTTGTTATAACTAAATTATGTTCCGTGCAAAATTCTACCAGGCGGCTTCCTCTTTCATTCCTTTTACCCAGACCATATTCACCTACTATCTTCCCTTCCCTTCCTTGTCCTACTACCGAATTCCAGTCTCCCATAACAATTAAGTTTTCCTCTCCCTTAATTGTCTGAATAATTTCCTCTAGCTCCTCATATATTTCTTCGATTTCGTCATCATCGGCAGAGCTAGTTGGCATATAAACCTGTACTATTGTTGTCGGTGTTGGCTTCGTATCGATCTTGACAATGATAATTCGATCACTGTGCTGGTCATAGTAGTTTACCCGCATTCCTATTTTCTTATTCATTATCAATCCTACTCCTGTTATACCCGCAATTGACTTTGTATTTATAATCCTGTACTCACCTGACCAGAAATCCTGTTCATCCTGCCACCGAACTTCACTAATCCCCACTATATCTAAATTCAACCTATCCATTTCCCTTTTTAAATTTTCTAATTTTCCTACTCTATTAAGGGATCTAACATTCCACGCTCCGACCCGTAGAATGCTAGTATTGTCTTTCCTGATGATCACATCCTCCTGAGTAGTCCCCGCCCGGAGATCCGAATGGGGGACTAATTTACCTCCGGAATATTTTACCCGAGAGGATGCCATCATCATATGTTCATACAGTAGAGCTGCATGTCCTCGGGAAAGGTAACGGCTGTAGTTTCCCCTTGCTTTCAGCCGTTCGCAGTAGCTGTGTGGCAAAGCCACATTAGCTGATGTTACAAGGCCAGTTCAGTCAATCATCCTGTTGCCCCTGCAACTACTGAAAAGGCTGCTGCCCCTCTTCAGGAACCACACGTTTGTCTGGCCTCTCCACAGATACCCCTCCGCTGTGGTTGCACCTACGGTACGGCTATCTGTATCGTTGAGGCACGCAAGCCACCCCACCTCGGCAATGTCTGTGGTTCATGGGAGTGGCATGAGGAGTATCAGAGCTATAAAAACAAAAGCTTCCAGTTGTATTTGTAATATAAATAATATATAGGACATGTACATACCTTTAGAGGTGAGTCTATATCTGCGGAATCCTGTTTTTGGTAGTGTTGCTACGTGTTGTTCCGTGAATACAAAAATAACTTTCCAGGTACAAAATATTTTTCTCTGCCATCTATTTTCCTACGCGGATGTTGTGCGGCGAGATTGTACGTGAACATGTCAAGAACAACTCCTCCCAACAACTGTAACAGACAATTGCATTGAACTGAACTCCCCATGCCTTAAACAGGCCACGGGTAGTTCAGTTCAATGCAATTTCTTAACAATTACTCAATAATCCATCTACGGTTTTTAAATAAAACAACAATTACATTAGTTACATTCATTACAGTTAACATTAGCACAAGATAAAGTTAAATAAGCATCTAAATTAGTATGGTACTGTACATGATTGTTTCAGTAATTTAGCGTTAGTTAACAATTTTGTGAGTAATAACAGTTAATGTAGCATTTGTAGTAATTGTGCTTCAATTATGGAATATATAAAGTTCCTACCATGTGTACCATGTGCATTTTTGTCCACTCTCAAATAATTTATTTAGTATCATAACTGATGATATTTATATCCTCTATTACTCATTTTCATTAATTGCTTCGCTCGGTCAGTATAATACGGTTTCTAATACCACAAGTTATTTATCTGATACTTGTTTGCGTACTTATGAGTACTTGGATTATTTTTGAAATAATAATATACATATGACAATAAATACGAAAATTAGAATTTTAGAATTTATCATTGAGTATAAATGTTCCAACCATGTACAGTACTAAATTCAGATATGTAGAATCCTAAGGAAGTGCCAGTGTTTACATCAACATTCTAATCAGACTTTACTAGTAAGTCTATTGTAATTACAATAATTGATTATAGCCTCTTCTGGAGGTGGTGAACATGTCAAGACACTGTTTTATAACAATTCCGAGTTTTAATAAAATATCAATAGACATAAATAATCTGGAATAAACGTAGAAACAGCCCAATTTCACTAATTCAGTGATATAAACAACAACCAACTCATGAGGAAATACTTACGAATATGTGTATATCAGCAGCAGATTCCGCGCAAAGTAATAGAAGGAGAAACATCAATTCTTTTTACGGTCTGTTCTTGTATCACAGGAGCTATGTTTGATGTAAACAATTGGGTGTGGGGTCTAATGATACGACAATTTGTACACTTAATTCATCTTTCTTTTAAATTACTTTTGCTTACAAAACGAATGCCTTGAAGATTCTTTCTGTCTGTTGTTCAGAAATAGCAACACTGGTGGAATAATTTCTGCTTTGTTGGGAAACTCTTTTTTTATTTTTTTATCTATTTCTGAATTTATTTATTTTTTAGATTTGTAATTCTCTACTTGTATGCGATTATTATTCATTTACTTCTTAACAAAGTATAATATTTATCTGTAGATTTTTAAATTTTCGTCTGTATGAAAAACATATCTTCTGATATGCTTTCCTTTTTTGTTACATCATGACAGAATAATACTTATGAGAACGTATTTAAATTTCTTAGATTCAGAGATACTGGCTTATTAGTGCCCCGCAGAGAAGACAGAGGCCCGCAACGCCCCGATTGTACATTGGAAGTGAGGAAAGAATTCTGGACCACATCCAGAAGGATCCTACTCAGAGCACTAGAAACATCGCCCGGCAAGTGGATGTATCAAACACTGACTTCCAACGCACATTAAAAGAGGAGTATCTATGGCCTTGCGACATTCAACGCAGTGGCAAACATTGGAATAACAAGATTTCCTCCACGATGTCATTTCTCAGAGTGGTTTTGTTAAAAGTGCGCAGCAAGATTTAAAAAAAAAAAAAAAAAAAAAAAAAAATGATGGGCGGGTATGCTCGATGATCACACCTGCACTTTTTACTGGTAACTATTACCGCACGTTTCTAGAGTAAACATTGCTACCAACGTTATTAGAAGACATTCTGTTACTATATGTGGTTCCTCCACGGTGGTGCTCCACCGCACATTGGTACGCAGAGTTTTGGACAGTCGATTTCCAGGACGATGGTTTGGGCGTTCGGATCCACGTCGATGTCCAGCAAGCAGCTGTGATTACTGATTACATCCAGGTTTTACTTATGGCGCCAATTAATGAAATTATTTTTGCTTAGCAAGTTAAGATCGAGTGCTAACTTACGCAAAGGATTTTCCTTGCTGCCAATACTAAAAGGCAAATATACATGTGTGGGAACGAGTGCGAGGAAACTGTGTTCGCTGTCATGATGCATGTGTAGGATCGAATGGTATTGTGTAAGAGGAAACAAAGTAATTTGGGTTTCATTTTCCTTAGGTTTGTGTAAAAGGAAAGTTCAAATATTTGTAATTCTATAGGACGAAACTACATAAGTCACAAGTTCCTAGACGTACAAACTACTTAAACTAATTTAAAGTAACCTAAGGTCAACACACACAGCCATGTCCCAGGGTGGATTCGAACCCCCGACGCGGGAGGCCGCGCGGGAAAATATACTGAACTAACTTTAAACCCGCCGTTGCCCGGGTGTTGCTTTGTCCTACACTTTCGTAATCCACATTCTGTTTCCCCCATCTCTGCATCCACCTC
Source organism: Locusta migratoria (assembly GCA_026315105.1). NCBI lineage: Eukaryota > Metazoa > Arthropoda > Insecta > Orthoptera > Acrididae > Locusta > Locusta migratoria. Next base: position 764,022,611 of record CM048745.1, read on the forward strand.
TTTCTCTCCCATGACTCTATTCGTTCCCACCTTTCCCCTCTCCCGGCAAACGTTTCTGCATGGTACCCTTTGTCATGTACAATACAAACATTTATGTACCCAGTTATCTTCCGCTTGGTTTAAAGGTCATGTACGCAAAATTCATAAAGATTGGAGTAAAACTATGCATTTTCTAAAATTCAGTAAGTTAAGCATCCTCCACCATGCATCGAACAAAATTTTATGCAGACAGTGACATTCCTCTCTCTCTCTCTCTCTCTCTTTTTTTTTTTTTTTTTTTTTTTTTTTTTTTTTTTTTTTTTTTTTTTTTTTGAGTGTGCAATATCGGAACAAAACTATAGGTTTCTTTGCAATAGAAACGCGGCACCTTTGCTGTTCTCAAATATCACAATTTCATTGCATACCACGCTTGTTCTGAGAATGTCGGAAACAACAAAGAGAGGATTTGTGAAATCGTTCGAGCCGTTCCAAGGTTATGTCGCGACCAAGGTATTTAGGGATCTATGTTTATGTTGCAAAGTACCCTCCTCCATGCACCGTATGAAACTTAAGGTAGACGGTGGCCTTCCTCTTGTTTTGAAGGTCAAGCTTGCGAAATTTCTTGAAGATCGGAATGAAACTGTAGATTTCGTGAGTCGCCGCCATGCACCTATCACAAGATACATTCTTAGCTGACGTTTTTCTACCTATAAACTACATTCCTGGCAAACTTCACCTTCATAGGTGGAGTAGTTTTCGAAATTTCATGTTAAGTCAACACAAACTGCCAGAAAGTTTGAATCATACAGTGTTTCAGCATGCTGTTCCACTCGATCAACGCACATTTGAAGACGCTGAATCCGATGGTCGTGCTCTCGCACACGCTTCTTCATTGATTCGCTCGAGATCGCTTCTCATTTCCTCTCTATGTGCGATTTGCTTTAAATGGCTCAACAGATGAGTGGGGTGATATGCGTGATCATCGTGATCATTCCACAAAACCATATCAGACACTCCAATGTCCAGAAAATTGGACATCTAACCACTAACCACTGACGAACAAATGTCTGATGGGATCCCATCCTGTTGAAAGTAAGATGGAAAACGGCATCTTCATTCAGAACTAAGCATTTTCCTGGTAGTTTTGGTAATTTATGTTCTCGTCAGCCATAATGTGTGGAACCACACGGGTACCTGGTATTCCACAGTACATCATAATCTTTTACGTTATTAACTTCCTTTCAAGGTTCCATCCCTCGTGAATTATGGACACTCCAATATCTGTGGTTATGACGGTTCACTACTGACAAGAAAAGGTTGTCTCACCGCTGAACAAGACACCTTTTGCTAAAAAAGGGATCTTGGTGTAACTTTTGAACCATAACTTAAAATATATTTACAGGAATGACCTTGCCATAAGATGCTCATGCTTCTTGATATACCACACGAGTCACTTTCCTTAAAAAAGATGTCTGAATTCAAGATGGTGCCCATGTTTGGTACAATATCGTAAAACGGACCAACTCCATATATATGTAGATTACTGTAATTTCTGTTCTATCGGAGATACGAAGATGACCGAAAGAGCAGACGCCACATCAAACTGTATGCGACGACGGAGTAAGTTTCAACTTTTTTTCACTGCCAATGCGGTAATAACCTTGAAAGGTGGCTGCTTGCTGCATTTTCTTAGATTTATTGCTGCCATAAAACGTGTTACTGCGGTGAAGGTAAAACTGATATCAAACAATGACCCCTATACAACAATTTTACAATTTTTGTAGTATACTTTCTTTTTCATTTCATCTTTAATTTATGTGGGTGTGTTTTATGTGGGTTCCACTCCATTCTACATTATGTATCGTCATATACCCGCCACCGCCCCTGCTTGCTTGATATCAAATGTTCAAATGTTTGTTAAGCTTAAGGGATTTAACTGCTGGGGTCATCAGTCCCTAAACTTACAAACTACTTATGAACCACCTTATACTAAAGACGACACAAACATCCATTCCCGGGGAGCGATTCGAACCACCGACCTTAGCGGCCGTGCAGTTTGTGACTGGCGCGTCGCAGACCGCTCGGCCACTGCGGCCGGCTGCTTGATATCAAGAGAATGTTAAGGGTGTGTATATGTCCATGGCGTCTGTATCGTGGCGTCCGCTGGCTAGCTTGTATTCCATTGTATTCCATCAAAGATCCTCTAACTAGCAGTGCTGGAGCGAGGTTGGCCAACTGCTCTTGGACCTGAGGGGTTGTGGGATGAACGCTGTCTCTACGCTGGCTTCCGGCATCAGTTGGCTTACCTGCTTCAAACCGATAGTCTTTTGAAGCGTACCACCTCCACCTGTCCAGGGAGCACAGGGCAGTCCCCAAAAGCGAGTTAAAATCTGGTTTTAGCGATTGGGTAAGTCAGGTCGTCGTCCCTGGACATTGCTCCGTGTCCAAGTGCTAGGCCTTAGACTGCGTGAACTTTTCATATGTAATATTCATCCACATTTTTCGGTCTTTTAATTTCTGCTTCTATCCGTAGCATTGCTTTTCAAAGTAATTTATCGGTTGAATTTTATTTGTAAATTCAGGTAGGATGTGGAACTTTCAATTCCGTGAAATCTCTTGGTACTGAATAGGTGGTCCTTTGTGCCCTAAAATATTCTAGAATTACTCTCTCCATGTTTTTATGTATTTCCGACTCGTTCTCCAAATTACGCTTTTGTTATATTTTTGACGAAAAAACAAGTAACCCCCATATGGGTGAGAGGTACACCGCATCCTTCGATTCCAGATGTATTCTTCAAGGCGTGTGGTGTAGAGACGGATCGATCATGTGGCAGTGTACGACTCCTTACATATGACTGTTAGTTATTTGGATTGAATAGTATGGTGCCGCACTATGCCATGTGAGCGATCTGTCTCTATACCACACGCCTCAAAGTATACATCTAAAATCGAAGGATGTATTGTGCCTCTCACCCATATGGGGGTTATTTGGTCTTTCGCCTAGAAATATAACTCAAAAGCATAATTTGGGGAGCGAGTGGTACTAGGATATGATCCGTTGGTAGTGGTCTGAATTTTTGTGGTCAGTAGTTTCATTTACCCTAATAAGAGATAGAGGTCAGTCTGTGGCAGTCTAAGTCATTCGTGCCTCTGAACAATTTTCCGTGTTGTTTGTTGCGAATATAAGCAATCTAGGAGTATTCTTCTGTTGACAGACCCTTTACCCTTCGGTGGTGTGTGTAGATTTGCGTCTGTTGGCACCGTAATACGAGGTAAGTCCACAAAGTAACTTCCATTTGGTTATATAAAATAAACGTGTACAGATACAGAAAAAAATATTTATTCTACAAAATCTACATCTGTTAAACTACATTTCTACATAGCTTCCGAAATTTTGTAGGCACTTGTCATAGCGTGGCACTAGTTTTTGTATTCCTTCTTCATAGAAGGTTGCCGCCTGTGTGTTTAATCATGTAGGAACATGTTCATTCAGCTCGTCATCATCGTTGATTTGCTGAACTTCCCTAGCAAGGACATTAAATGTAAATTTGCGGTTGTGTTTAATCTTCTCTTCAATTGTGTGAACCAGTTCATCAGTAACCACAGACTTCGTTCTTCGTGGTGCACTTGATTATGTCCTTCACTGAGCAGTCTCACCCATCTTCTAACCACTGAATCACTCATAGCAATTTGGCCGTAATCCTCGCAGATTTGCCGATGAATTTCCTTTCGTTTCACTTTATTTGCATTTAGAAAACGAATCACAGATCTGGTATCACACGCGGCGGCATTTTTAATTACGGCTGACGTTATAAAGAAGCACTACAGAGCCTACGTTGGCAGCAGCGATCTGAAAATGGCGTACATGTCTTCTCCTTGAGTCAGGGAAACTGCCGCGCATGCTCGGAACTGCGATCGTAACACTGACGCGGATATAAATATTAACGGAACTTACTTTGTGGACGACCTCGTATACCTTATACTGCTTCTGCAGTGTTATCGATGTGCGCTGATGCATCTATTGCCGAAGATATGATTACCTAAAATACGATACAGTATATAGTGTACAAAAATTAAACTAAATTGCTCTGGATGGTTAATAAATTCAAATGTTTGTTAAGCTTATGGGACTTAACTACGGGGTCATCAGTCCCTAAACTTACAAACTACTTATGAACTACTTATGAACTAGGACGGCACAAATATCCATGCCCGAGGGAGGATTTGAACCCCCGACCGTAGTGGCCGTGCGGACCGTGACTGGAGCGCCTCAGTCCCCTCGGCCACCGCGGCCGACGATGGTTAATAAAACTGTAGACTGTTGTTACTATGGATATATTCGGCAAGGTGGGTTTGGTTTAGACGATAGACGTAATAAGAGTTGAATAACGAAGACCGTGTTCTGTCTCTCCTTTGTGTGTTTTTATCGGGTTCTCAGAGGTATTTTGTGTGGTCGTTATCCTCTGCATAGCCTTCTGTTTGGAAAACACAGTCGATGATTGGTTCGATTCTGTGGTTAGTATAGTGCTGACCCTAACTAAAGGCGTTTTTATTCTATCAGCTCTATTTCTTCCTCGCAGCCATCTAACATTCATAGGATCGATTGGTAAGACACATAAAAGCTATTGCATTGCTCTGTGAGGTCTAAATGTCTATCGTTGCGATTTCCTCTTAAACATAAAGACGTTGATAGTCGCTGGAGTCGTACAACCCCGCGATGTGTTTGGATTTAAATAGCTCTCCAGCTACAGTATAACACAAACGCATAATTCGACGAACATTCCGCTATTTCAATAAAAAAGCAATCGAAGGCTGTAAGGTGCATTTCTTTGATCAGTGGTTCTATTTACCTTAAAAAGGGATGGAAGTGTGTGTTTGTGTGTGTGTTTTTAAGTTATCGTAGCTCTGTACATTTTTTGCGATGCAGGATGTGACGCATAAACAACCTATGAGTGCTAATCTGAACTTAACCTTTCGTGCGTATAAGTTACACATACAAACGTTACTTCTTGTTTGCTGGAGAACATAAGACGAATGGCACTTGTTCTGTTGTGTAAGACGATTGGCGGAACACGCAACTGCCGCTATTTGACTAGTGTTCAGCTGTGTTTTGACATCTGCCGAATCATCTCGCATACTTACACTGCAAACTTTTGTAATTGGTAAGCATTAAATCGCAGGGGGTTCACTTGTGGTTGAGAATTCGAGCTTGTCATTTAATTGGTGTAAAGATTTGGAACATGTCCTGTAGCATATGTCGGGATTTTCAGGAAGTGCCAAGAGATGTGGTTATGGTCAGAAGTGTCGAACAATAACATTCTAGTTTTGATTTTATAGGGTTCGTCGTATGGAATGATCATGCAAAAGAAGAATAATTCGAGTAACAATTGTGTGTCTTACAAGGTGTGGTTCGTTTTGTCCTAAAAAAGAATTAGATTTGGGTGTGCTGTGTTGAAATTCTGTGGTTTTGATGTGAAATTCACCGATCTGTCGGTCGCTTTGCCCTAAAACGGGTTAGATTTGGGTCTAATGTGTTGTAATATGTTGTAGCACAGTATGATGTGGGAATGGAGTTATACGAATTATAGGTTTCTTCCCTCTGTGGAAAGACCCTTTTACTCATTTGCGGTGTGTATACACCACCTTTCCGAGGTATTTGCTGTTGGTCATAAGATATTTAGGGGATCAAGTGTGCTGAGAAGCACTCCAACGCCGATGCGATTACGTAAAATATAAATAGTTTGCATCTGCAACAGCTATTTGTTGTTAAGACATTGCTTTCCGTGTTGAGAGTTTCGGTTTTACAGGTCTATGGATCTAGGAGAAAATACCAGGAGACAAGTTACGCGTCAGAAGGGCAATGCATCGATTGGTAGAGTATCTGTTAGTCGGTCAGTTACTGGAGATGTACTTCTGTGCTGTTCTAGTCAACACCTAAGCAAGCGTTCGTTTAAATTGATGTTGTACGATACGTTGGTGTATGGATTGGAGTTTGACTTTACATCGCAATTTAGCGCTCATCTGACTGCGTGTGTGTATAAAATAGGTTATCACTAACTATATTTTCATCATCCCCGGTTTTAAGAAGGGACGTAGAATTTTGGAACATGTATTATGTTCGAGGATAATGACATTTCTGGAGACTAATAATCTGCTCTGTAGGAATCAGGATGGATTTCGAAAAAGGCGATCGTATGAAACCCAGTTCGCGCTAATCGTCCACGAGACTCAGATGGCCAGAAACACGGGTTCTCAGGTAGATGCTGTATTTCTTGACTTCCACAAGGTGTTTGATACAGTTACACACAGACGTTTAGTGAAAAAGTAACAGCCCATGGTCTATCAGACCAACTGTGTGATTGGATTGAGGAGTTCCTAGATAACAGACTGCAGCATGTCATTTTCAATGGAGAGAAGTCTTCCGAAGTATGAGTGATGTCAGGGATACCACAGTGGAGTGTTCTGGGTCCGTTGCTGTTCACGATATATATAAATGACCTTGCGGGTAACATCAGAAGTTCACTCAGGCTTTTTGCGGATGATTCTGTAGTACATAGAGAGGTTGTAACAATGGAAAACTGTATTGAAATGCAGGAGGATCTGCCACGAATTGACGCATGGTGCAGGGAATGGCAATTGAATCACAATGTAGACAAGTGTAATGTGCTGCGAATTCATAGAAAGAAAGATCCTGTATCATTTGCCTACACTATAGCAGGTCAGCTACTGGAAGTTGTTAATTCTATAAATTCTCTGGGAGTAGGCATTAGGAGTGATTTAAAATGTAACGACCATATAAAATCAATCGTCGGTAAAGCAGATGCCAGACTTAGTTTCATTGGAAGAATTCTAAGTAAATACAGTCCGAAAACAAAAGAAGTAAGTTACAGTACACTTTTTCCCCTACAGCTTGAATACTGATCACCGGTGTGGGATCCATACCAGGCGGGGTTGAGAGAGGAAGTAGAAAAGATCCAACGGAGAGCAGCGTGCTTCGTTACAGGATCATTTGGTAATCGAGAAAGCATTATGGAGATGATCGATAAACTCCAGTCGAAGACTCTGCAGGAGAGACGCTCTGTCGCTCGGTACGGGCTTTTGTCTGAGTTTTGACAACATACCTTTACCGAGGAGTCTAGCAGTATATTTCTTGCTCTTATGTGTATCTCGCGAAGAGATCATGAAGATAAAATCAGAGAGATTAGAACCCACACAGCGGCATACCGACAATCTTTCTTTCCGTGAACAATATGTGACTGGAATAGGAGGGAGAACCGATAGTGGTACTCAAGGTACCCTCCGCCTCCGGGTGGCTTGCGGAGTATGGATGTAGATGTAGATGTAGATGAAAGTTATAACGGCTGTTGTAGTCAACTCAAATGGTAAATACATCGTGTCAACTGCGAGTAAATGATACATACAAGTGTTGCAATATTTGTCGGTAACACTATTGTTCACGGATGTCTTTTTATGACCTGTAGAGGTTAGAGATGGTCTTTATTGTGTCGATGTTGCATTAACAGCGATGGTATAGCTGTGGCAAATCGTTCTTTTTTATTTATTTATTTTTAATTATTCTCATGGCTGTTGATAGACGCACTGCAATATTATATCTTGTAAAATTAGCTCTCATGTAATGCGATGTGGACGATGTATCCTGGCTTGTGCAAAATACCTGTTTCGATCTAGAAGAAAATCTGAGCAACTCTCCTAGGTTGTTTGCAGATGAAGACGTCATTTATCGTCTAGTAAAGTCATCTGAAGATCAAAATTAACTGCAGAACGATTTAAATAAGATATCAGTATGGTGTAAAAATTCGCAATTGACACTAAATGATGAGAAATGTGAAGTCGTCCACATGAATACGAAAAGAAGTCATGTGAAGGCCGTAAACTCTACTAAATACTTGGGAATTAATATTACATCAGACTTAACAGACTTAAACTGGAAAGAACACGTAGATAATGTCGTAGGAAAAGCGAACCAGAGACTGCGTTTTATTGTCAGAACTCTTAAAAGATGCAACAGAACTGCCAAAGAGACTGCATACACTACGCTTGTCCGTCCTCATTTGGAGTATTGCTGCCCATTGTGGGATCCTTATCAGATGGGTTTGACGGAGGACATCGAAAGAGTCCAAGGGAGGGCAGCTCATTTTGTATTGTCACGATACAGGGGAGACAGCGTCACGGAAATGATATAGGATCAGGGATGGGAATCATTACAACAACGGCGATAATTGCTGAAGCGTGGTCTACTTACGAAACTCCAATCACCAAAATTCTCCCCCAAATGCGATAATATATTGCCGACTCCCACCTATACAGGTAGAAATTACCATCAGAATAAAATACGAGCTCGAACTGAGAGATTCAGATGTTCTTTCTTCCTGCGCGCTGTTCGAGAATGGAATAGAAGATGAATAGTACAAAGGTGGTTCAATGAACCCTCTGACAGGCACTTAAATGTTATTTGCAGATTATGCCATAAAGATGTAGATCTGTTTAGTCGTGCGGTTCGTTGCAGCAAATAGGTGTTCTACATTTGTGGGTTGCATATTGATACTTAGTAGTATGGTTATGTGTTAGGGTTGTTTTGTATTTATCTCGTATTTTAGTGGTGTTTACTTAACGAATGGATACCTCTCGTTAGCGTTTCAGAGATGCTTGCTGTGTTCTTCAGTTGAGAAGCATCGAATTCAATAAACCCTGCGGTTTGGATATTTAAAGCTGGGTAATTACCCTCGTTGGGAGGCGCGTTTAATCGTTTGGTTAGTCTCTAAAGGTTGCTCTTGTCATTCGATAAAAATTTTCGGTTGTTGTATTACGTCGAAATGGTGTACATTATTTTGCGTTGTTGGTTTGTAAGGATTAAATAAGTTTAATAAAAGAGCTTGGTGTCGATCTGGATCATTCCTTGTTGGCTGTTCTATATGTGTCAGTGATTTTTACGATGTAACTTGGTGTATACAGATGTTTATCAGGAGTATTGATTTATTGGAAGCGGCAATACGATAAATGTTTGTGCTCGACTGATTGTAAACGTACATGGTATATGGTCTAGTGACTGATAGAAAACGTTTCAGAAATACTGTCTGGAGGAGTATGCTACGCAAAAAGATGCAGAGATACCAATATTGTCACATGTTAGTTAGTTCAGAACTTTAGTATAAAAGAGCTGTCGTGGCAGAATAGCCGTGCACACTAACGCGCCCAGCAGCGGTGCGCTCAGCCATTGGGGCTTCGATTCCTCACTCGGGCATGGGTGTTTGTGTGTTGTCCTTAGCATAAGTTACTTTAAGTTATTGTAAGTAGTTTGCAAGCTTAGGAACTAATGACCACCGTAGTTAAGTTCCTAAGATTTACAAACCTATGAACATTTAAAAAGATCCGTTTGTTGTAGGTTAACATTGTAGTTCGGTCGTTGGGTTGGAGACGGTTGTTGTTACACAGAATGTCACAGGCTAGTTTGGATAGAATTTTAGTAAAAAGTGTTTGAAATACTCTAAAATATGCGATGCAGTATTTTTACAATTGTGTATGATGTTGTTTTGCGATAGAGCTCTGATGAAGTAGATTTAGGATTATGTTCTTTGTGGTAGTAAAAAGCCTTGCGATTTGTACATTAAGAAGTATGCCTGTTTAATTGTGTGTTAGTGGTGTCATTTATGTAGCATAGTTGTTTGCCATAGAAAATTATTCCTAATCTTTTAACTTTTACATGCATAGTAAATTTGACAAGTTTGTCATTGCAGGCCATGGAGAGCAGGCGATGTTACCATTTCTCCCACCTGGCGGTGGCGTAGTGAGAGTACTCGAAATTCTGGAGAAACTCAGGAAGGAAACACTGGAGAAACTCGACCAGGAAACACTGGAGAGCATTTCGAGGAAATGTGAAAATCATTTGGCTGCACTTTATAAAGTGGGGCTGGCCGATGTTAAAGTAAATGTTGTGTTGGAGGAGCTCCTATCTATACTACAACAACTTCGTGTATGTGACTTTTATCTCCTGGGTTTGGGCATCCCACACGATTTCGCTGGGTACCTAGCATCCACTCATTACCTTCGACTGGAAGGAGAATGTGTAGGGGAAGAAAAACGTTACTGTGAGCAATGATAGGGCAGTTAGAATCGATTGTGTGATTGACGACAGATTGCAGAGTAAAAGAAAATATAATACATTTATTTGTCGAATCGCGAGTTCTGGTGTGAATAAAATTATCGCTAGTCACGTTATCGATTTTATAAAGTGTACTAACAGGCGTTTATGGGATAATGTTACCCCTTCGTTTGGCATTATCAGGCTGGAAGCTATAACATACACTTACAGACTAGATCAGAATACTATTTAAACGACGATATGCAATATTTACAAAGTGCATCGCTGTACTGTGTGTCAATCCCATACATGTCACCTCAGCTAACAAATTCCTTACAGAGATGTTGTGTTGTATTTTGCAAATTGATTGCCAGGTTAATATGAACTGCGAAAATTGACTGCTCTGTCTGTAAATCTAACGAATTCCTCTGTCCTATAGGACTTTTGGGGTCTTAAGGGTTAGTTGACTGGTACATTGCATTTGCATGGCAATCAAGAAAAATAGTGTGTAGAAATATGATTATCGATATATGCGGGCGTTGGGGTTCGATTTAAGTGTTTGTGATCATTGTGTTGCACATACGCAGTTATACTTATATTTATATATATATATATATATATATATATATATATATATATATATATATATATATAAACACGCCATGTTCTTTTAACGATGAGGTGTTGCAAGATGTAGGTTTGCGTTCTAGTTAATAGAATAGGCATCTTCATTTGTGGTAGAAAGCTACTTGATTTAGAAAACTAAATCCGAGTTAGGTTTAGTGGAATGAAAAAATAAATCTTAGTTAACCCAGGAAAGGAGCTTCATATGTTTTTGGAGTAAGAAATTTTTGTCTATAGTTTGGGTAAAGAGCTGGTCGATCTTGTCTACAGATCAGAAAATCTGTTGTGTAGCATCGGGTAGGTAAAGTATTACAATTATGTCATATCGGTTATTGCGGGGGCGTTAGTGATTTGTTTACTAAACTTTTAGGTACATGTTCGATGTTATTTTACTATTCAAAGTACGCAATAATTGTTCTTGTTTTTTTCTTCAATGTTGGTGTAGGACAACCTGTACGTCGATAGTAATAACTTTAGTAATTTTTTAAAAATGATCTTTTTAGGGGTGCAGGTTCGATTCTTGCGCGGGGTTGTGCGGGGGGGGGGGGGGGGTGGGGAGGGGCAACCTGTTGGACAGCCTGTAGGTTGGAGGTGGGGGGCAGGTGCGATAGTGATTAGTTGTTGTGGAGGGATTCAATTTTTTATGAAACTGTCAGGTACATGTTTGACGTCATTCTAGGTGATTGTATTGCCAGAAGTACAGTTACAAATAAAATAATTGGCTCCTTTCTTTCCAATGTTGCTGTAGGACGAAGTACGACGACAAGTAATAATATTTTGTTAAAAATAAAAAAAAAATAAAAAAAAGACATGTTCTATAGAGGGGTGGGGGGCGCGGGCTCCAGACTGGGTCGCGCAGGGCGGCAATCTTAAGGACTGTTGGTGGGACGGAGTTGGAGGTGGTAGTGGAGGCGGGGTAGGCGCTGCACTTACGCAAGCTCTCACTTGTGCAGGCGGTTGCCCTTGTTACTGTTAAAACATAGCAGTTACAATTAAATTGATAAGCACATTTAATAAAATTAATTGGTGGCAGTGGGGGCGGCATTCGCAAAAGTGACAATTTGTGGGAGTGCGGAGCGGTGGAGGTGGTGGGGGACGTCGGCTGAGTGTGCGACTGTCGGAGGTGAGAGGACCGGTCGGGGGCGGTAAAGGTACCTGGCGTCGATGACACTAACGTCGACGGGCGATTCTCAGTGGCTCAGTACCGTCATGGCCCCACTACTAACAACTTTGCTAGCAATATTTGATTTATATGGTTAACTTTCCCTGATTTTTTTCTGATTCTAAAAACAGGAAACTTGTGGTTTACCCCAATGCTGCAGCAAACCCCTCACGTGTTCTTGCATGTTTTGAATATTACAGTTACGTAACATTCGTACCACCATGACGATAGTTCGCACTAACGTCAGATAAATACGATCGAAGCATAATACAGATTCATCAGCTTAATACTACAGAACAGCGAAACACTGCAATGTAATTAGGATTGTCACAATGTAACTCACAGCGGGAAACACATATCGACTATAATTCTATTTTAGCTGCCGGTGAAATTGTAAATCACGCAATATTAAAAAACTACGTGTCTCCCTTTAAATGGTATCAAGACTAATGTTACAGCTGAAAGTTGGCTTATTCTTTCAGTGAGAGGCAAAGCTTCACATTCGAGGTGATAACAGGATGTCCCTTTGTGAACTGAACATTAATTATAGGCTAAGAACTTGACCCCGGGTCTGTTGACGGAAGAGCTGATCGGCTTAGCGCTGTCGGCGACTTTGTACTTGGCGTGTAACGCGAGATTAGTGGGCGTGTGGCCGTCCTGGGACGGTCATTGTTCGACCATAGCCGCAGCCTGTGTGCGTTTCAGCATTGTGTGCTCGCAGACAGCAGTGCGAATAATCGCGTTACACATGAATTACATTCTCCCGGCAACACTTTCCAAAATGTCAGCACAAAACGTTTATAATCCCTCCATTGGCGGAACACAGCTCCATAGCATTTAACTGCAGAAACGTTAATGCGTATAGTCGAACAAGAGTGTTGCAATATTGCATTACTGTTTCATTATGACGGCATATTCGAGAAATAGAAATATTTTATAGGTAGTTTCTGAAACGCAGAGGAATTGATAACTAAGCATTGGGATAGATCTTTTAGATTTAGACTGAAAATCAATGACCGAGCACTGTTGATATTTAGCAGAATGTGACTTACGGAGTACCATGGAGTACCATGATTTCGCCAAATTTTCTTCTCATCGTTCCATTCCTCATCTCTTTTCAGATCAGTAACGGATTTGAAGGTGAACATGCGTTACCGATTTAGTAATTTGGTACTTTGGATTGAAAATTACATTTGCATCTATTACAAATTACATCGTCAGCTGCAATGGTGGTTTAGAAACATTTATAACAGTACTGAAACAGGAAAATGAAATCCGGCAAGATGAGTATAAAATTATACAGAGTGATCGAAAAGTCAGTATAAATTAAAAATCTTAATAAATCAAGGAATAATGTATATAGAGGGATAAAAATTGAATTACATGCTTGGAATGACATGGGGTTTTATTAGTATCAAAAATAAAAATAATAAAAAGTTGAAAAAATGTCCGACGAATGGCGTTTCATAAGATCAGAAAAGCAATAATTAGCATAACAAATTAAGACTAAGTAAATATGATGTTCTTTCCTTGAAATGCTCAATATGTTCACCATCATTCCTCAACAATAGCTGTAGTGAAGGAATAATGTTGTGAACAGCGCAGTAAAGCATGTCCGGAGTTATGGTGAGGCATTGGCGTCGGGTGTTGTCTTTCAGCATCCCTGGAGATGTCTGTCTATCACGATACACTTGCGACTTCAGGTAACCCCAAAGCCAATAATCTCACGGACTGAGATCTGGGGACCTAGGAGGCCAAGCATGACGAAAGTGGCGGCTGAGCACACGATCCCATGTCATTCCAAGCTTGTGTGTCAATTTTTACGTCTCTATCTACATTATTCCGTGATTTATTAAGTTTTCAAATTTATACTGACTTTTTGATCACACAGTATAAAAGTAAATAAAATAAAAATAAAACATAAATAAAGAAATCAATTACGGCTACCCAACAAGAAAATAGGAATGTAAGTGTTTATCTATGATCAGCATTATGAACGCACCATGGTTGCCAAGAAAAATAAAATCCAACACCTGTCAAGCTACTACAAACAAGCATATGTGTCTACTAGATCGACAGATGAGGAGTTAGGAAGAATTTTTATGAGACAAAGTTTTTCTTGGGCATTGTAAAAGACAAAAATGTAATAGTAATAAAAGCCTGATACTCGACAGAATACTGAGGAGGAGAAAATAAAATAGTAAAAACTAAACTGGTAGTTGGTGGCCGAGGAGACTGAGACGCTCCAGTCACGGTCTGCACGGCCACTACGGTCGGGGGTTCGAATCCCCCCTCGGGCATGGATATTTGTGCCGTCCTAGTTCGTAAGTAGTTCTTAAGTAGTTTGTAAGCTTAGGGACTGATGACCCCGTAGTTAAGTCCCATAGACTATTCCAACATTTTTGGTAGTTGGAAATGATAGTGGAAAAGAACAATTTCCCAGATCACAACTTAATCATCGCTTATCTTGACCTAAGAATCAATATGTTGTATACGTCAAATAGACATTCAGGTGCCTGAAGGTTCCAGACATAATAAACAATAGAAAGAAAGGGATTTCATTATGAGATTTTGAAATTAAAAATATTGCTTGAGGCAGATGGATACTCTGACCGTAATTCACAAGGTGTAAAGCAGCAATGATGGACTATAGTCGTTTAAAAACTTACACTCACAAAAAAAAAAAAAAAAATTACAAAGCGTCAGTGGCCTCTACAAATGAGAAAGAAGGGGGAAAATTAAGCACTTGAGCCCTTTTTGCCGTATTACGGAAAGAAGTCTCACACATATCTAGAAATCACTTCCTCCTTCAGTATCGCCTGATTTCCTTGACTACATTCCATTCCCCTGTTTTCCTTTTGTTAATGTAAATTTTCTAACCACTCTGCCCGATTAGGGGATTTAACATTCCACGCTCTGATCATTAGAATGTCACTGTAGCGTCTACCCGCGGAACGCGGGGTTTCTCCCCGTCGGAAGTTCGTGTCCTCCCTCCAACCTCCAGACTGGTAACCGCAGAGATCCTATAGATATACAAGCATTCTGACGTTTCTGAACCCCAGAGGACGAGCTGGCTTGGATAAAACTGGTCATAGGTGGGCGACGTTATCTTACTGTTAGTAAAATGAAGAATCTAAAGTTCGCCTGTTGGGAATTATCATCTTTCTCCTGACATATAAACTTACTATGAGCTCGTCCTCTGTTTTGTACTTCTGTTTAAGATATTTCTGAATTCTGTCCATTGCTGGGAGTCCACGCCTGCCGTTTGTTGCATTAGGTGATATTCGTCTGTTAGTTAAGTTTTTAACGGGCTATCAGCTGCTGTGATGAAAATGTTCAGTTGAGATCGAGTGCATGCAGTCGACGTCGAATTTTCAGAGAGCCATATCAGCACGCTGTTGATACAGTAACATCGCCATGCACTTGGGATCACTGGTAAAAGTTTCTGCGCTTACAATTTACAGCTGTAAATTACAGTGGATTCTCCTCATTCCCTTACCCATCGAAATAAGTCCTTAGACCGCGTTATCCATCACTAGGAATAATAATATACACATGAACAACATAAGCATATCCAAGAACAAATATTTTATGTTGGGTCTGTGGAAAGTGCTGTAACTCCGTGTATGTGTAGGTAGTTTCTTTGAGTTTTACTGTTAAATGAATTGGGTGTTAATCGTTTGCTTTTGTACTTTTATGAAAGGAATTGTTTCCCCTGAGAATTGAAGATGTTAATATATTTGGCGATATATTAAAATAATTTCATTATTCATTTCTGCTCTAATCGTCTCACCAGGAGGTAATCATCATTGGCAGGACGATTTTAAGATCACTGTTTGTTTGTGCCGTTGCGCAGGCAACACTGATAGGGGCCCTTCGTTGACATATCTCTAAATGAAAACATAGATGCAACATGCAAAAGACTACCATGACGTGATTCTGTCACTCAGTAGTTAGGTCGTTTGGATGACGGTCAATCAGTGACTTATTTGTTCAGTCACTAAACGCCGTGGTTCAAACCCATCCGGCATGAGAGGACCGCGCACGATAGCTGTCGTGCAGTAGCAGCCCGAAGTAGAGTTGAAGATAAAAAGAAAACTTTAAAAGTATTACAAACTGCCAAGATCGCAATTTATTCAATTTTTGACGACCGGTTGCGATACACATAAGGTAGTATTATCTGCTTTCAGAAGAAAGGGAGATAGATTCAGTTACAGTTATGTGAAATATAATAATACCAAATACAGCAGTATGCAACAATTTTACATACACACAGTATAGCTTTTGTCCTATGCTTTCCATTTCGTGAAGGCGCACGATATTATAATGCTACGTCAATCATAAATCCTTTAACTTTTACAATTGTTGTGTCAAACATAGAAGCAGTTATTTAAAAAACATTCTCCAATATGTGTCATGTTGACAGTCAGAGCGCCTTTTTACAACTAACCAGCGGTGTGACGTTTGCAGCAAAGATACTTAATACTGCCAGAGTATGCTGCTACGTGTCATCTTGTTAATTTTACTACCAACGGTTATTTGATAGTAAAATCTATTTTAATCTCAGGTGCTCTAGCGCTGCAAGAGACTGTAATACCAACATACTAAGCGTTTTACACGAAACGCCTACACGAAAATAAGAAAAAATTGAGTCTCGGTAAAATATTTCGAAAATGAAGAAAGAATTAAGAAAAAATTTGGGATAATATGGATCTCATTCTTTTCAAGTCTGTTACATGATCAAATGCACATTAACTAGAGTTGATGTATTCGGATGTTATGAAACTGTGAATTAAAAAACAAGGAACAGAAGAGATAGAATAAATTGGACTGGCTGAAATATATGCCTGCCTAAAACAGAAAAAAAATATTTGATGGGCTACCCAGCCATACATCGGCTTAAAATTTTAGGGAACAAATCGGACAGACTCAAAAACTTATCTCTATTGTATCAGCCCTATCATGTGATTATGTCACATAAAGTCCGGTGCTATTTGCACAAATGAAAGTGTTTCTCCTTCAACAACTGGTGGTAACCAGTTGTTTTATATTTAACAATGAAAGGAGTTTGGTATTAATTGCTAATCAAAAAGATTTCCTTGTATAGTCATTTTCTGTAACCTAACTGTAATGAAGCACATTTGTGTCAGCAAGCACGATGCTTAGCTTCGCAGTATTCGTGGATTGCGGAGTATTTATGTAGACCTCCCGCCACTATGAAAGTTACCTCTTTCGGGAGAGCGTACGTATTGCAATTACCAAACGTGAAATTCCGTCCCCTCCCACATTGTATCAGCGAACTGCAATGCTCCAAGTCCAATAAATGAAGCATCGTTTTTTTGCTCCAACTGGTTAAAAGTACACACATTATCGAATGGATTCGGCCACAATAAAACTGTATTTTGCTCTTGCTTCGCATTTTATGACTTCGACCATAAACTACTGCCACATTTGTACAGAGGTTGTACAAGCTCACAATCATTTGAAAATTCTTCGAAACACGGCGTTATATCACTCCACGGTGGATTGCGGAGTGTTTATGTAGACCTCCCGCCACTATGAAAGTAACCTCTTTCGGGAGAGCGCACGTATTGCAATTACCAAACGAGAAATTCCGTCCCCTCCCACATTGTATCAGAGAACTGCAATGCTCCAAGTCCAATAAATGAAGCAGCGATTTTTTTTTTTTTTTTTTTTTTTTTTTTTTTTTTTTTTTTTTTTTTTTTTTTTGCTCCAGCTGGTTGAAAGTACACACGTTATAGAATGGAGCGACATTCAGCGCTGTCGTATGTCGGAAGCGTGGAGGACTTTTGTGACACTAATATGAAATGTCCGCGTACACTGAAGTCGTTTCATCACGCAACAACATTGAGAAGGATGAAACAGAGTCGCGGAGGCCGCCCAGAGGACAATCCCGCCTCGGAGACTTTCTCCTTCTGCTGGCGGCGCTCTTGCGAGCTGCTTTGTCTTGTTTCTCTTTCTCCTTCACCGCCCACGGCCTGCCCACTTCCTCGCTCTCTGCCGCTCTCTAATCTGGTAGAGCAGGAAGGACGAGCCCACTCCGGCGCCAGCACCCTCCAGGGAGGCGGCATAAGGCCAGCGGCGCAGCCGAGCCGCTTTGGCCGAGTAGAATGTCATACTGCCGGTGCAGACTATCGGCCCAAATGAGCCGCTTCCCAGAGGATTGGCGTCTTCTTTCATCTGCGTCGGGAGCACTCGTCAGCCCCGTCTCCCCGCCTATAGTGGATACCCATTGTCCATCATTACTGAAGCAGCTCAAGGTTCAATTGAATCATAATCATTGTCCATCTTCTGATACCATCCGACTTCTCGCTCGTCCCCAGCTACAGAGCACAATGCAGTTCTAATCATCGCAAATGCCATTTTCAGTTACTTCGCGCTTTTATTACTAGAATTTTCTCCTGTCAGTATCTGACTGTACACTACTTGCTTGCGTTTTTATTTGAGGATTCAGCGAAATGCAAATACCAATAGCAAACGAAATTTGTTACGATTAAGCAAAGCAACAGGTATTCATAGTAACATATAACTGGGTTAACCCAGTTCTTGTATAAATTATATTTTACTGAAAAAGATGGTGTAATATATAACATAAAATGATTAGGTGGGGTTTTACAACTGCTAGATATTTTTAAAATTAATTTTATTTGATTATAAGTTGTATATTAATTTAGGCAAATGCTAATGGTTTCGGTCGTTAGACCGTTATCAAGCACCATCAGAGCATTAACAGATGGTTATGGCAACGTATCAGAAAGTGTTCCTTAGCGTACTTGCCGGTTATTTTTGTAAAAATGCCAGCTGTACACTTTCGTTTGTTCTTATATTTTCAACATTGTAATACGTTACCATAGCCATCAGTTTATGCTCTGCTGGCACTTGAAAATGGTCCCGACCGAAACCGCTACCATGTGGCTAAATTAATAAATAAATTACAGTCAAACACAATGAATTTTCTGAAATGTCTAGCAGCTTTGAAACCCCACGTAACACAATGAATTTTCAAAAATAATATGTAACACACTCACTGTTCAGTTCATACTTTTTTTTTTCTTTTCTACTAGTGTCGTGAATGTAGCATATGAGGATAAAGATCAATAGGAAAAAGAAACACCTAAATAATGTTACATTTTGTCAAATATCTGAAGTCTTGATTTTTCACCTTCTGAACCTGCTTGTCTATGTTAAGATTCTTACGGAAATCAAAGCTCCTGGTTTCCGCCAGCTTGTTAATTAAAACTGCAAATCAGATAATCTCTAACAGCTGTCGTTTATTGTATGTAAAGACTATGGTCAGACTGCTTGTATAAAACATATAGTGGGAAACATATTGCCTCAAAAAGACTCCGCACGTCTCTCACTAAATCTTGACATAGTAACTTAATGTGGATACATTGTTTAAACAATATTGTTTAAATATATGTTTGTGAGTTGACTTTAATATTTCTTGTGACATATATTTAAATGAAGACGACTTAAATCAAAATTCGTAAATGTATTAGTACTGAATGTTGTGGTGGTTACTCATATCAGGAATACATTCCAAAGTATCAAATATTCTCGTATAGTAGATTGATTTGAATTGATTCTGGAAATAATACAGTATTATAAAAGTAGTGAACTAATAGACTTCATTTTCCTATTTGTAATAAGAGGCATCTGAAGGCGTGAATATTGTCTACTTTTACTCATAATGTAATACATTAAAAGCTAGAGACATAATAAAAAAATCACATTTAATACATTTTATGAAATGGTTTTTCAGTCAAACAAGGGTTTGTATTATTACGTCACATATTATAGGAATATAAGGGAACAGTGTTACATTCTCATAATTAGTATCGATATTTCGAAAAACAAGCTGTTTATAATCGGATATGAACTACTTTAGTATACAAGTTGGCTCTTCTGTGGCGCATTACAAGGAGTGTAACACATAAATAAATAAATAAAAATAAAATAAAAAAATAAAAGAAAGCCATCAGGATTTGTTAACACGATTTGCGTTCGCGTATGAGCAAGTTTTCATGATCGAGGTGATCTTTCTTTCAACTAAACAGACAAGTGGAGTGATTACGTAAACGCCATCTGCTAAAAATGAGTGGACATAAATAATTTACATAATACTTAAACCATCTGACACTGAGAGAAAAAAAAATTAAAAGCACTTCAAAAACTGAGGGAGGTCTCCAACCTTCGGAGTTAACTCCGTGGTAGGACACCTTAGATCACGTGTACATTCTGCGTGGCTAAAGTCGTGTATTTAATTTTTTCGATAAATGACAAAGGTATAGAGCTGCATACTAAAGTTGGAATCTATACAATACTCTGCTTTGTAGCGTCTTGGAAGGCAATCAAAATGCACAAAATTAACAGAACGAAAATTGTGTACTAAGTTACGCACTGAAAGCAGACTTTTGCTCAAAGTTTTCTGTAAAAAGCACAATATATGTCGGTAAACGAATTGTCTAAATAACGAAAATTAAAAATGATACACTCAATAATATGTTACACTGTACACACGCACACACTCACACACACACACACACACACACACACACACACACACAAAAGCGACTGATACTAATAATGCAGCAATGAGTCGAATGATTGGCAAAGCTCTTGCTGTGTGTGATGTGAAATTAATGGTTCTAGCGTATATCAACACTGTTTGCTGAAACATCCGTTCAGTTACAACGTAGCTACAAATCGGGTAAAATGTAAGTTACGGGTGTTGGTGAAATGTTTGTATAGCTTCTGGGACTCAACTGCGGGGTCATCAGTCCCTAAACTTACAAAGTACTTATCAACTAGCTTATCCTAAGGACGGCACAAATATCCATGCCCGAGGGGGGATTCGAACCGTAGTGACCGTGCAGACCGTGACTGGAGCGCCTCAGTCTCCTCGGCCACCGTGGCCGGCACGGGTGTTGGTGTTCTGATCTTTAGGCAACTTAAATATCGGAACAGTGAAGGAAATTAACTTAATTGACTTGAAAGTAGTAGAAGATATTACCTTATTCGGGTGTCTATATCGCAGAAAATCCTTTGAGTAAGTCATGTGCTCAACTATAACTAAAGATAGAAAGTAGAGACCTATACAGACATAAATACCTAAAGTTCAGCATTCATTCAGCATTCTACGAAAATAAAAATGTCAGTAGAACGAAAGTATTTGGATTAAAAATTCTAGTAACATGTTTGTCCATTTCGTACTGTTGCCCCACTGAAACGGTTACTCTCAGGATAACGTTTGTAGAAAATTAGATATTGGATAGTTCACTGCTGGTAGCAGTCGGCTCCTATTATTTACCGCTGCGCGTATTGACGGTGAGCGTAAGTCGAAAAAACATAAGTAACTACTGCGTGTGTGGATGAGTCACTGCAATGCACCGATCGACGAGAGTCGTTGAGTTACCTGTGAAGGCGTTATTGCGAGTGAGTTAAACGTTACGATGTCAAATGCTTACACTGCTTTCCTTTCGCCGTCACCGTTCTGTGGCAACTGCTTGGATGTGGGAGATACATTTACAACTACATAAATACTTTGCAAATCACGCTGAAGTTCATGGACGATGGTCAAGCGAACCAGACTTATGATACTTCTCTACCGTTCCATTCTCTAATAGCGCGCGCGAAAAAGGAATATCTAAATATTTCCATTTTCGATCAGATTTCCCTTATTCTATTACGATGATCATGTCTCCCTATGTAAGTGGTTGCTAACAAAATATGATCCCATTCGGGAGAGAAAGATGGTGAAAGCATTTTCGCTAATAATTCTCGCCGTAACAAATGACGCTTTTCTTTCAACGATTCCCACCCCAACTTGTATATCACTTCCGTGACATACTCTCCCCTAAATCGCGATAATACAAATGGAATAACTCTTCTCTGAACTTTCTCTAATTCGCCGTTCCGTCATACTTGGTGGGAAGCCCACAATGTGAAGCAGAACCACAAACTATGACGCAAAGTGTAGTGTATGTACTTTCTTTAGTAATACTGGTTGCATCTTCTAAGTGTTCTGTCAATGAACGTAGCCTATCATTCGCCTTCCCTACAAACTTTTCTATGAGTAAATTCAAATTTACGTTGTTCCTAACTGTTATTCCTAGGTATTTGGTTAAACTTACGGGCTGTAGATTAGATTGATTTATCGTAGAATTGAAATTTAAAGGGTTTCCTTTAGTGATCATTTGAATGAACCCACACTTATTTTTATTTGGGGTTAATGGCCAATTTTTGCACCATTCCTATGCTATATTTAAAACATATTGCAATTGCTTTTAATCTCTAACTTTAGTAACTATTAAATGACTGAATCATTTACGAACAGTCTAAGAGAGCTGCTCACATTGTCTCCTAAATCATTTATTAAAATAAGGAATAGTAGGGCCCCTATAACAATTCTCTGGAGAACAGCAGATATATCTGTTATTTTACTCGATGACTTTCCGTCATCACGAATCCAATCGCGCAACTGTGGCGATACTTCATATGTATGCAATTTGATTAGAAGACGCTTGTGAGATTCAGTGTCAAAAGCCTTCCTGAAATCGAAAAAATATGGAATAGATATTAAGATCTCTTGTCGATAGCACTCGTCAATACATGTGACTTGTTAGCTGTGTTTCACAAGAACGATACTTTCTGAATCCTAGTTGAATTGGGGTCAATAGGTCCCTCTGTTCCAGGTAGATCACAATGTTCGAAAAATGTATATGTTCTAAAATCCTGCTGCAAAACCGGCGTCAGTGGTATAAGTCTGTAATTTTCCGGATCGCCCCTACTGCCTTTAACATTGGGATGACCTGGGCCTGTGCAACTTTCCAGTCTTTGGGTATTGAACTTTCTGTGAGTGACCGATTGTATATGATAGCCAGTTGTGCTAGGTATACTATTACATCAGTATACTCTGAAAGGAACTTAATTGGTTTACAATCTGGACCGGAAGCTTTACATTTGTAAAGTGAGCTAAGTTGCTTTAATACTCCAGGGAAATCTAAACTGAAAATGCTGGCGGTTGTTCTTGGTTATAATTATGGACAATTTGCTTCGTTTTCTTTGGTGAAGTAATTTCTGATAGCTGTATTTAGCAATTCTGCTTTAGCATAGCTATAATCCATAGCATCATCGTTGCTGTCACGTAGTGAAGGTATTGTGTTTTGCCGCTAGTATACTTTACATACAACCATAATTTCGTAGGATTTTCTACCGAGTTATGTGAAACTGTTATACACTTGTCGCATTGAAGTTCAAACGAAATTTATAGTTTCAGTACAAGTTGGCCAGTCTTGGGGACTCTGTATCTGTTTTATTCGGCTTTTTTTTTTCTTTCTTTGCTTTTGCAACTGTGATATAACCTGCTTTGCGTACTACGTGGCGTCAATCCACTCTTTTGTTAGTGTATTTGGTGTAAATTTTTCAATAGCTTACGACATAATTTCTTTCAATGTAAGCCACGCCTGATCTACACTCACTTTGTTGGATTCGAAATATTGGAGTTTCTCATTCAGGAAACCGTTAATGGAACTTTTATTGCTTTATGGGATAAATATATTTTTAATTTTGGTGGATTTGGAAATCTGATATTCAGTCTCGCGACAACACTCTGTGTTCAGTAATGCTTGTGTCTGTTTTGATGCTCCTCATTAGTTCCTAATTTTTTGCTATTAGGTCAAGTACGTTTTCAATACCGTTTACTATTCTAACTAAAACTATTCATAAACTAATTGCTTAAGATAATTTTTGGATAATGCATTCAATACAGTTTTTGCCGATGTTTTATGCCTGCTTCCGGTTCTGAACATCTATTGTTACCAATATTTCGAGGGTCTGTTAAGGTTTCCACCAAAGAAAAAAAGCATGAAAAATTTAAATGAACACAGAATCCCCAAGACCTTTCACAGGAATACAAAATTTAAATCGAGCTTCATTGCGAGAATCTTATAATAGTTTTGACAACGGAACCTTGTTACGTAATTTGGTAGAGATTTCTAAGAAATTCTTGTGCTGTTAAAACAACACTAGTGTTTTCATGTCACATTGTATTTTGCTAACCCAATTCTTAATTTCGCGTAATAGCGAAGGGCACTTTTATAGGTGAACCTAAAGGTATTTGTCGTTGCTATATGGAACCCTGGATCCAATATAGTGGTCGTAGGTCGATTGAGGCGGTTTAGCGAGAGTCCGAGCAAGAGTTAAATGGTTTATTTGCTTCTCAATGTACGTGGTGTCGCTGACGCTGACGCCTAGGGTTTTCAGGCCGGCCGCCTTCGAAGGTCGACGACGCAGCCACGCCGCCCGCCGATGTCTCGCTGCCGGATGAGCGGTGGCGTGGCCCCTTCGACGCTGCTGCTGTGCCCAGAGAGAATGGTTAGAAACCTGGCGCCGTCCTCCTGTCAGGAACTTGTCCGCATCTCGTCGCGTCGATGTGGCTGCCGGTAGCTGGCGAGAAGGCTAGCCCCTCACTGCGGCATGACGTCACGCCGACGTCTGGAGTGGCCCATTGGCCGGACTCGGGAGATGAACCGCTGACGATGACCACCGAGCTGCAACTACTAGTTGCTTGCTCGCTGTCGCACTGGTGTCCTCCGAGCTGAGCTGCGGACTGCGAACTCCGAACTCCACTCGAACTTCAACACCCACTGACGACTGCTCTGGAACACATGCTTTATATTTCACTCGGTTTGGCCGTTTTTCCCAAAAAGGCCCGTTTAAAGTCACTTACCCGTCTACTACTTCGACACACGCCTGGTGTATTGACCTGGTCATTACACACCTGCAGCTGTTGCTATGTTTGCAGATCTGGCCGTCTGCGGCCACAGAGTCCCGTACTTCATACACAAAATGCGAATCTTGCCTCAACCACCGGCTCTGAACTGGCGCCTCGCTGCCTGCTTCTTTCACACTGCAACTTTTCCGTTGATTTACCTAATATTTCTCCAACGTATTCTAGCGGCGCTACAGAAACGATGAACTTGTGTTGTTTGTGTTTTATTCTGATGTCATGTTTCCCTTTTCCTCCTGATGTAAAAGTTGTGCATGTCAAAGAGCTGTATTGATTTGCTAAGAGTTGTGCCTCTTTGAGAGTTTGCTTGGTTGGCGCTGGCCGAGGGCGAACTTTCGGGCGAGGTCTTTGCGGGAAACGCCGCCAGTAAATGGTAGCGTTTCTCGCGAGACGCGCCTTGCTTCTGCGAGCGAACAACGGCTTTCAGTTGTTGATCTGAAGAGCTAGTGCTGGCGCACCTCTGCTGATGAAGAGAAAATTGAAACGGTTATGTACACGTTTATGGCAACTACAAAAACCACAGCTGACTCGTTCTCGCGAAAATTTCGCGAAAGGAATCGTGATTTAGGGATTTAGTCATCTGAGGAGTTAGTGAGTTCAGATCTAACGGTTTCTAGTGTTGAAGTAATTTCAGCCGTGTGCCTTCATGGGTTTCTTATTTTTAATGATTTAAATTGTATTAATTCCTTCATGTTGTTGTTATCAATCAAGATATTGCGATGTTTTTGTTTGTTAAATTTTCATGGTTTCCGTGTACTTTGTGTGTGGTACCACGAGGTCGGAATGCTCAGGCTGTGGCCATTCTAAGTCAGATATAATGCGGATTATCGCATTAACTTGCTTTAAGATGGAATTAAATATGAAACAGATAGAATATCCGGGCTCCAAACTATAATTTTGAGGGCTCCTTTGTACTTAAGATTTGACCTTTACGTAATTTCGAAGTAGAAATGTGCCTCAGTTCGTTAAAAACATGGGAACTTACACAATCCTGAAAAATGAAAAAAAGAGCAACATGAATTCGTCAACCCTACAGAGCGAAATTTTATTGACACATTCTTGAGGATGAATACAACATACGATTACGCAGTCAGAACCATACGCACGTCGGTAGAGTCACCGACACTAGTATCGTGTATATCCTCCTTTTCAGTAATGCAGGGTGCTACTTGTTCCTGAAGACGATTGTAGAGGTGCCGAATGAAGTCTTACGGTATGGTCTGCCATGGAATTTCCATCTGATGCCTCAGCTGGACCAGATCTCGTGCCGTTATTGTAGACCGCGCCAAGTTGTTTCATCCGGTCCCAGACGTACTCAATGGGGGATAATGTGGGGTTAATGATGGGCAGGGTAGTTGACGTACACCTAGAAGTGCATGTTAAGTTGTGCGGGATAAGTGTGGACATTCATTGTCCTTTTGGAAAAGCACATCGCCTTGTTGATGCATGAATGATTGTTTTAATGTACCGTGTACTATTCAATTTTCCCACAACGAACAACAGAGGAGAACGGCCATTGTAGGATATGGCTCCCCACAACATAATGCCAGGTGTCGACCCCGTTTGCCTCTGTCGCGTACACTCCAGATTTTCGCACTCCCCTGCACGACACCACACACGCGTACGACCATCAATGGCACCAAGGTAGCGACGATTGTCATCACTAAAGACGACGCGTCTCCCTTCGTCCCTTCATAAGCGCCTACCATGACACCATGTTGGAATTCCACATATCATTGTGAGGGGAGCGATATTCTACACTCACCATTCTCCTCTACTGATTGTCTAGAGGACATGAATAGTGCACGGTACACTGAAACCACCATTCAACCCGTCTTGTTACCACTCATGCACCAACAAGGTGATATCATTTTCCAACAGGACAATGCAGATCCACATGTATCCCATACCACCCAACGTGCTCTTCAAGGTGTACGTCAAGTACCCTGGTCAGCAAGATCGCCAGATCTCTCCCCCATTGAGCATATTATGGACCACATGAAACGCCATGTTGGGCGGTCTGCATGAGAGTCACGGAATTTGGCCCAACTGAGGCACCAGGTGGAAATTGCATGGCAGGCCATTCCCCATAATCACAATAGGAACTTCTACGATAGTTTCCATGTAAGAATTACAGCTTGCATTTCTGAAAAATGAGGGTATACTCAGTACTAACGTAAAAACTGCGGACGCTCTGGTGACTGTACTCAAGAGCGTACGGTTCTGCCTGTGTGATCGTGTGTTGTACACAACTTCAAGAATGTGTCAATAAAATTTCCCTCTGCTGGGTCGACGAATTCGTGTTTTTTTTTTTTTTTTTCTTTTTTTTTTCATTTTACTGGAGTGTATTAGCAACAGTCACAGGTAACGCTCGCTTTGAGCGAAATACCCGGTGGATTGCACCAGATCTCTTGCTAACGGAAGTGACAGTTACGAGTGCAGAAGGTAGGTCATGCACTGAAAATGTATGGTGACTTGTTAGAGCTGGGTGGAATGCGCTGTGGCTCTAAAGATACTAGCTCAGTGTGCACAAAGTGTAGTGTTTCTTTTGAAAATTTGGGGGTTTCCCTGTGGCTGAATTTATGTGTGCTGGGTAATACAGTGTTTTGAGACCGCACACATACCAGCATCAGGGTGTGTTCGTTTAGGTTGTATTAAATTTATTTACTAGAGGTAGTTCTCCGTAAAGTTTTGTTGAAATAATTTCAATTTGATTCGGGTTTGTGTTAAATTTTGTTCAAATCCGTCTAATACATTTGGGAGTAATGTTTGTTGTTCATCTGAGTCTGTAACAATGTGGATTCTGTTCAGTATAGAGATTTATTTAAATAGCGGGTACTTTCAGTCAATCTAGGCCTATATTTCACTGATACGATATTTCAATGACCGTATTTTGGATGTACAAGATATTGTCTAGTATAATGAGCTCGACTTCGTGCTATAAAATTTTGCTCTTAAATATGCTGTATAGTGATCTAAGGGTAGTAATAGCTTTCTGTGTGTCTAGTCCAATGCTCTGTATGGTTTTAGAATTATACTCCACTATTGGGTTGTGGTAAGGTTCAGTGACCGGACAGCGTCACACTCAGAAATCACTAAGAGATCGTCAGTATTTGTTTCTTTGTTATGGTTGAAGTTCACGCCCATTATAGGGACTGTACGAAATTTATGTATAGTTCCTCGCAACCCAGACAATTATGCAAAATTCTGAGGATTTCAATTGTAATTGTGTAAAGTTTGCACCGTCATTGTGCGTCTGGGTAGCCCATTTTGTGTGGTATTGTTTACAATGAAAACCTTTCAAAATACTAAAAAAACGCAGAATACATTTATCGTAATTGGAATGCCACTCTGAATATTTAATTAAATCACCAATCACCTTTAGGTTTATTATTGTTTACTAATTTTGCAACCGTATTCTGAATCATCCGATCTGGTATCTTTCCTCTTTGCTTTCTTATTTTGCGTTTCCTTGTGAGCACAGCTCATCTTGTATGTTGAATATTACTATGTTGTTGGACAAATAGTACCAGCTAGTGGAAAGTAATGAACTGCCTAATTAATTAGGAATGTCTAGGTAGGGCTTTAATATAGCCCATACTTTTTGACAAACCAGAGACAGGTTTTGCAGCCACATTGCCATTAATGAATATTTATTATAGGCTGATTAATGGGCAGTACTCGATCGGTTTGTTAAGTAAACTGTATTTGCTGCAAAACACAATCAATAACTTCACGTCGCTGGCGGAGTGGCCGAGCGCATTGAGGCGCTATGTTTCGATGCGTGAGACTGTCCCCTGTCGGGGGTCGAATCCCCCCCCCCCTTTCAGGCATGGTTGTTTGTGCTGTCTTTAGTATAAGTTATTTTGTAAGCAGTTTGAAAGTTTAGGGACTGAGGACGCTGCAGTTAAGTCCCATAAGCTTAAAAACATTTGAACATTTACATACCTTCACAACGCGATACCACTTCTGAGGATACCGATGGAGTTTTGCTAAATCAGAATTGCTTGATAAGGCTTTCCGAAATTCCTTCACCAAAGAATAAAAATCAAATACTCCAGGATTGGTATCAGAACAGCTGCCAGAGTAATTTCTTTAGAAGTAGATATTTATGGAGTATTAAAGAAACACAAATCACTTACGAAATGCATCTCTGCTGGTAACTATCGTATACTAATTAAATTTCTTTAAGAGTGTGTAGTTGAAATAGCCCTATACCTGGGTAATATATAAATATCGCGCACTCATTGGAAGATCCGTGCCCATAGATTTTAAAGTTGCACAGGTCATTCCAATATTTAAGTAAGCATTAGGAGTGGCCCGCACAATTACAGGCCTCTATCACTGACATCGGTTTGCAGCAGGATTTTAGAACAGATACTTTCCTCAAATATTATGAACTACCTCGAAGAGAATGACCTATTTACCCATAGTCAAAACGGATTCAGAAACTGTTGTGCTTGTAAAAGACACCTATCTCGTTACTCACGTGATGTGATGAATGCTACCGACAGGAGATCTCAAATAGATTCAGTACTTTATGTTTCCAGAAGGCTTTTGACACTGTACCTCACAAGATTCTTCTAATCAATTGTGAAAATTTCTTCCACCCATTTTATCTAGTGAATGCGAACATATTTTTGTTTACCACCCACCTACACAGGGAGACGTGATCATAATAATTAGAGAAATCAGATCGAATAGGGAAAGATATACGTGTTCCTTTTTCCAGCGCACTATTAAAGAATGGAACTGTGGGGAAATATAATAATGACGGTTCCATGAACTCCCTACCATTGCAGAGTATCATTTAGAAGTAGATGAATAGCGCGGAAAGATTTCTCTAAAATCTATATTTCGTTATAAACTTTAAATGACAATACCCATCTGAATTTATTTAACTAGATAATGCCCATTACCAATACGTGGAAGAAGTGTAATTTTACATTACTATTTATCATGCAAATCAAAGAAGAACCACAGTCAAATTTATTTAGGACATAATACTTTGTACAAATATCACGTGACTGAAAATACAGTTCTATATGAAATAAGGAGGAGATATCAGTAGTGAGAGATGTAGCCATTACTAGCTAAAATTACTGCTCACGCCTCGACATTGAATCAGACACTTTGTATGATCTAAGTTATTTATAGGATGAGGAGAAGTTAAACACAGAGAGAGAGATGGTAAGAGAAGACGTACTGGTTCAAGTCAGTAATCAAAAAGTACCCTGGCAATGCCGCGTTTTTAGATGGTAACAAAATATAAAATTTGCAATGTGTTGTCATGCTGCAGTATAGGTAATTTGTTACTAGTTAATCCCGGTAACACTCTTCTGTAGTTAGTCTGGAATTTAATGAATAGGAAAGTAAATGAAAGAATTCATGCCAACATGACTCATTAAGATAATACAACAGTGAAATCAGCATCCAGATTTTCGTTGGTGTGGCGTGTGAAAAGAAAGTTAGAAAAAAATTATCTTAATATATATTTTTAAATTTTTTTTATTTATTTACTTTTTGTTTATGCGGAAATTTATTATTTTCTGTAAATCCAACTGTTAACAAATTCGAAGTAATCAAACATCTCGAATGTTGCTGGGTACTAAAATAAATTGAAAGGCTTACTATAAATATTGTGCTGGATGGGGATTCTAAGTCGGATTTCACGCTTCTTGCCAGTGCTCGTCTTAATCAGTTAAGCCATCTAGACATGATTCTTATAAGATTCCAAGTTATCACCACTGCGATTGTAGTATCACCAATTTGTCACTGCTTTAACTGTATTGCTGCAAGGGATTTGTATCCCTACAGTATGTGTTATATCCCTGTCGGATGAACACGTACATTTGTGGAATGTAGAATCTCTTCTGTCATCTGGCGCTGAGGCTCTGGATTTGTGGGTAGGCCTCACACCTTGGCTTGCTCCTATCATAGACATTTGTTTATTGGAATACTTGAAGGAAATGGGCTATGAAACTCCAGTCAACGCTGTGTAATCACTACGTTCGCGTCTTCAATATGTGCCAACAAATTCTACAACAACTTGGTACACGTCAATGGTTGCATCATTTTTTCAGGTCGGTAGAGAAATGCATTGCGAAGAACGGACGCCACGTGGAACACTCCTATAAACACGACTTTATCTCAGAGAGTGTGCTTTTCTGCCCCGTATACATTGGTTTTACTTTTCGGATTATCTGAAAAATAATTCCACACCTTTTCTGAGCACCCTGCGTATTCGACATGTATTACATGATAAAAGGCCGTCCAGAAATGGCCGTATGGTCTGAGAGAACCTGTCACGGAGTGCCCGGCCGCTCCCGTCGGAGGTCTGTATCCATCGTCAGGCATTGGTGTGTGTGTATTATACTTAGCATTAGTTCAAGTTATGTGTAATTCTAGGGACCGATGATCTCAGAATTATGGATCCTTAGGTTTACAACATTTGAACATGATACCGACGTTTTGCATAGTGTAATGTATAACCTATTTCGCTCTGCATTATAAGTTTTCATGGTTGGTTGGGATATTTTGGTATCTAACGTTCCTTTTGGTGCTCTTACTGATTCTTCTTTCATTAAATCAGTTCTCAGACAGGTATCAACTTGACATCGGTCTTCGTCATCCACCTTTATTTGCTTTAAACTTCTTCCTTTCTTCACACCTATTAGCATTCCAAACCTTCTTCCTCTCTCTCTTTTTCCTTCCTCTTTTCCCGCCACTATCCTTTCCAGTAGACAGTTCCGGCGTAATATGTGCCCCCACACAATTTGGATTTCTCTTCTGTATAACCCTCAAAAAGTTTCTTTCGTCTATTTCCCTGCTCAATACACACTCTGTCAGTCCATATCACTTTCTCCATTCTTCTCCATAGCCACATTTAAAAACTCTCTAAATGATATTGTTCTTTTTCTTCTAACTGTCCATGTTTCAGATCCATAAGAGCCGGCCGCAGTGGCCGAGCGGTCTGCGGCGCACCAGTCACAGACTGCACGGCCACTATGGTCGGAGGCTCGAATCCCCCCTCGGGCATTGATGTTTGTGTCGTCTTCAGTATAAGGTCGTTCATAACTATTTTGTAAGTTTAGAGACTGGTGACCCCGTAGTTAAGTCCCTTAAGCTTAACAAACATTTGAACTTTTGAGATCCATAAGACACCTCGCTACACACAAAACATTTGTCGAACCTTTTGCGGAGATTAATAGTTATACTTCTCGCTGTCAGTAAATCGTTCACTCTCCCAAACACTTTATTTTCCATGTATATTTTACATTTCACTTTTTCTCTACAAGTTCCATTGAAATGATTGAACCTGCAGCAGTTTCCTTCCATCTAGTGATATAATGACTGTGTTACCTTCTTTTCCAATTTTCATCACTTTGGTCTTTTAGATTTTCACTTTAATTCCGAATTCTTCCCCAGCCTTGCAATTCCTGGAGAAGTTAAAAAATGGAAACAATTTGGCCATTAGTAATACAGAAATGCATTAGGTTTCAAGTAGATCAGTATTAAGTTATGCTAGCACCGAAAATATCCTGATGGGTGCAATACGATTGCTTCTCTTCACTCCACTTGACCGTATCGCAGATCAAGCTATTCCTTCCGTGCAGGGCACTCGCTCCCCCCCCCCCCCTCCCAGATTACGCAGAGAGTGGAGACCAGCACTAATTTTCTCTTTCCGAAGATTACCTGAGAGCTCCGGGGGAAAGGGGAAGTGAATTCTTGCACCGCCTCGTCCACCGCCGTTCATTCCCCTCGGAGAGAACAGAGAGATCGCGGCAGGTTGCTGCAATTACGGCTCTGATTGGACGTCGTCGCCAGGGAGAGGCTAAACGCCGTTGGGGGGGGGGGGGCGCCTTTTCCCCGGCGAAGCAAACAGCGTTACCGCTGGCGCCAGTAAGGAAGGCAGTGGCGCCAGTGGCGGTGGCGCTGAGAGCTCTCGTGTAATTGGCCGCAGCGGGCGGTCAGCCGGGAGAGCGCTTCTTCGCCGGACTACCCCCACCACGCTCCCTCCCCTCCCCTCCCTTCCCCTCGCTCTCATCCCACAGGGAAATGAGTGCAGGGGAGGAGGCACTTACTTATATGAGTGTTTGGGTGAATGCGGAAAAGGTGAATGCGGACCAGATTCCCTCGCCGTTAGCAGTAAGGTAAGCTCTACAGTCTTCGTCCTCCAAGGATTACAGGATTAGTCAAAATATTTTGTACAAAACGTAGCGTAAAATACGTGAACACCGAACCCAATTTCATTGCAAATTTATCACCGAGGATAGTAAAAAACAAATCGTTTGTAAAAACATTTTCAAAAACTATTTAGAAATACAATCTTCTAAAAACATTTCTAGTGCTCGCTTTAGCTGTAAAAAAAACGTTACTGTTGAATCATACTCTACCGGTTTCATGACGGCACATGTGTTTTGTGTCGCACTCGCCTCATATTTTTCGTTAAAATACGAGGTATGTCCACAAAGTAAAAAAAAAAAAAAAAAAAAAAAACCGTTACGGTAGACTCACTCTCTACCGGTTTCATGACGGCACATGTGTTTTGTGTCGCACTCGCCTCATATTTTTCGTTAAAATACGAGGTATTTCCACAAAGTAAGTCCCGTTTGGTTGTATAAAACAAACGTGTACATATACAGAAAAAATATTTATTGTAAAACATTTGCATCTCTTAAACTACTCTTCTACATAGCTTCCGAAAATTTTGTAGGAACTAGTCAGCCGGCCGCGGTGGCCGAGGAGACTGAGGTGCTTCAGTCACGGTCTGCACGGCCACTACGGTCAGGGGTTAGAGTCCCCCCTCGGGCATGGATATTTGTGCCGTCCTAGTTCGTAAGTAGTTCATAAGTAGTTTGTAAGTTTAGGGACTGATGACCCCGTAGTTAAGTCCCATAAACTATACAAACAAAAGGAACTTGTCATAGCGTGGCACAAGTTTTGTATGCTTCCTTCTTAGAAAGTTGCCGCCTGTTCATTCAACCATGTGATAACATGTACTTTCAGCTCGTCATCATCGTTGAATTGTTGACCAAAAAGGGCAGATTTTAGTTGTAAGAAGTGATGAAAGTCGCTAGGAGCGAGGTCCGGGCTGTACGGAAGATGATCTAACAGGATCCAGTGAAACTCCCGTAAGATTTGTTTGGTCACAGCCGCAGTGTGAGGTGAGGCATTAGAGTGGAAAACGAAACACCTATTGACAGTGATCCTCGGCATTTTGTCCGTAAACCTCGCAGATATACCGATGAATTTCCTTTAGTTTAATTTGCATTAGAAAACGAATCACAGATCTGATTTCACGCGCGGTGGCATTTTAAATTATGAATGACGTTATAAAGAAGCACTAAAATGCACACGTCGGCAGCAGTGATCTGAAAATGGCGTACATATCTTCCCCTTGAGCCAGAGTAACTGTCCCGTATGTTCGGAAATGCGATCGTAGCACTGCCGCAGATAGAAATAGAAACGGAACATATTTTGGACGACTGTCATATATTACGATATCCCAACGTTCGGACGGTGCATCAGTTAAAATATACTGGCTGTTTAACTACTCATAGCCCGATAGTATGCTCTTTCCTATGCACCCCTTTCCTTCGCTTATTACGATGAGTAGTTCAGCCGGTCGCCGTAGATAACTGTCTACCGACTGTTTCGGGATGCTACTCAGTGGAGTGTTTATGGTGTTAAACGCGCAGCTCCTTCGTTCCAACTGTTTGGGGTTCACAACTTCCGTTATTGTTCAGTTTCTTAACCAAAGGAAACTTCCTGCTTGACCGCAACTGCCAAGATTTATTTACGCATAAAACCCCTGAAATGTATTGGTTGCTTTTCCCCACAGCATTTATTCGCGAAAATACTGCGTTTTGCTTCATTGTCGTCTAATCATTTACTAAACTACACAGCAATTCCGCCTTCTTTAGACAGGCAGCTTCTGTTTCCAATCGTGGCTTTATCAAAGCCGTAACTCCTGTCCTTGTGAAATATCACTAACAAATCGAGAATGTATACGGCTACTGCACAGTCTTAAATATAATCTTTTGCATATTTTTCAACTTCCAGTATTGCCTAATGACGCTCTGATTAATTATTCTAGTGAGGTGATTTTTGTTAGAATTATTTATTTCCTCAAGCTATGTAGGCATCTAACTTTCTTCTGATATTAATGGTTCGAAACTTTTATATCACTCTGACAGCATACTAATTTTACATTGTTGGCTCTTTAGTTTGTTGTTTAATCTCACTATTTATGTTTTTTTGTGACTGTTATTTTTACATGGATTTCAATTTGAAAGCATCTCGTCTCCTATTTGAACTATTGGTTCTGTAACTGCATTTAACGGCACAATTGTGTGGGTTTCTTCCTTAGAAGCCCGGAGAAAATTTTATTCATTCATATCGCCGCGAGACCACACACTCATACTGTTTTCCTTAGACTTTACACTTATTTTACGTTTACGACACACCTGATAATATTGAGTTTAATACTAAATTTAACTGCGGAAGACTGGTCGAGCGTCCTAATGCACCTTGCTGCAACGCGCGGTTGCTTGCCGTCAGAGGCTCGAGTCCTCCCAGAGCCTTGTGGATGTGGGCGTGTGTTGCCCTTAACATAAGTTAGTTAAAATTTTTTGTAAGCCTAGAGCTTTATAACCACAATCACTCATATTTACAAACGTTTGATAATTGTTTATTTAATTTTTCGCCTAGTTACTAGCGGTACTGGTATTTTATGGAGGGGATAATTTGATATCAGCTGGTAATGCTACCTATTTGGAAAATTTGTGTCTTAGAATCAGATTTAAAATCTGCGTTGATAAAAAGTTCACTACAAACCACTGATGAATTTCACAGTGTACTTGGTGTGATGCTTTCTCTATAACTCACGCATGCCCACGTATTTTCTAGGTTATCATCAATCGCAAACTCGTTGTAAGGCATGTCGCTTGTTTTTCCATTAGTAATCTTACACAAGGGCACACTGCAGCAAGGCATCTGTAAGAAATAAGGAGAATATTTCAGTATTGGGACATATGGTCATGGAAGTGTAGTATCAACGTACTTTTATCGCAAATATTCGAAACTAGCAGCAATGCACAGTATTGCATTATGAATGCAAGTACTAAGAACACATTTCACTATTACTCTCATCCTGTATCCGTTACCTTCTTTAAAGAAGATTGCCGTTGAACGATAATCTTCAAATACAACATATTTAACAAGTAATGGATTACACATTAAGTATTTACAGATTACACGAGCATATATGACTTTGACAGTCACAATTTCGCAGTCTAGGAGGAACTTGGGCATAGCCCACTAGTCTACGGAACTTGTAGCCAAGGCAAATATCAGTGACTGCAAATGATTCATGGTGGAGTCATAGCTGTGGTTACACTTATACAGGGTAATCCTTTTCATACAGGTGGTAGTTATACAGAGTGACTCTTTTCCACGATCTTAAACCTCTAAGGCTGGACCTAGGAGAGGAAACATAACGATAACCTCTAGTCAACTTACGTCCTGAAATGCGCATGTTCCACGCTGGAGACCATTTATTCACATTGTTACAGATTAGGAGGGCTAAAACGCTTTTTATCATGCAGTCATAGATACAGTATGTGTTTGAAAATTGTTTCCACGTGTCATAATGAATTCGAATCGTAGCTGTCTCCAAAATAACAGTGGTGACAACGTTGCATGCATACGTTCCTCCAGTGTCTCTACATCGGGAATGGGCTCTGCGGCTCCACAAACAGAAATGACATTGGTTGATATCCCTTGAATAAGTAAGCATTTCTCGTCCAATCCATCGAACAGGATATATTAGACTGAGATGCATTCGGACGTTAATGGCAAAGTAGTCTGAAGCACCATCATAAACTGTGGCATAGTCAAGGAACATTAACATCTTGTAGGAGCCCTGCATACTGAAAGTGTTCTTTAATTGTACAGCTCGTACTAAACCACAATGTCTGTAGCAAAGTATGATTTAATAAGATGTCACTAACATGGAAACCACGAATTTACGGGTATAAATTCATTAGAAATTATTTCGTGTTCTCCCCTCGAGCAGTCTTCTGAGTACGTGCACGGGGAAAATAATCGTCCTGTATGATCTGATTGGTACACAGATAAACATAAAAAAGAAAATCATATGTTTACATAGTCTGTATATTGATGACACAAATAATATGATTTCATTTCTGCTACTATGATGCTACTTTCTCTGTCACACATTAATAACTCCAACAACTATTATTATAATAGTGATAATAAAAATGATACATGTTGTTGTTGTTGTGGTCTTCAGTCCCGAGACTGGTTTGATGCAGCTCTCCACCCTACTCTATCCTGAGCAAGCCTCTTCATCTCCACATAAGAACGGCAACCTACATCTGTCTGAATCTGCTTACTGTATCCATCTCTTGGTCTTCCTCTGCGGTCTTTACCCCACACACTTACCTCTAACTCTAAATTCACAATTCCTTGATGCCTAAGAATGTGTCCTACCAATCTATCCCTTCTTTTAGTCAAGGAATGCCAGAAATTTCTTTTCTCCCCAATTCTATTCAGTACCTCCTCATTAGTTACGCGATCCACCCACCTAATCTTCAGCATTCTTCTGTAGCACCATATTTCAAAAGCCTCAATCCTCTTCCTATCTGCACTGTTTATCGTCCATGTCTCACTCCCATACAAGGCAACACTCCATACAAATGCCTTCAGAAAGGACTTCCTTAGGCTTAAATCAATATTCGATGTTAACAAATTTCTCTTTTTCAAGAACGCTTTTCTACCCATTGCCATTCTGCATTTTATATCCTCTGTACTACTACCATCATTTGTTATTTTACTGCCCAAGTAACAAAACTCATCTACCTTCTTTATTGCTTCGTTACCTAATCTAATTCCTTCAGCATCACCTGATTTTCTTACACTGCACTCCATTACCCTAGTTTTGCTCTTGTTAATGTTCATCTTATATGTACGTTTCAGCACACTGTCCATTCCGTTCAATTGCTCTTCCAGGTCCTTTGCTGTATCTGACAGAATTACTATGTCGTCGGCAAAACGCAATGTTTTTAATTCTTCACCCTGAATTTTAATTCCTTCTCCAAATTTCTCCTTGCTTTCCTTTATAGCTTGCTCAATGTACAAATTGATAACAATGGAGAAAGACTACAACCCTGTCTTACTCCCTTTCCAACCCCTGCATCCCTTTCATGCCCTTCGACTCTGACAACCGCTGACTGGTTTTTGTACAAGTTGTAAATAACCTTACGTTCCCTATATTTTACTCCTGCTTGCTTCAGAACTTGAAAGAGTATATTCCAATCAACATTGTCAAAAGCCTTCTCCAAATCTACAAAAGCTAGAAATGTAGGTTTGCCTTTTCTTAATCTATCTTCTAGGATAAGCCGTAAAGTGAGCATTGCCTCCCGTGTTCCTACATTTCTCCTGAACCCAAACTGATCTTCCCCGAGGTCGGCTTCTACCAGCTTTTCCATCCTTCTGTATATAATTCGTGTTAATATTTTGCAACCATGACTTATTAAACTGATGGTTCTGTAGTTTTCACACCTGTCTGCACCATATTTCTTTGGAATGGGGATTATAACATTTTTCTTAAAGTCTGAGGGTACTTCAACTGTATCATACATCGTACACACCAGGTGAAAAATTTTTGTCATGGCTGGTTCTCCCAGAGACTAGCTCTGAGGGAATATCATCTACTCCAGGGGCCTTGTTTCGACTTGGGTCTTTCAGGGCTCTGTCAAATTCTTCTCTCAGTACAGTACCTCCTATTTCATCATCATCAACATCCTCTTCCCTTCCTACAATATTGTCTCGAAGATCATTTCCTTTGTAGAGCCCCTCTATATACTCTTTCCACCTTTCAGCTTTCCCTTCTTTGCTGAGAACTGGTTTTCCATCAGTGTCCTTGATATTCATAGAGCTGTTTTTCTTATCTCCAAATGTTTCTTTTATTTTCCTGTAGGCTGTATCTATTTTTCCCCTATTTCTACATTCTTCTACCTCCTTGCATTTGCCTTCTAGCCACTTCTGCTTAGTCATTTTGCACTTCCTGTCAATCTCATATCTTAGTCGTCTGTACTCCATTTTGCCTGTTTCATTTACTGCATTTTTATATTTTCTCCTTTCGTCGATTAAATTTAGTATCTCCTGTGATAGCCAAGGATTTTTTGTAGGTCTTGCCTTCCTACCTATTTTGTCCTCTGATGCCTTCACTATTTCATCTCTCAATTGTACTCATTCCTCCTCTACTGTTTTATTTCCCCCCGTTTCTGTTAATTGTTGCCTAAAGCTCCCTCTGAAATTCTTAAGATCTTCAGGTTCCTTCAATTTATCCAGGTCCCATCTCCTTATTTTCATACCGTTTTGTAGTTTCTTCAGTTTCAGCGTACAGTTCATAACCAACAAGTTATGGTCAGAGTCTATATCTGCCCCTGGGTATGTCTTACACTTTAAAACCTGGTTCCGAAATCTATGTCTTACCATTGTAAAAGCTATCTGGTATCTCCCGGTGTCTCCTGGTCTCCTCCAGGTATACAACCTTCTTTTGTGATTCTTAAACCAGGTGTTTGTTATAACCAAATTATGTTCTGTGCAAAATTCTACCAGGCGGCTTCCTCTTTCATTCCTTTTGCCCAGACCATATTCACCTACCATCTTCCCTTCCCTTCATCCTACTACTACCGAATTCCAGTCTCCCATAACAATTAAGTTTTCCTCTCCCTTAATTGTCTGAATTTTTTTAGCTACTCATATATTTCTTCGATTTCCTCATCATAATACACACACATAGTATATTCAAATGCTACCGACTTCTACCCTACGTACCGATCTAGTGGTGTACTAGAAAAGACATTCGAAAGTAAAAGCACACACACACACATCGAGCAGCTACGATATCACAAATGCTGGCTCGATTGATTGGGTTTAAAATGGCACAATGGTGTATACAGAAGTCTAAGTAGAAGTAGCTTACAAAAACTGTAAATAACGTTTATAGGCATAGTTGTTTCACAGACTTCCCTTTAAGGATAATTTTGCAGTCATTTGCTGCTGTTACCACATAATTACTAAGGAAAGAAGGGAAAGATGAAAGGTGGAGGGAAGGAAGGCCTGTAGAAAGGAAATAAACATGAAGGTAATTTCTAGAAACCGAAGACGAAGTGAGGAAGATGAGATAGGAGATACGATAGTGCGAGAACAATTTGACAGAACACTAAATGACTCGAGCAGAAAGAAAGATCTCTGGAGCAGATGAAGAACCGTCTGAACTGCTATTACCGTTAGGACAACCAGTCGTGGAAAACTTGTTCCGTCTGGTATGCAAGATGCATGAGACAGGGGAAATACCCCCAGACTTCAAGAAGAATATAGTGATTCCAATTGCGAAGAAAGCAAGTGCAGACAAATGTGAATATTACAGAACTATCAGTTTAATAAGTCACGGCTGCAAAATACTAACACGAAATATTTACAGTCTAATGCAGAAACAGATTGAATCCGACCTTGTGAAAAATCAGTTTGGATTTAGGAGAAATGTTGGAACACGCGAGGTAATACATTCCGACTTATCTTAAACGATAGGCTAAGGAAAAGGAAACCTACGATTTGAGCATTTGTGGATCTGGAGAATGCTTTCGACAATGTTGACTGGAATACACCATTCAAATTTTGAAGGTAGCAGCGTAGAGTTGTATGGAGCGTAAAGTTGTATTCAACTTGTACAAAAAGCCGACTACTTACGAACTAGCTTATACTAAAGACGGTACAAACATCCATGCCCGAGGGGGAATTCTGACTCCCGACCGCAGCGGCCGTGCAGACCGTGACTGGCACGCCGCAGACCGCTTGGCCACTGCGGCCGGCGCACTACGTTATATACAAAGAAAAGAAGTAGAGGGTGACGAAGAAAATATTGATGTTGTTTTTCTGAAT
The DNA here is from genome assembly GCA_026315105.1 of Locusta migratoria. Lineage (NCBI taxonomy): Eukaryota > Metazoa > Arthropoda > Insecta > Orthoptera > Acrididae > Locusta > Locusta migratoria. The sequence continues at coordinate 764,063,264 of CM048745.1, forward strand.
GATTTACAGTCCTCCTTGCGATTGGAATGAAATGATCACAATCAAAATATAATATCGGAATGAGTTGTGTATCGGGTACAAAATCGAGCGGGTACGGGGGGTATAAGTGTTCAGGTATAGACCGACTCTATCTGACTGAAATCACTCGGTATACGGCCATACCCGCCTTTGTAGATATCTGGTCGTGGCTTCCTTGCTCAACCTATCCACTTGTACCGTCCTCAGTCCCTCTTGCATTTTGTGCTCGCTTATTTGGTCAAACGAGACTTATACGAATTACAAGACTTTTTCTGGCAGTAAGACACTAAATAAGAGTACAAAAGTAGATACATTAGTGACCTCATTTTCTATAACTTACATACGTTTGTGACACACTGCTAAGTATTTTCTGGTTTTCATTAATGTCAGGCCTATTGGTATAACGGAAAGACAGCCAGAGGAACGTAAGAGTCTTTTATAATATCCTCACGTAGGAGAATCATGGTTCAGTTCAACCCCTTGCATCTATTGTAAAAATAGATAAACCATAAGAATAAATTAATAATAATGAAAGTTAAAAACAAATATTGAAAATACTGCCGGTACCCTGAGCGACTTGTGTGTGCGATTTCTGACAACTGCGTTTTCCTTCTCAATTGGATTATGCATGATAAGTCTCCAACGCATATGAGGTTTCGTTTCAGAGACAACAGATACATACTATAGACGTCAATGTTTCGGTTCATTAATGCGTAGGATGCACATTTATTTCAATTTTACTTCTTACTGCAGTTACACGATTCCAGACAAACATTAATCGTGAGAAGTCTATGCTGACTGTAGTCATTCACGGTAATTTATATACTCCAAATTTCTTAAACGCGTCATTTTTACTGCCAATCTCGTGTCGCAACCTACTTTTTAAGGTATTAGCCACATTAAAAACTAGGGTCATATATGTCTTTTTAAACTGATTCTCTATTTTGTCACAGATTTTCCCATTGTAGGGGACTGAAATGTATTTCATTGGCATCTTCTTATTTTTACTTACAGTATCAGGGTCTTGACCAGTACTACCTGCTTTAACTACCTCCTTCTTTATTTTTATATATAAGTTGTCAACAATGAATTTTTGTATTTTGAATGAAGCTTTTCCAGGTGCGACAATTGAAAGCAGAGCCATTGTTTGAAAGTAGAGTATTCTGCATCCCGACAAAGGGAATACAATCTCGTACTAAGCGACGAATGGCAAAGATAGCGTAGCTGATTTAAGAGCATAAAGATTAACGTACCTTGAAAAGACATCATACAGTCCAAAAACATATTTGACACTCTCCCGGGGTACAGGATATGGATGAAGTAAGTCATTTTCTATAAAACTGTAGAAGTTGAGAAGGTAAGATGGTTTGTAATTCTGTTTTGTTGGACTGGTTGCACTTCTGACATAGATTGTATCACTTGAGAGTGGAATGTAATGTTCTGGACATGTTGGGAAAGTAACAATAACATTTCATCTTCTTGAAACATTCTCCAGGACCAACGTGGCCCAAAACTTTATGTGTGGGCCGTATAAATATATTATGTAAGTTTACGGTATACATGCACACCACACTTTTGATCTGGATGCCTATGGTAGAATAAAACATTTCGGTGTACTTTATAATACAGTTTTAATCGATCATTGTTGTCCCGTATGAGTTATACTTTAAACTTCCTCCACCTCTCGTCTGAGTCTTGCAGTTCTTGCATATTTTTAAACACTTCTATGAAATACTGTCGAAAGTTGCTATCCTTCGTTGGTAATATGCGGAAATCAGAATTTATTTTAACAAAATCTTCAAATTCTGACAATCCCTGAAAATCCTCGGAAGTGAGTCAGCTATTTTATTTTATTTTCCTTTTAAGTGAATAATATCAAAGTCATAGTCCATCTCGAAAGTCGACTGTGTAGTAGCCGACAGGACATTAAAAAGCCGAGTACTTGATGATCACAAAAATACTTAGATGTCTTCTCCAAAAATCTAATGATGAATCTTTTTAAAATGACCAAATTGTTGTCAATGTTTCCAGATCAGTGGTAACAAAATCGCCTTTCACATTTTATTAGAGTGTGATTTACAAACCTTATGACCTTCAATGTTTGAGGATTGTTATAACCAGAAATGTGGAAAAAAATCCATCCTAAAACAAACTTTTGCGTATTTGTAGCAATGCAAAAATCCCGAGTCATGTCAGGATGACTCAAACAAAACAGTGATTTCTTAAAGGTTAAATTTAGAACTTCAGCTTTCCGTTTGCTTTCTTCTATTACTGCCCTGGAATGATCAACGAGTGACTGGACAGTGGGCTTTGACCCACTTATCGATTTCACATAGGACCAGAATTTTTTCGGGTCCTCGAAATGATCTTTTGGTAGGGTATGGCTGTGGTAATTATTGTATGCTTCGCGCATCGATATTTTTATAGACGCACGAATGTCTACTAACTTTTGCCTGTCATCATTTGCGTGTTCTTTTTTGAATCGAGTGTGCAACAGTCTTTGCTTTCTCAGCAGCTTTCTAACATTATTATTATACCACGGTGGATCTTTTCCATCCTTAATCGTCTTTACTGGCAAGTATTTCTCTAATGCTCTATTTACAATGCACTTAAATTTAGTCCACAATTCCTCTACATCCATAGTCCCGGAATTAAACGATGCCCATTCGTTTTCTAAGTGCGATCCTAACATTTGCTTATCGGCTCTTCCCAACAAAAACAGGATCCTAGTCTTTTTGATTGGTTTATGAACTTTGGTCATCATCGAAGCTATGACGATATCATGATCACTAATTCCTGTCTCTACACAGACATCGTTAATAAGATCAGGCCTGTTCGTGGGTATAAAGTCTATAATTGCTTAGAAAAAAATAAAAAGTGTAATTTGCTGCAGTGTATACACTTCCCTTTCGTTTAATTAAGAAACTACATTTGTCATAGAAATCTTGGACTTCTTTTATATACGAAGCTACCAGTATCAGTACGTTGTTCAGAATATTTATCATTGCAGTATCCTCCTAGTTTACGTGCATATGCTTCAGACCATTACTCAATTCGTTGTTACGTATTTCACTGCATGTTCACGAAATAGAACAAACACTCATTTTAGAGGGAACCTTCTTACATATACACAACTATAAATATTGAGAACATAGTTCTATTTAATTAATAAGAGTGCCCTATACCCTATTAGGAAAAAAGGAGGAAAAATGTTTGGTAGTGGCGGGTTCCGAATCACAGACCGTGTGCATTACAATCCAATGCGCTGCCCACTACGCTACGGCGCATTTTCTTTCATCATTATTATTATTATTATTATTATTTATTATATTCCACATATATAGTGGTTAAGCCACGTCACACAAATTGAATTTTAATTTACAAAACGTAACTAGTTTCAATGAACTTTGTCATCATTATCAAACGCAAGCAAATTGCATTAAACACAAACTGAGAAAATAATTAAAATATGAAAAGGTGTAGTAAATGTGGCCAGGTCATCCAGAGCTGCGACAGTGACTCCCAACTGTCTGCCATAGTCACACATGGTATCTCACCATTTCCAGCTACCATGTGTGACTATGGCAGACAGTTGGGAGTCACTGTCGCAGCTCTGGATGACCTGGCCACATTTACTACACCTTTTCATATTTTAATTATTTTCTCAGTTTGTGTTTAATGCAATTTGCTTACGTTTGATAATGACGACGGAGTTCATTGAAACTAGTTACGTTTTGTAGATTAAAATTCAATTTGTGTGACGTGGCTTAACCACTGTATTGGGGAATATAATAAATTGTTAATCAGTCACACACTCTTACCACAATGTCATATAATTATTATTTTTATTTATTCGGGGTAGTTCTGTTCCTTGCGGCCGCTGATGTTGATCGTTCCTTCTTGGCTCGGCTTTTTTATTACAGAGAGAGTTCAGTCCTCTGACCGGGCGCGCTGAGTCACGGCGCCCGGCTGCCGACCTTTGGTCTCGTACTATTGATAGCAGTTGTTAACTGATGCTAATAAAGCACTTTTAGACACTAGACTAGCATTTATCGTACGAAGAACCATGTGGTTTTGTTAATTCTTCAATGCGCCGTTGCCTTGAAATGACAACGTTTAAGTTATAATAATAAAAACATCAAATACGCAACACAAGATGGCGTATGCCAGAGAGAGTTCAGGGCGTGGAATGTCACGTGACAACTCCGAACGGCTGGTTTTCGTAAAATCAATGGACGGTATTCAAAAAATGTTCAAATGTTTGTATAGCTTATGGGACTTAGCTACGGGGTCATCAACCCCTAAACTTACAAACTACTTATCAACTAGCTTATCCTAAGGACGGCACAAATATCCATGCCCGAGGGGAGATTCGAACCCCCGACCGTAGTGGCCGTGCAGACCATGACTGAAGCGCCTCAGTCCCCTCGGCCACCGCGGCCGGCAATGGACGGTGTCAAATCGCCGTTATTTTTGCAAATATCGCTCAAACGATACAAGAACGAATAAAACATAGGAGAGCAAAGTTTTAGAGAGTTTTCTTCTCTATAAATTTGGTTATTCAATTTTCGTGTAAGCTGAACGGTTTATTTGCAATTAAAATTATATTACAAATGGCTTTTTCGGTGTTACTAACGTACTTTTTGTTCCAAAAATTTGAAAAATCGAGGTTCTGATCTCTGTCGGCCTACAATAATGTCTGTAAAATTTAGTTCTGATCGGTTGAACGGTTCGTCTTAATCTGTGGGAACACGTTACGGACAGACAGGCAGACATCCCGAAAATGCCGTTATTTTTGCAAATATCTGTGAAACTATGGGAGGTATGAGAAAAAAATAAGCGAGAAAAGTTGTAGAGAAATTTCTCCTCTACAAACTCAAGTATTCAGTTTCCGTGTCAGATAAACAGCACTTTTTTTTTTTTTTTTTTTTTTTTTTTTTTTTTTTTATTGACTCGTTTATATCCAACTACAAAACGATTCTGGTAAAACGACTTTCAAATTTACAGGGTGCACATTCTTGCCTTTTGGAATAAATATTTGGAATTGATGGTGTCTAATCTGACTTTCTTCCAACAATACACTTGCAACTGTCGGTTAATGAGCACGTAAACATCTAGTTTGTGTTGGTAAACCCAATGAAAAATTCTGTGTGTACGTTTTGGTGTATCTGGTGAGGCTTGTGTTCTGGACGTGGATGGTATATTCTCTGGTAAATTCTTATTATTGGAAACCGCTTGTCCTTCTTGGTAGGTAACGTTTTGCTAATTTCTGTATGTGTTAGGTGGTTGTGTGTCAGATAATCTTTGCCATTTTGACCTTACAGATTCTAACTTTAATAGCACATTTGAAATTTCTTCGTGAATATATTTTATTGTGAATCCATGCTGAAGTACTTTCTCTAGAACCTGTACAACCTCACTTATCTCAGATTCCACCCTTTCATTCATTTGTGCTTCCTTACGTTGTATAAATTCATTTAGTTTTATCTCGTGGTCTTTGATGAGATTTGCCGCTTGTAATATGAGTTACAGAAGTCCTTAAAACTCTCTTATTCTCTCAAATTTGAAATAGTCCCAACTCATGAATAGTGTTTGGCAAGTATTTATAGCTTTTTTAATGCTATCTTCTTCAGTGGTTACAGATGCCAACCTTTCAGTTATAGCTTGCATCATCTGTGTATACATTCGGCTGGCAAAGGTGGTGACACGTGTGTCTAGATTTATCTGCACTTGTTCCACTTGTGTTTGTAATTGCCTGGCTATTTTCTCTGCTATATATGTGTGTAGGTCCTCCTGAGCAGTTTTCAGTTTCATATATCTAGCCTCTGTCTCATATCTTGTCATCATATTCTGTATGATTTGTTGTTGTTCCTTTTCCAAATCTGCAAATATATCATCTAATTTATCTGACATGTACTGTTGTTTTGTCTGGATGTTCTTTGAAATATCACAAACCTACTTTCGGTTTCTTTCTTAGTTGCCATCTGTTGAGTAACCTTTTCAAATATAGTTTCAATATCATACTTAGTTACTATCTGTTAAGTTACCTTGTCAAACATAGTTTCAATATCTTTGTTAGTTACCATCTGTTGGGTTACCTATTGAAATCTAGTGTCAATTTGTTGATTTACACTTTATAGTCCTAATCTAGTGTCAATCTGCTTACTTATGTTACTAATAAGTGCTTTAAATCTCTGAATTAAAATAATCTCTATGTTTGTGTTTTTGTTAGTGTATTCTGTTCGCGATGTACTATCTGCAGAACTTTCACTTTCATCCACATTTTGTGGAATTGTTTCAATAACATTATTATTACGGCTATAATTTGTGTTTGTTCGGATTGTTCAAAATATTTGCTAGTATATTGTGTACCCATCTTTCCTAATTCTCTGCGGGCTGCAACCACACAAAGTTGCAAATTAAATTCAAAACTGGCTGTGTATTTGACTGGCAAACAAAATACAGACCTGAGGTGATTGTAAATTACCTATCTCGCTGTTACATAACTGCCTGGTAAAACCAATACGGTAGAAAAATATGGTGAACGTCCTAGTAACGGTGTTTCATCACTGATCCCTGGTTTCACAAAGTAAATTTCGTGAATCTGTGACGGATATAAAATAATGCTGAACTTGCAATAATACAATAGACCACAAAAACGACTACCAACTTTGATAAAACAGGTCTGACCTTACTTTGCGTAGTTTTGTTACGTGACTGGTTGTTTGCATAGTCGAACCTCAATCTGGAAATGTTCAATCTGATCTTAATAGTCATTTCTCTCAAATACTGATATCGTAAAATGTCTCGTTCAGGTAGGGGTAAATAAAATTAAGAAATAATTATTAATACACAGCAATAGTGAAGTAGATATAGAAGTCACTGTTCAAGCATAAAACTTTGTTAAGATTTATAAATAATTTTCATGGGTCCGTACTATTATCTTCTTTTTATTTATAAACTCCCTCCATATATAACGTTGCTCGCTCGACTTTTGTGTGAATTTGTGTTATTTAAATGAAGGTGCCAGACGGGTCGAATTTCACTATTGGCCTCCAACAGACAGCGGGGCAGCGTTAGGTTGGTAAAACTAGGGGACGAATTTTATTATCAGCGCTTCGCTCGCTGTGCCGTAGCGAAAGCAGTTGGTAGCACAAATACGGCTTCGTGTTTCGTGGAGAGAGATTTAATTCCTAACATTTGCAACTGAACTTGCGTAATGATATTCTGAAGAAAATTACATTGTTAATTTTAATCCGAAATCCAGAAATTCATGCGCCGTTATTAGCGGAAAAAAAATTATTTATTGGGAGAAATTTCACCGATAATATTCAACTAAATGAGAAAGCAACCAGTATTAAATTGTTTAATAGTGGGCGTGGAGGCGAGGAACACTATAATAGGCGAAAATCTACCTATTAGTTTCCTTTCTATTATTTTAATTAATTATACCCATCGAAATTATTTGTAGTTAACCTTTGCCTATTATGACATATATTCTAAATTAGTTTGCGTGATGAAAATATTCTATGTTTTCGCTAAATTCCAAATATAAAGAATAATTAAAATAAAAGAATTCTCCAGTTTTTTATCTGCCAGTATGAGAAAAAATACCTCTGGTAAATAATGAATTTATTAGGACTGTATGTTACTATAGGTGTATCCACATTTTAATTCATCACTTTTAAAGGTTATCGTCTATGTAAGGGCGACCAACAATGTTGTCAGCAACGTTTACCTAGAATTACTAAAAATGTATTTAATTAAAATAAATAATTATGGTGGAAAAAATAAAATTCTGAATTTGTGCTATTAATTAAAAAAATAGGTCTTCTCACTACACCGCAGATCTCCAAAGCGACCGACTTAGAGCAGGACCAGATAAGAACAAACAGCTGCTTTCGGCACAGTTCCTTCTGTTTCCTTATATAGAAAATATAAAAGAAGGAGAAGACAATGGACAGAGAAGAAAAGAGAACCAAGGAGGTCTGAATCTCTGGAGCCAGAAGTGAAGGAAGCAAAATGGGCACTCTGGCATTTGTTTGTGCCCAAAACATTTGTCGGAGTGCGTGTATATAGTAGTTCTAGTCGCTGAAATATACAACATATCTAAGCAAATACTCCAATGTGACTGTCAATTTTGTAACACTATGTAAAGAGAGCAATATTCACACTCGGTGTGAGAAATCTTTGTTTTGGGTACAAAAGCATGGCTCTTCTGGCTTCAACCAATCCTGTTCTCAGCATAGATAATGCCACCCCCATTTATTCTAACCTCCTTGACGATAACGAAAACTTGAAATTTGACACTATCAGTGGCGTATTAATTGTGATCTTTGGCGTAATATTTCAAGTTAAATGATGTGGTATGCTCTTTGCAAACTCCAAGAGAGTGTGACAATGTCACTGGAAGCCAGTCTTTAGCGGACGACGTTTTCCCTCTATGAATTTTTGTTATCTTCCTTTTTGTCTGATTTGGGTGTACTGTGCAATGCTGAAGCTACATAAAATAGAACCGTACTGACATAGCAAATAGTTGCACAAAAACTGTCTCTGCAAACTCAAAAACATATTGACTTCGTTGTGGCAGCAAAGAAATATGAATTGTGAAAGCAATCGATCAAAGAATTTTTTTGAATTAATTTTATGATCGTATATCCTGTGTTTTATCATAGGTTTATGAGGTATTTATAAGTGATTTTAAAAAATGATTTGTAAATCTTAATTTCTTAAACTATGTTTTTCGAAAAACAAATTTTTTTTGATAAACTAGTAATAAAGAGGTGAATGGTGAATACACAATAATTTTTATCCACAACGCCTTTTATGTTTCTACCAACATTTACTGCTACTAGCCATTAAAAAATTAAATAATCTTATACTTGTTTGCATTAATTCGTACTTGCAATTGCTATAACCACTCTTGCTGTTATACGGTATGTTTCTATATTATTCAAATTGCTAGATATATACTATTACACTAAAAAGGCAATTAAACTGGTATAAAATGCGTATACAAGCCAGAGATAAGCAAACACTTTGAGAAAGGCGTTGTCGTTGGCAACGCCTATATAAGACGTTCAAATGTTTGTAGAGCTTATGGGATTTAACTAAGGGGTCATCAATCCCTAAACTTACAAACTACTTATGAACTAGCTTATTCGAAGGACGGCACAAACATCCATTCCCGAGGGGGAATTCGAATCCCCGACCGCAGCGGTCGTGCAGATCGTGACTGGCACGCCGAAGACCGCTCGGCCACTGCAGCCGGCCTTATATAAGACAACACGTATATGACGCTTGTGTTACTACCGATACAGTGGCAGGTTATCGCAGTGTAAGTCAGTTGGAACGTGATGATATGGTCGGCGCCCGAGAGGTGGAATACAGCATCTCCGAGATACCAAATAAGGTGGGGATATTTCCGTACGAACAACAGACGAATGCACCGTGAATGTCGGGAATTCGGTAACACATCAAATCTCCGACATCACCGCGGCCCGTGAAAGTAGCTGTAAGAATGGGCCCATAGAAAACTGTAGATAGTTATTCGGCGTGACAGAAGTGTAACCCTGCCGCAGATTGGATTTCAATGCCCGACTATCAACAAATGCAAGCGTACGTACCATTCAACGATATATCGTCAGTATGGGTTTTGGGAGCCGATGATCCACTCGTATACCCTTTCTGACTGCAGTACACAATGCTTTAGTCTCAACTGGCATCGTCAACAACTGACATTGGACTGCTGATGACTGGAAATACAAATATCAAAAATAATTCAGTTCCTTGATAGGTATATCACAGGGAACATTGGGGCAGAATTAACATATGCGGTGTGGAGAGAGAGACGTGATTGAAGACAGTCCTTGTAACCACATTATCCGTAACGCTATGTTACCTGAGCGGTTTAAGCGTATTCCTCTCAAGTAGGAGGTCCCTATTTCGAATCCCGGCCAAAGCACAAATTTTTATTCAACGCCTCTCCTCACGTTCAATACGGCTGGAAATATATCTGGTCTATCGAGTCTGGTTCCCAAATGTACCAAACCAGTACTGCTATGGGGAGAACCTCATGAAACCATGGACCACCGCATGTGTGGGGCGTGACCAGTTCGAGTGATATGGGCCCCCTGCTATGTCTAGGTACTCGTTATGACAGATCACCGGCATCCATTCTCGTTCATTGTGCATTCCGATAGACTTTTCCAATTCTAACAGGATAACACGAGTCCTCATAAGGCCACAATTGCTACAGATTGGCTCCAGGAACCGTTTTATGAGATTTAGCCTCTTACCTGGCTATCAAACTCCCCAGACATGAACATTATTGAGCATATCTGGGATGCCTGGCAACGTGCTGTTCAGGAGAGAACTTGAACCGTTCGTATTCTTACGGATTGATGGACAGCCCTACATGATGCATGGTGCCAGTTCCCTCCAGCGTTGTTTCAGATATGAGTTGTCTCCACGCCACGTCGTATTGCAGCACTTCTGCGAGCTCGCGGGGACCCAACATTGTATTTGAGAAGTGTACAACTTTCTTTGGCTCTTCTGTGAATGCCTGTAACGTTATTTTATATTACCTGCTCTTTTCATTGTAGTAGGTCAAGGTCTGCTCTGGAGAAGCTAATAAGGTCCCGGCTACTATCAACAACTCCGCAGACTAAACATCTACACGACTATAATACAAACATAGTCTTATATGAAGCAGAGACCTGGACTATTACCCGATAGATTGAGAGAAAACTCCTGAAATAAGACAGATTTTTGAGCCAGTGAAGGATGTATATGAAAAGAGAAAAAGAAAGAACCGTGAATTACAAGTGTTATTCAAGTCGATAGGCATCGTGGGAGTGATCAAAGAAAGAAGACTGAAGTGGTATGTACACATAATTCGTCGAGAATTCCAGATCATCAGGCAGGTAGTTGAAGTGGATACCAGAGGCAAAAGACGAAAGGTAAGACCCCGACTGGGATGGATTGACCAGATCAGAGAGGATATGAGAACGCTGGGGTTAAGAAGATTATACGGACCAAGGAAGCTTGAGCAGGCTGACTGGTGAGGCCAAAGACAGACTAAGGTTCGTGGCCAAAGCAGTTAAGTAACAAACTATTTTATACTAGGAATTTTCTTATTTTGAGAATCATAACAAGGAACCACGACTCCAAAAAGCTTCTGGTTTTGTCAAATTTTAATAGCATATGACGCAAACCATTGGTACAATTCGTTTTACTTTAGATTTAGGGGATACTGAACCCACCCTACGTTCAACTTTGAAATTTTTATGCAATAAACTTGGTATACGCAATTGTTGCCCACATAGACGTTTACTGAAGGGAGTCCCTTGTAAAATTAACATCTTTACAGAAAACCTCCATAAAACCCGGCAAACCATCATGAACGTTGGGACACGCAAAAAGTCAAACCACCCCATGTAAATTAAAAGCTACCTGAAGATGTACCTTTAACGGTACGAAACCGATATTAACGCAATAACGGCGTATAAAATCAGCTAAGGCAGACTGTAATAATTCATAGAAAGACATCCTGATTGTTTATCACTTTCTAGAATTGATTTACATTGCAGTTAAGTAAGGAAGAAAGTTTCAATTGTAGCTGTAACATTAATGATGGTCAATCATCATCATCATCATCATCATCATTAGAGACTGATTATGCCTTTCAGCGTTGTCTGGAACATAGTACCTCTTAAAATTTCTCCATGATCCCCTGTTATGCCTTTTACTTCATTCTGCACCGAATCTAAGTGCTTTCTTTTTGGCCTACCTCGACTCCTCTTACTCTACGCTGCCGAGCTCGAGTCTCTTAACCTTGCTTCTTCCATGCGTGTAACATGACCCCACCATCTCAGTCTGTTCGCTCTAACTGCTTCATCTATGGTGTTCATTCCCAGTTCTTCTTTGATTTCCTCATTGTGGACTCCTTCCTGCCATTGTTCCCATCTATTAGTACCTGCAATCATTCTTGCTACTTTCATATCTGTAACCATAATGGTCGAAAAAAGCATAAGTAGATATGCAATAATTTATTTTGTGACCGTAAGCTGTTTTGCTCTTTTATTTTAGTAACGGTTGCTGCTGCACATTGGTCCTAAAATGGATTACGTTCCTGACACAAAAACATATGTCACAATGTGTTAGATAACCAATGACGTATGTTGCAACGAAAATATGTCATCCTCTATACAGAATCCTTTGAGACATGAAATGCGTACACATACATTTACTGATTTACTCGTTGTGAAAAGAAAAAAAAGAAGCGTATTTCGAAACACGCTTCGGGACTTATCTATTAAACAGGTAATTTTCTGGCCTTTTTATCTCACCAAAGAAAATCAGAAGAGCGTACAATTGCAAACGGCAGGCATCAGATGCAGTCGGCGGTGCGTAACACAAAGGAAGCAGAAAATGTTTCCCGCGGGCCGGCAGCGAATTTCCAATAGCGTGCGAGCCCCCCCCCCCCTCCCCCCCCCCCCCCAACCAGAGCGCGAGGCCGGCCGATATCGGATGCCTGCGGCTGTCACCGGCCGGAACTCTGGTCGCTTTGAGGCGAAATGAGAAGTGCCACAATACATTAAAATATTCACTCTCTGGCGAAATATCGCAGGAGGCCTTTTTTAAAAAAAATATTTCAGTGTAAAATGATACGGTTACTCCAGCGTCCAAACTGAAAAAAAAGGCGTCCACATTATTAATGAGTGTCCAGTAATGATGATATACTCTGCGTTGTCACTGTGGCGTATATTCTGTATAGTTATTTCTTTATGAAAAATATGTTCGTTCAATGCGCAAACTGAATAAAACTTCCGAGACTTTGGATTAAAAGAAGAACCGTAAAATATTTTTCACTAGCAGATGGAGACGCTTCGCAGTAGCTAATGTCTTCTTATCCATATTCTCCCCCTTCCTTTGTCCATCTCCTCCTGCCCCTATGTTCACCCCACTCTCTATTATCCCACACCATATCCCTCTCCCCTCCTTTTTGCGTCTATATCATGTTTCCTTTTTATATCAATTTCATTCCCCCATTTTCTCTCTCCTTCTCCCTGCCCTCTCATCTTATTTTTTATTGCATTCGGGACCTTGATTGGGAATAGAAATAAAAATGGACGGGTAACTCAATTGGAAACGGGTTATTAGAGAGACCTTTATAGTTCCTCTGTTTGTGATGTTAGTAGCTTTAATGGCCTCATTTGTAATGGTTGTATTGTATGAACCGGTATGAATATAAAGTTACGCATAAAACCAACTTTCCTATTTAATGTTAAAAATTATTGGGAAGAGGAAAACAAAACCGCGACATATGCGTGGTATAGCTATGTTGGCAACAGCTGTCACATCGTGGGAATGAAGCCGACCAATCGTGGCAAACCTTGAGATAGCCAATAAAATTTTAGATGGCGACAGTTTGTTCCGAAACCAACTAATCTCCAAAGGTAATGAGAACTTTAAAGCAAAGAATTAAAATTTGTGATGCGGCCGGGAATCGAACCAGTACCTCCATGCTTACTAGGCAGACGTCTTACCGTTAGACCACCACACCACTAACGACTAAGACAACTTAAAAACCCAGGCAACGGACTCAAGTGCATTTCCGTAGTAGGTGAATAGACCCTTGTAGCCAACCTAACACAGGGAGGGAGGGGTATGCGGTACCGTTGTTCTTGTCCGACGGCAGCGGCTAACTTCCGGCCCTTAGGTTGGTTGCCCTGAACTGCAGCGAATTCCCAAATATGTAGATCAGGTAACTTATGGGGTAGTGCTCAATAGTATTGGGACGAAAATGAGTTTCTGTCATATAGGCTACTGACTAAGGTGGGCACATTAGGGGGACACACAGACATCAAGCAATCGTCTATCATTAGGAGTGTGTGAGGTAAAAATTATACAAGGGAACCTGTGGACGAATACAGTATGCAGATTGGAAAGGATGTAGGTTGCCGTTATTGTTCTCAGATGAAGAGGCTTACACAGGACAGGGTGGTTTGGAGAGCTACATCAAGTCTGTCTGCTGACTGAAGACCACAACAACAACAACAACAACACTGACCAGCTCTAAATGTTTTTTGTATAACGGATATTACAAATTTGTTTTCTTTCAGTAGCAGTTGGACTGGTCGGAAGAGTGGGTCAATGTCGTAGTCATGGTCTGTCTGAAGTTGAAATTATAGAAGCTCTTGAGATATCTCCAATTCAGTCTGAAGTAGAAGAGTCACAGCGTGACTACAATGTCATTGGAACATTGCCTTAGACGATGAAAAGAATACCACACATTCAACATGTAATTCATCAGAAAGTAACGAACCAAATAAATTTCTAAATTTGCATAAACAATTACATCCAACGAAATCTCAATGACCAGTAACAACCTGATAATGGAGTGAAGCATTTATTGATTGCACACGCTAAAGATAGATATATTATAAATAACTATTTTGGAAGACGAACCCAGATCCTTGAGTACCAGCCTGGCAGAACCTATAACATTACGTATAATGGAGTTCTACTTGTGAAAGGGAAGATATTCTACAATATATAGCTCCTTCATTTCTCTCAATCTCGCACCATATCTGAAAACAAGGACACAAACATCGTTATCACTTTGAAAACAATGGAATAGCCGCGAATTGCGAATATAGTAAAATATGTAATTAACTGAAGTGTTTATAAGGCTTACTTCATTATTATAACACCTTACCAAGTATCATTTTAGAAGAATGTGTCGATTCTCCAATCCATTACTCCCAATTAACAATCAATTGCTACCATTAGGTCCGCAGTCGAATTTCTGCGTAGATGAAATGGATCAAATGACACGCTAGTGAAGTGTGTGAGGCATAACGGTGCACTAGTCAGTACATGTCTCCTATAACGTTCTGGAAGTGACTACCAGCAACGCTCACATGCTGTATAAGTTGATAAATAGTTCTACCACCTGCCGAAGGTCATTTGTAATGAAATTTGTGAAGTGACTCCAGATTCCATCTGTTTGGCCGCCTGACAGAGAAGAAGGAACATGTAAGCGAAAACTATGCAAAATGTTAGTACGTTATAATGCGCAAGAAAAACAAATCTAGTGTCAGTTTCTTTAGACGTAAAAAGTTGAATGTAGATCACGTCTACGTAAACAGGTATGCAAAAATTGCACTAGATTTGATCTAAAAACACAGAACTTACTTATTATGCGTTACAGAACAATTAGTGAATAGCTATTCCTATGATAAAATTTGTCACCTATTTTTACACACTGAAAATGTAACCAATTTAATGTTCTATTAATTTTCTGTAACTTGAATATAAAATTTATCAGGTTCAAGTAAGAGTGACGCCACAACTAAATATATAAATCCGTGTATCAGGGTAATTTTTCTCTTTGTTCATTTTTTTCCTAACTCATCTATAACTGTGATTTGTACGTCACTACCTCCTGCCACGTAATTAATTAAATCTGGACACACATTTACCGAGGAGGAATTACAGACATTTCTCGAGTCCAGACCACGTCGTGTTGAGGCAGTTCTGCGTGCTCGTAGGGTCCTATACGATATTAGCACGTGTACCAATTTATTTGGCTCGTCGTAGACAACGCCGGAAGTTGACTGAGGCATTTGCCGACTGATGGTGTAGTATATCGAGAAATTGCAACGCTGGAATATGGTATATAAATACAAGGGGATCAGCAGCGTATCCACGCATGGTGCAATGTAAACAGATGTAACGTATCATCTGTTTTGACGCCATCACACAACTGTTTCGCAATTATTACTGTACTTCACGCACCAGTTGTCAATAATAAAATATATACGTCAACACGACATGTTTCGGGACGACATTCGTTGGGCTCCATAAATGATAGTTTGAAAGTCATGCACTATGAGGACAAAGGTTGGTTGTTATCAAATCTTGAAGAAATTGAGATCTTTTGTGCGTTGAGAGACGTTTCCAGTAGCATGCTTAACGAAAAGACAGAACTATCTAAAAACCATTACTGTGCACATTTTAGCAACCTATTCCCTGAGAAACACTGATGAGTGTGCATGTATTATATACCGACGTATTTCTTTTTACTTTACTGAAAAATTTAGAGTGTAGTTCCGTTACAAAACCTTTAATTTAGTGACTGATTTTATGAATAGATGTTAGGTATCTTCAGTAGAATATCTTGGCCACCAATGACAACTGTTAAGCATGTGGACAGTCTTTGAAGTTGGATCAACTGTCCGTTAGTGCACAACTTGCTGCCACCTGAGAAACATGTGGTACTGCGCAAAGTTTTATTTTTGACAATGTACATACACAGCTATTGTGTTTAACGATGCTTCCTAGCAGCAGATAAGTTTTATGGTAAGTAGGAGGTTAGTTTCATTGGAATATTTGTTTGTATATAGTGCCCTTATTATTCTACGTTTCCTTGTTTTACAGAACTTGATAATGGCATAATGTCGTCCCGAAACATGTTGTGTGGACATATAATTTTGTTATTGACAACTGGTGCGTGAAATACAGTAATAATAGATGTAACGTACTTTGAATTCATAGGAATGAAGAACCTTTAATATGTGTTTGAGAAACTGCAGAACGATCACGGGAAGTAGTTACTTCCATAAAATATCTGAGAGCAGGCATGAGGAGTAATTTGAAGTGGAACGAGAACAAAGAATTTATCGTGATAAAGTACAAGCAGGACTTGAGTTCCGGTGAACGATCAGGAAGTGACTTAACAAAACACTCGTTCGACCACTACTAGAATATTGCTCATAGTGTGGGTTCTGTGCCAGATCTACATCTGTACTTTGCAAGCCTTCTCATGGTGTGTGGTAGAGGATACTTTGCCTACTACCGTCACTTCCTCCTATTCCTCTCGCGTATATTTTGCGGGAAAAATTATTGCCACTATGCCTGATTTTATCCTTGTCGTCGCTTCGCGTGAT
Organism: Locusta migratoria; assembly: GCA_026315105.1. Lineage (NCBI taxonomy): Eukaryota > Metazoa > Arthropoda > Insecta > Orthoptera > Acrididae > Locusta > Locusta migratoria. Next base: position 764,080,237 of record CM048745.1, read on the forward strand.
ATACATGGAAGGATCAGTATATTGGTTGACTCTTCATGACACGTTTGATCTAGGCACTTTGACAAAAGCGCGTACTACGAAATATAACGCCTCTCTTGCAGCGTATGCCATTGGAGTTTCTTAATCATCTCTGCAGTGCTTTCAGGTTTACTAAATTAGCCCCTAACGAAGCGTGCTGTTATCTACATCTACATGGGATACTCTGCAAATCACATATAAGTGCCTGACTGTGGCATTCTCGAATAACACGCGGGAAGAAAGAACACACGAATCTCTCCGTTCGAGCTCTGATTTCTCACATTTTATTCTGATGAACTTTTCCATCTATGTAAGTGGGATGCAATAATATATTTTCGCATTCGGAGGAGAATGTTGGCCATTGGACATCCGTAAGTAGCCCACGCCGCAGCGATAAGCGCCGTTGTTGTAATGATTACCATGCAAGATCCTATATCATTTCCGTAACGCTGTCTCTCCTGTATCGTGATAATAATAAACGAGCTCCCCTTCACTGGACTCTTTCGATGTCCTCCGTCAAACCAACCTCAGTAGCAATACTCCAATAAAGAACGGATAAGGGTAGTGTACGCTGTCTCTTTTAAAGGTTCTGCAAATAAAACGCAGTCTCTGGTTCACCTTTCCCACGACATTATCTACGGGTTCATTCCAATTTAAGTCGAAAGTAACAGTAATTCCTAATTTTGTGGAGTTTACGGCCTTCACTTTTGACTAATTTATCTTGCAAACAAAGTTTAACGGATTTCTACTCGTACTCATGTGGACGACTTAACACTTCTCATTATTTAGAGTCTATTGCCAATTTTTACATGATAGTGATATCTTAATTAGGTCGTCCTGCAGTTGGTTATGATCTTCAGATGATTTTAATAAACGGTAAATGACGGCGTCATCTGCAAACAACCTAAGAGAGCTGCTTCGATTTTCTCTCAAATCGTTTATGTAAATAAGGAACAGCAGAGGACCAATAACACCACCCTGTGGAACGTCCGATATCACCTATGTTTTATTCGATGCCTTAACATCTATTACTACAAACTGTGTACTCTCTGACAGGAAATCCCCTATCCCCTATCTTCTCGGTAGGATATTTTCTATTAACCCTACCTGGTACGGATCCCATACTGATAAGCGATACTCAAGTAATGGCCGAACGAGAGTTTTGTAACCCACTTCCTTTGCAATGGACTGCACTTCCTTTGGATTCTTCCAGTGAATCTCAGTCTTGCGTCTGTCTTACCGAGGACTGATTTTATATGGTCGTTCCAGTTCAGTTCGCCCCTTATGTCTGTCACTAGATATTTTATGTAAGTAACTGCTTCAAGTGTGTGTCGTGCTATTGCATAGTTACATAATAAAGAATATTTATTTCTATGTAAACTCAGCACTTTACACTTTTTTATGTTGAGGCTCAGTGGCCATTCCCTACACATGTGTCAATAAGTAGCAGATTCTTCTGCATTTCGCAGCCCTTTTCAATGTTGTGACTTCTCGGTGAACTACAGCATCATCCGCAAAAAGCATCACTGAACTTCCGATGTTATCAACGAGGTCATTTATATAGCTATGAAAAGCAAAGGTCCTGTAACTATTCCCACTCCCATTGGGCACGCCTGTGATTACTTTAACGTCTGAAGACTTCTCTCCGTTGAGAGTGACATGCTGCGTTGTTAGCTAGAAACGCCTTAATCCAGTCACACAGCTGATCTGATATTCCATATGCTCCCACTTTATTCATCAGGCGACGGTGCGGAATGGTACCGAAAGCCTTGCAGCAGTCAAGATACACGGCATCTACCTGGTATCCTGTATCAAATGCCATCTGAATATCGTGGTGAATAGTACGAGTTGTGTTTCACACTATCTTTGCTCTCGGAAACTATGTTGATTCCTGTAGATTATCTGTCACGAACATGAAATATGTTCAAAAATTTTGCAAGTAACCGATGTCAGGCATATGGGCCTATAGTTTTCGTCTTGTAAACGGGAATGGCCTACTCCCTCTTACCTTCGGCACAGCGCTGCTAGAAGTGGGACATTCTTTCGCTTACTGCGTGTAAAATGGAATTGGTATCCTACCAAGTCCAGCGGCCTTTCCTGTCCTGAGGATTTCAATTGCTTTTCTATCCCCCCGATACTTATTTCAGTATCCGTTTTTTTATCATTCGTCCGATGATTTAGATGAAGTACTACAGTGCAACCTTCCTCTGTGAAATAGCTTCGGAATGAAGGACATTTAAATTGCGTCATTTTGTGTATCAGCCTCTGTTTCAACTCCATTATTTACCGAATTGATGTAGAACCAAAATTTCTTAGGATTTTCTGCCAAGTCGGTACACAAAACATTGCTTTTAAAGTCATTGAACGCCTCTTTCATGACTCTCCTTACGCTGATATGGTATCATTTTACTTTTGCTTGTCTGTATGCGTTTGGCTACATCTGAACCGCTGATTGCAAAATTCTCCTGAGATCAGTTTAGGTGAAAAATAAGATAAAGGCAAACATGCATACTCTGCATGTAGCTCCACCAGACTTCACGAAAACAGCTGGTCATTTGTTGACATTCAAATAGAGGACGTTTGAAGCTGAGTGTTAGAAACGTCCCAAGTCCAGGAAATCGGTTAATTTTCAACTGTTGGCACTACAGTAAAGTGCGTTACGACAGTACGGAAAAAAATGGAATTGTTGATTTAGTGCGGGACGACAGTACGGAAGAAATTGGAATTGTTGTTTTTAGTAATCTTGTGAAAATGGATGAAGTGACTTGTACCAGCAGTTATAGGAAGGAAAGGGTGAAACATTCTTCGCAATATAAAAGACATATTATGAAGAAATTAATTAATTGAAGGAATTTAGAAATAGTGATAGAAGAGGCTATATTAGTTTCATTGCAGTAGAGAAGAGAATGCAAGAAAGACCAGCACCTTTTCCAACAAGGACTGATCATACATAGCTAGTGATCTAAGAAAGACTCCGCACAAGAAGTGGTAAGGGGTGTAGGCGTGAAAAATCTTTTTGTTACTTTGTTCTCGTTGGAGAAATGTTAAAATGTTTGTAAAGCCTTTCGGACTTAACTTCGGGGTCATCAGTCACTAAACTTACAAATTACTTACCAACTAAGTTATACTAAAGACAGCACAAACATGCATGCCTGAGGGAGGATTCGAATCTCCGACGCGGGAGGCTGCTCGATCCGCAAAAATGCGCTCCAGACCACTAGACTACTCCCGCGCAGCCCCCGTTGGAGACAAACGACTTCAGGTATGTACAAAAGCTTTTGTATTTATACAGTAACTGATGCGAGAGTTAAAAGAATTTGCAAACAGCTGTGTAGTGCGCAGACATCGAAAGACGGAAGAGGGAAATATAAGAGCCGGCCGCAGTGGCCGAGCGGTCACAGCCTGTACAGCAGCTACGGTCAGGGTTTCCCCCCTCGGACGTGGATATTTGTGTCGTCTTCAGTGTAAGGTAGTTCATAAGTAGTTCGTAAGTTTAGGAACTGATGACCCCGCAGTTAAGTCTCTTAAGCTTAACAAACATTTCAACATTTTTGAAATATATGAGTAGTAATGGTATACCACCTGAGGAAACTGTCTAAAATTACAGATCACATCAGATCATTCTCCACTAACGAAAGCCATTATGGTAGCCGCACTATGCACTTTCCTGACTGTGAACTATTTGTAATACAAATGACCCACTTTTCCACGCCAAACATCCCAACTCGCCAGTAAAACACGAGTACCGTAAGAAGGTTTCTCGTGAAACCTTTGCTGCAACTCCGAAAAGTTAACATTGAAGATTAAGTGAAAAACACTCAACGCGGTAGCATAACGAGCAGCATTAGCAGATATTACTATCCATATCCGAAGATTTAAGAAGTTTTATGAACATGGGAAATGTCGGTTGGAGACTAAACCTTCTGCTTTATGTTTGACTACACGCAGAATGTGCAACTCCCCCCTGTCCCGGTGCAATATCTGTTCTAATTGCGCCAGTTGCGGGTGCAGCATTTTGTATACATAATCTACATTCAAAGTCATTTTTTATTTCTCTATCATGACGGTAATGCGAAGAAAGTGCGCAGTGAAGTTTGTACTTTTCTAATAAGCTACATCAGTGAATGTATAGCTCAACTTACTTCTGTTTTCAGATAACTGCCCGGGACAGAACTTACCACAACAAAATGATCAGCCTGCATTTAGCTCTTGTGGAATTAGATAGATTTGAAAAGACTGAACATTTCTACCCTATCCTGTCACGTGATAGGGTATTTGAGGTAACAACGAGAGCTCTCAAGAAAGTAAAGATAATGTATAGAATCTATGAATTATTGGATCATAAAGTACCTGCAAACTGTAATTTCAACTTGCATTTGGTGTATGGAGATAAAATAGTGGACTTCAAGAAGCGGTAATCATCAATTTATAAGCCAACTTGCTGTTCTATTGAAAGGAGATGTTCCAATGGATACCACTACATATTTCAAAGTTTCATCATTTCCGTTATAAATCGTAAATGCCAGGGGTTGTGGAAGCAATGAAATTCGATAATGGGCCTCAGAGCAATAACTTCTCCTTCAAATTTGACCGAAGGGAAAAGCCACAGTTACCAAATGAAAAGTGTTACAAGGATACGAAAGTACCTATTGGATTGAAGAAACTTGGAAGACATTAAACAATGGGCACGATTTGTTCCTGACAGTGAAAATGTATCATCCTTTTGGAATAGAGTATTAACTTCGCCTAGAGAAAATATTTAAGAAACGTAGGGTGGACTTGACTACTGTAAACATTAAATACTATTTTGTTTTGTTACTTGGTTTTCCTTTTGTAAACAGTGTCAATTATCGAAAGCATTCAAATATGTTCTATTACAGTTCGGAAAAAACGTAAGAATAGTGTATTGCATTCTAATTAAAATAGGATATTCTTTTTTTCCTTTTTTATCATAAAATATATTGAGTGCAATAAAAACCTCAATCCATAAAATGATTTTCACAATGCAAAGAGGTTAACATGTAGGTGTGAGATGGTGTAAATAAACCTGTTGACTGTTACTTAATCTCCAGCTTAAGTTTCAGCTTATTTTAATAATTTATGTAGTAGTCATACTGTTTTCTCACTTTCCTTAAAACTTGGTCATTGTGACTTATTTTGTTATTTTGCAATTAGTGAATCATTTATATTTGCTGAGAAGTTTCCTTTGCTTTCGAAACAGTTTTCTAACTCGATTGTTGGATCACGATGTATCTTTTCCATGTTTCATAATTTTACTTGGCACGTAATTATCTAACGCGTACTGTTCAGAACCCTTGAACTTTCTTCAAGGTTGCTCTACACTGTCGGTGTCTGAGACGAAACCATCATCTTGAGCAGTCAAGTACTTTGAAATCTAACCCTTTTCGCTTTTACTACATAAGAAGTTTCTTCCTAACATTCGTGGTGGATTTGATAGATAAAGTTCAAGGAAATCAGTACAATTCGTTAGATGCTCATTTTAGTAAGCGTGATAGTCTTGTTGAGATGATCGGTAAACCCCAGTGTCAGACGTTATAAAAAAAAAGACCTTCTGAATCAATGGCTGCTGTCAAATTTCAGAGAGATTACGTTTCTTGAAGAGTCAATCAATATGATTCATCTTACGTGCATGACGCTAGAAGGTTAAAGATTTTACTAGACGAAGGTTGATCTGCATTCTATATTTGAACAAACCTTTACGTAACTGGTTGTAGACCATGACCTTTAAGTGGCGCAATCGGAGCAATAATTTTAGCTTCATTGTTAGCTAAATGATTTCTCACATTTAATATTAACTTCTTTATTATTGGATTAATCATTGTTATTTGAAAAATAATTTAATGATGACGAGATGTAATTCGAGGAAGAACCTTCTAAGGACTCCATACGAAGTCTGTAACAACAGGAATATGAAAAGGAGGAAGTTGCAGTAGTACAGGAAGTGTTGTCCGCCATGCCCTGATTATTTGCTAGTTGTGTACAGATGTAGAATATCTACACCAATATATATCGAGCAGAAATTCCAATCATCTGAATTTAATGGTTGTTTGTGGGTGTCTGCATGTGGTGCGTGCGATATTAGGCACTGGGAACAGCAAAACTAACGTTGTAGTAGACTACAGCTTTTCTTCATGGTCCCAGGGAACCGTGAGAAATAAGGGAGCAACCTTAGTGGAAAAGAATAGTCGCTTCGGATACAGAAAGTACTTATTTTTTGCCTGTCCGCAAACAGTCTTCAGTGAGAGTACACATTACTTAATGTAGGTGTGGCGTCGCAGGTCAGGTTACGGGACAAAACAGGCGCAGGTAAACAAACAGTGTGGGCAGACCTGAAAGGATCGCTTACGTCATTTCCGCTGGGCGCGGCAGCCTTCAAAAATCCATCCCCGTCGGTGGGCGTCGCCGACTCAGCTCACACGCTCTCTGGAAAACGGTGGGCAGGTCACTGCTGCAGCCATACATAAACCGCACTGACAGTTCCGTATGCACTGGCAATAGCATGTCAGTGAAGCCAGGATTTTGCACTCGCTTTCATATTACCGAAAAAATTTCAAATACTTGTAAACCTATTGAACCAAATTGTTATGGTCATCAGTACCTAGACTTGGAAACTAACTAAGCTAACTTACACTAAGGATAACACACACACACACACACACACACATACACACACAAACACAAAACTATGCTCGAAGGAGGATTCGAACGTCCAAAGGAAATGGCCGTCTAGTCCGAAGCATGACTCCCTAAATAATGCGGCCATTGTGCAAGAGTGACCAACTACTTGTGTACGAGAGAAACAACATACGAATCAGGAATAAACGAAATGATATAAAGGTCGATAAATGTGTCGTGTTTGGCTGTAATTTTTCGTACCATATACAAGCTTCGTGATGTTTCGTTCGGTAAGATGGCAGTTTCAGGCTTCAAAATATAGCTGAGACTTTGTAGCTCACTGAACAGAATCTGTTTTCATCTGGTTGCTGTATTATGCTCACAACAGCAATATGACGCATGATAGATGTTAAGCTATTGAACAGTCTACTTTATCATAGGTGTAAGTTCGTCTTGCATATACTTCCTAATTGTGCCGGAGTTCATCTGAACCTGTTAGTCACGTACGAATAACTTATCATTTAGTCTCAATTTCGATCTCGACTCTGAAAATATGTTTGTTTACTGAAATAAACACGTCCCCTCTTATTTCGTCTGAACTCTCATTTCAATCTACGTCCCATGATTGGCTAAATACACTACCCAGCAGGGCCGACAGCTTTGAAATTCCGCTCAAACATGTCGAAAACATCTGTGTGTAACGATGCAAAAACATGCAAAAACATGTAGGTTTGCGGTCGTCTACGCTTCAAAGAACAAGATATGAGGCTTGCGGTTAGACGGCAAGATCTCAGAAATTTTATTTGAAGTTTAAGGTGGGTTTTTGATGTTACAACAGCCCCAAATAGATCCATAATTTTGGATCAATCCACGTGTCACACAACTGGAGCTATGTCGTACACATATTACATTCACCACTGCTTTCTTGAGAAAAAAATGAAAATGAAAAACTAATTTCTTTAATCACAAACAATGTAGGAAAATATAGTAATACATAGCGGACGCCTCCCTCAGTTTGTGGATAGGGGAAGCCTCCCAGTTATGGGGAAATGAAATAACCAGGGCGGACAAAAACTAGCATAGAAATCGACAGACGTCTGTGTGACATCTCCAGTCATAAGCCTGAATTCTCTACGGACAGTAAACTTCAGAAGACTAAAACAGTCTTCAGAACATACCCAGAAAACCTCAACATTAACAATGAAAAAATAGAAAAATCACTCAGAAATTTTCAAGATTGCAGAAACAACTTAACAGAACATTCACAGAAAATGAAAGACCTAATAAAACAAGGCCACCCCCCGCAAAAACGGAAACACAGGTGGTGGAACGCAACGTCCGACCAAGCGATCCAGCACAGGACCTTAGCCTGGAGAAACTTTAACAGCCACAAATCACCTTAAAACTGGGAGACTTTTAAGTCAGTGAGAAAACTTTCTTCAAAAATTATTCGCAAAGAAAAATGTAACTAAGAAAAAGACTGTCTCAGAGAGATGTTGGAAGATTTCACCAATAACAATACCTGATATTTCTAGAGGACCTTCAGGGAAAACATGACCGGATAACAATTGTTTTCAAACAGCTAACGGATCCTTGAAAACAAACATGAAGAAGAACTGTGACATTTTCGATCAATACCTCAACAATTTCCTCAACTTTGAAAGTCGCACAGAAAAATCACACTTCGAAACGCATGCGCCCAATCTAGACCAACACCCACAGACCTTACATGAAATCATTGAAATAACGAAAGTACTGAAAAACTACAGAGTTTTGTGTCCCGGCCTCGTCGCCACTTTTGTGTCTCGTTTTCGTCGTAGGTGTCGGTGGCCGAGTGGAAAGAGACCGACACTGGAATAAAGGTAGCACGCTTGTGCAGGTACGGAGGGGAGCAGTCAGTGGGTCAGCAGAAACTAGAAACACTAGAGTAAATTAGAACGAGATATATATTGCACAGAATTTATACAATACTTAACTTTTACATAGATCAGTACTGCAGAATGCTGATACATAGTTGAGCTACAAGTCTGCCTAGTGCCTATCCAATAGCCAAGTCTTCACAGGTGCCTATCTGATTCCGAAGTGTTAACTGGTTCCTATCTCAGTCCCAAGTGAACGATACCGTTCAGTGGTGGCCACGAGCGAAGATGTAGCAGAGGGCGCTCGTGGCTGACGTCGTAAGAACGCCACGCCGTGCGTGCATGGCGGCGCGCGGCGAAAGTAGGTGGCGCGCACTTTGTACTTGTGCGACACCACACAGAGCACCCGGAAAAGACGGCCAGATCGCAGAAATCTGTAAACCGGATTATGAAAAAAAAAACACGCAAAATGCACAAAATTATTGAAAATTATTGGCTCGCAGGTACAATCTCAGAAGACTGTAAGCTCTCAATCACCCACTCCACAAAAAAGGGCTAAAAATGATCTGGAGAAAATGGTCTGGAGAAAAAGACCCACAGAAGAACTATACAGGTACTCTGAAACAATGACGACATACATCAGAAAAAACAGAGCAAAATTTGTCAAGCATATCGGCAGAATGAACGACACCAGACTAAGTGAAAGATTATTCTACATAATTTCTACATCGAAATTGGGCACATCTCTGTACAAAGAAACCACAGAAGACCTGCAAATATTAAACATCTCTGTAGAAGACATACAAGACCGCAGAACGTGTAGAGAAAAAAAAAAACCTTATGTCACAAAACAGAGTAAAATGGAAAGACAAACAAAAGAAAGCACAAAGTAAAAGAAAGAGAGGTTTTTGGAAATATAAAACGAAGAAAAAAAACAGGAACAAAAGCTAGATTCTAGTGTTTAAAACAGGAACAAAAGCTAGATTCTAGTGTTGTTAGCGCTCTCCTTCTCTCTCCCTTGATTATACGCCTCAATTCCCTTCTACTGTCACTTTCTGATATTCAGTTTTGCATCATATTGTACAAATTTGTTACATATCGTTTTCCATATTAATGTATGTTCTACGGGTGAATGTATATAGTTATGTCTTTTACACACCAGATCTGTGAGCATAATGGAACACTTGTGAAATTTTTATTGATGTATTTTAACAAGTGTATTTTAATCTAATGTGGATTGTGATGTAAATAATATTGTGACTACTTTATTGTAATAGCTTGATAGAGTATCTGGATTAAGAATTTGGTAAATATTGGTGTAATGTAAAGCCAGTGGGACGAAGTGAAAAACGGAAAGAGCGTGCGTGAATGGAAAAGACGCGAAAGCACGCCAAAACAGTGCTGTTGCGGGCCACGAAGATTCTAGTTAGTAGTATTTGAGCTTTTGACGGGTTAGCAGCGTGAAGCGGAGGCAGTGTTGTATCAAGGTCAATGTTGCTTAAGCTTATGGAAATGGCCTCTAATGACGAGTGCTGCATATTGTGGACAGTGGCGTAATTATTGGTGGCTAATTGTTTTGAATTTTCAACGCTAAGAAGATAGTGAAAGTCACGGTAATGTGTGAGCCTGCACTTGTACGACTGCACAACGGATAACCGCGCTCCTGCTCTTCCCTGCGAACACAGGCTATGCAAACTTTATTACTGTTGTAACTGCAGCCAGGGACTCAAATTTTTGTGTGTTACGAATAACAACTTCATTTAATTTTAAGCTGTGTTCCATCCGTCATTTTTCTAAGTCACTGACCTATGTATAGGTTGGGACCTCATACGTGCAAAAGAGTACTTGAGTGTCATAACCTATTGGTAATTCAGTGCATCGTGTGAATGTCGCTTAAGAATAAGTTTTCTCCTCGTAGATTTGTCAAGATAGACTTTCACCAAATGACTAATATCAAATTTTTTGAAAGAGCGTACCTAATGAGCAGCCGTCAAGAAATGTTGCTTTTATATTTCTTTTCATGCTCGCCTTGCGTTGATGGTCCTCTCAATTTTTTTCTGCTTTTTTATTTTCATTATATTTTATTCCACTTAGAACATAAAGTTCACTATACAATACACTCACTTTACTGTATGATAATTTTGCCGACTGCGGTTGCCGAGCGGACTGCGGCGCGCCAGTCACGTTCTGCACTGTCACTACGGTCGGGGGACCGAATCCCCCCTCGGGTATGGATATTTGTCTCGTCCTTAGAATTAGCTAGTTCGTAAGTAGTTTATAAGTTTAAAGACTGATTACCCCGTAGTTAAGTCCCATAAGCTCTACAAACATTTGAACATTTATGATAATTTTCCACACTATATATCACAAACTACTTTGTTATTATAGATTAAGGTCATAATTACACCGAACTTCAATAACTATCTTGCTTTTATACGTTTTGTGAGTTGTGCGTTATCAGTCAACATTACATACAATATTGTAAAAACTAAACCCTAAGTTAGTTTGTAAAACGTTCGATAAACGTCTATAGAGCTTTTCACAGTGCCGCATGCTACAAATGTCGTTGGCAACTGACTCTAAAATACATCTTTTCCGGTCGCAAGAAGACGAACTTTCCGCAGCGTAGCACAACGTGAACCTTAGACTAAGAGACTGTTCATCAGATTATAACGTCGGTAAACAGTCGACCAAAATACATCTAGCGGAACGCGAAACGTACAGGTTTTTGTACAAAAGTACAGCTTTTGTACAAAGTAAGCAAGGCTTTGAGATGGAAGTTAGCGGCAATACGTTGCTATGAAGCGGGAACGACAAAATAAACCAGACAGTCTGAAATCTTGGTGTTCTGAATAGTATCTTTAAAAAGAAAATTAGGAACGTCGCCTATGAATTGACTGACATAGTTTTATTAAAAACTGGTCCGCGTGTATATGCATTTCTCCAGTCTTATATTAGAAAGGATAATAAAAACTCGAAAAAGATTTAATCTTCATGTATCCATGAAGACAGCTTAGAGATTATGAAACAGTAAAGCAGAAAAATATGCGTAATATACGAAAGTGCAGTATCGAAAGAAAGAAAAACAGTGAAACATTACAAATGACATATGACTGACATATAATTAAAAATCTTACTATATATATATATATATATATATATAATATTGTGATGGGGAAGTTTTTGTGACTCGTTGGTTAGAACGTCATATCTCCTGAACTATATTCCGTAGGTCGTTTTAACCACACAACGATTGTTGTCTGATAGTAAGCAATACATGTACAAAGTTTAGTTGAAATTGGTCCATTATTTTAGGAGGAGATGCGGAAAAATTGCGCATGATGTAGCAGTTATTCGATAATTTCTTTGCTTATGACGTCGCATTACGATATAAATTCGAAGGTACATTCATTGGTATATGTGCCTAATGTCTGCATGTGGTGAATGGTGTTAGCAGTAAAGACATTATAAATCGAATGCGTGATGTTGCGGTTTTTCATGAACCAAATTATTTATGACTGTGGTGTCGCACAAGTACAAAGTGCGCGCCACCTACTTTCGCCGCGCGCCGCCATGCACGCACGGCGCGGCGTTCTCACGACGACAGCCACGAGCGCCCTCTGCTGGAACTCCGCTCGTGGCCACCTCTGAACGACATCGTCACTTGGGACTGAGTTAGGAACCAGTAAAGACTTCGGAATCCGATAGGCACCAGTGAAGACTTGGCTATCAGTTAGGCACTAGGCAGGACTCTAGCTCAACTATGTATCAACATTCTGCAGTACTATGTAAAAGTTAAGTATTGTATAAATTCTGTGCAATATATATCTCATTCTAATTTAGTGTTTCTAGTTTCTGGCTGCTCCCCTCCGTACCTGCACCAGCGTGCTATCGTTATTCCTGTGTCGGTCTCATTCCACTTGGCCACCGACACCTACGACGGGAACGAAACACAAAAGCGGCGACGAGGCTGGGACACAAAAGTGGCGACGAGGAGCGATAGAAGAACCGTGGACCAGCCCACTTGCAGCAGCCAGACAGCAGCAGTCGGAGCACACAGAAATTGCTCCCGCCCACCCACCCTTATTATAAGATTTTTGGGGGACAATATTGTTACGTTTTTGTGGACTTTTTTTGTTGCAGAGCGTCGTCTTTCATATTGCAATTGTGTTTTGTTATAAGTTACTTGTATGCACGGCGCCTAATCGGTCAGCATGGCCACTACCCCGAACCCAAACTTAATGGAAATTATTCAGTTACAGACGGCGCAAATAACACAACTCCTGCAGGCTGTGTCCCAGCTCACAGCGCAAGCAGCTAACCAACAACAACAGCCGCCGCTTCAGCAGCCCACACCTGCCGCCGCAACGCTTCCTACGTTTCGCCAGTACAACGAACGTGAGGAAGAATGGAGCGACTACTTCGCACAGTTTCAAGAACTCGTCGCGGCTCATCAAATAACAGGTCAGAATGTGAAGCATCTGCTATTATCCGTGGTGGGCACCAACACCTTCGTGTTACTGAAAAAACTTTTCCCCGACGTATCTCCTCGTGATGTAGACTTAGAACAAATAGTAGAGGCACGAAATGCTCATTATGAGAGAAAAGTTCTCGTAGCTGCGGCACGGTACCGATTTTTCAGACTTAAAAAATGTTATACGGGCTGTGGAATTGAACAGTGCTTTCCTTGGATCTCAATTGCAAGAAAGAAGTTCTGCACCTATGGCAAAACTATATAGTGCACCACGTAGCAAGCGCCGACGAGCGCGTAAAACAGTGCAACGGAAAAGGGTTCGGGACAAGCAAAATGACTATGAACAGTGCATTCCTGTAGTGAAAATAGTGCCTTCTGCAACTGCTCCTTGTAATAGTGCCCAGTACTGTGTAGCTAGTGACAGTAGACTTGATGTAGCTACTCAAAAGTGTAGTGCAGTAGTTAGTACATCTGGAGTAGCTTCGCATACTTGCGCGGACGCCGATCCGGCGGTAGTGCCATCTAGTGACAGTGTTGTTAATCCGCTGCGTGCCGAGTCTGTGCCGCTTACTTCACTACACGGCCCGCGCAAGCGCAGTAAACAAACCGTAGCAGACGTTGCCCACATTCGCGCACCTGTCGAGCGCCGCAGGCAAAAACTTTTTGTGACTCTTTACATTGACAGTAAGACTGTGCAATTTCAGCTTGATACTGGTTCCGCTGTCACTTTAATGAATACAGACACTTATGAACTTCTGGGTTCGCCAAAATTGTCACCGTCACAGCAAGTGTTAACAGCTTATACAGGTCAAAATATTCCCGTGCTAGGAACGTGTAGCCTGCCCGTCGCTTTTCACGGTGTTACGAAAACGGTTTCTTTTGTAGTTCTTCAGACCAAAACTACACAGAACATTTTTGGACTAGATGCATTTGATTTGTTTGGTTTGTCGATTCAAAGAGATGTGTTTCAAATTTCGTCAGTAGTGCCTCAGGACAAAATCAATGCATTGTGTGAAAAATACAGTGACTTGTTTTCGCCAGATTTAGGTTGTGCAAAAGACTTCGTGGCACATGTAACTTTAAAAGAATCTGCAGTTCCAAAATTTCATAAAGCTAGACCAGTGCCTATCGCCTTGCATGATACAGTTGCCGAAGAACTTAGACGTTGGCAAGATAGTGGGGTGATTTCTCCTGTTTCTGCGAGTCAGTGGGCCTCGCCTATAGTAATTATACCCAAACCGTCAGGAAAACTTCGTTTCTGTGCGGACTTCAAATCAACAGTGAACAGTCAAACAATTGTAGACACTTATCCCCTGCCCAGACCTGACGAACTAATGGACAAATTAGGACAGTCTCGCTTCTTTTCTAAGATTGATTTAGCAGAGGCATAGTTACAAATTCCGCTTGATGACGAGTCAAAAAAGTTTTTCGTCATTAATACTCACATGGGCCTTTTTCAATTTCAACGCCTACCCTTTGGCAGTTCTTCCGCCCCCGCTATTTTCCAGCGCTTTTTGGAACAGCTGACAGTTTCTGTACCGTGTTGCTCGAACTACTTAGATGATATTGTGGTATCCGGACGTACAGTTGAAGAACATTTATCAAACCTGGAGTTTTGACTGCAGCAGGTCTACGTTGCAATAAAGCAAGAGTGATTGTTCCTCGTTCCCTGCAACGAGAAGTGTTACGCCTCCTGCATCAAGGACATTGGGGCATTGTTAGGACAAAGCAAATGGCAAGACGTCATTGTACCTGGGTTGGTATGGACACTCAGATAGAGAGCATGACATCACAGTGTACAGTTTGTGCGGAGCATCAGGCGGCTCCTCCACATCGTTTCTCAGACTGGCCACGCCCCAAGGGACCATGGCAACGTTTACATATTGACTTTGCCGGACCTTTCTGGAATACGCGCTGGTTAATTGTTGTAGACGCTTTCAGCAAGTTTCCTTTTGTGATTGCCATGAACTCAACGACAGCTTCTAGTACAATCAGTGCCTTAACATCAGTGTTTTGCATCGAAGGCTTGCCTGAAACTATCGTCAGTGACAATGGACCTCAGTTTGTTAGTGCGGAATTTCAACAGTTTTGTCGTGTGAATGGCATTCATCATATTACCACTGCACCTTTTCACCCTCAGACCAATGGTGAAGCAGAACGTTTCGTTCGAACATTCAAGTCTCACATGGAGAAGATGAAAGGTCAGCACTCCAGGCAGCAAGCTCTTCAAATTTTCCTGTCTTCGTATCGGTGCATGCCAAGTGACGGCCCCTCTCCTGCCGAGCTGCTACACGGCCGCCGTCACCGCACTCTCCTTCACCTGCTGCAGCCTCCCACGCACCGAGTCGGTTCGTATGGCGCTTCGCGTTTTCAGGTTTCGACGCCGGTGCTGTACAGGGTGTTTGCTGGCAACAAGACAAGATGGACGCCGGGCACCATTCAGCTCGTGCTCGGTCGCAATATGTATGTTGTACGTTCTTCCACAGGGTCGGAGCTGTGGCGCCACGCAAACCAATTGCGCCTGCACAGGCCGCGCGATCCTGTCTCCGGTTTCTTGATTCCAGACCCAGTTCACCGCCAGGGAGCACAGCCACATCGCTCGCCGCCGGGCCCAGCTTCCCCGGGCTACGAGATCCCGATGGATGTAGACGCGCCTCCTATGCAGTCGGCCTCTTCGCCCCCGTCGCTGCCTCAGCTGCCAGCGTCATCGAGAGGGACTCCGGGACCGTGCGTGCCCCCGCCGCCTGGGCCACGCACCTCAGAAGAAGATGACCTGCTCCATCTGGGCGGAGGGGTGCGCCCTTCCCCTCGTTTTGGCGGTTTTTCCGGGGGATCGCAAGGCGGATGCCGGGGCGCGGACGGCGTCTCGATCCCAGCCTCTGCTACGACGCCCGTCCCACCAGTAACGCCCCCGCCCAGGCCCTCCTCCCAGTGCCGTCGCCGTGGCCCTCAGCCCTACGCCACGACGGCGCGGCGGTTTGGGGGGGGGGGGAGGGGTGTGGTGTCGCACAAGTACAAAGTGCGCGCCACCTACTTTCGCCGCGCGCCGACATGCACGCACGGCGCGGCGTTCTCACGACGACAGCCACGAGCGCCCTCTGCTGGAACTCCGCTCGTGGCCACCACTGAACGACATCGTCACTTGGGACTGAGTTAGGAACCAGTAAAGACTTCGGAATCCGATAGGCACCAGTGAAGACTTGGCCATCAGTTAGGCACTAGGCAGGACTCTAGCTCAACTATGTATCAACATTCTGCAGTACTATGTAAAAGTTAAGTATTGTATAAATTCTGTGCAATATATATCTCATTCTAATTTAGTGTTTCTAGTTTCTGGCTGCTCCCCTCCGTACCTGCACCAGCGTGCTATCGTTATTCCTGTGTCGGTCTCATTCCACTCGGCCACCGACACCTACGACGGGAACGAGACACAATAGTGGCGACTAGGCTGGGACACAAAAATGACTTCATATCTCATGAACTATATGCTGAAATGTGATGTAGTGTCGAAGGAAAATCCAACTGTATGTATGTGTACTGTCTGTGAATTGTCTCGCGAATACAATTTACAGTGTAGAAGTAATAACATGCAACGTCATGCGAAATGCCGTAGATACAAGTCATGAACATCGGAAAAGTAGTAAGCGATATACTTTTATTTCTTTCAACATTCTGTTGGGGTTATCAGCAAAAAAAGGTTCGTAAAGATCTGAAATTATGTTCAGAATTTATTTCAAATCGCTAACTCCTCTCATTGTCAAATAATTGACGAATAAAATCACGCTATCATGGGCCGCAACATGGGGCAGCTTTCATTGTTCATGACGTGATATCATATGAAATATGTATCATAGGTGCTTTTTGCAACCGTAGAAAATGATTCCTGACCTTAAGGCAAATTTGATTGAACAGCATATGTAGAATATTATCCCATGATGCGGCCGTTTTTCACGACTGTCATTGTTTATGACGTCATATCTCCTTACGTATGTGTCGTAAGTGATTCATACCACGACAACGATTGTTGCCTGATAGTAAGGAACGTGTGTACCAAGTTTGGTTGAAATCTTTCCAATACTTTAGGAGGAGATGTGGAACATACATACCCATATACAGCCTGTTCTATAGGATGTGTATACTGGCGATGAGAAAGTCAGTATAAATTTGAAAACTGTAATAAATGACGGAATAATGTAGATAGAGAGGTAAAATGGACACACATGCTTGGAATGACATGGGGTTTTATTAGAAGAAAAAGAAAAAAAAGGTTAAAAAATGTCTGACAAAGCAAAGATGGTGTTCTTTACAGGAAATGCTCAATATGTTCATTATCATTCCTCAACAATAGCTGTAGTCGAGGAATAATGTTGTGAACAGCACTGTAAAGCTTGCCCGGAGGTATGGTGAGTCATTGGCGTAGGATGTTGTCTTTCAACATCCCTAGAGATGTCGGTCGATCACGATACACTTCAGGTAACCACAAAGCCAATAATCGCACGGTTTGTCTGGGGATCTGGGAGACCAATCATGTCGAAAGTGGCGGCTGAGCACACAATCATCATCAAACGACGCGCGCAAGAGATCAAGAAATGTTCAAATTTTTGTAAATCTATCGGACCAAACTGCGTGGTCATCAGTCCGTAGCTTACAAACTACTTAACCTAAGGTAAACTAACCTAAAGACAAACACACACACCCATGCCCAAGGGAGGACTCGAACCTCCGACGACGAGCAACCGTGCGCTCCGCAGCGAGGCGCCTTAGACCATTGGGCTATTCCACCGCGGTGCGGAAGAGATCTTTCACGCGTCTAGCAATATGGGGTGGAGCGCAATCATGCATAAAAAATCGTACGTTCCAACAGGTGTTTATCAGCCAGGCTGAAGATGATACGATTCTGTAACATATCGGTGAACCTCTCACCAGTCACGGTAGCAGTTACAAAACCAGAATCACGAATTTCCTCAAAGAAAACACGCCCGATAACAGTAGATGTGGTTCTAATAAAATCCCACGTCTTTCCAAGCATGAGTCTCAATTTTTACCTCTCTATCTACATTATTCCGTGATTTATTAAGTTTTCAAATTTATACTGACTTTTTGATCACCTAGTATATCAAGGGTCAGGTGGGGTGGGGTGGACTTCGTGAGATTCTCCCTGTACTTTTTCCTTTATTTTTTTATTTTTACTTTTATTTTTATTTCATTATTATTATTATTATTCTATCCTTATTATTTTTTATTTTCTTAAATTTCTTTTACTCTTTTTTTTATTTATTGTTTTCTTTACTCGGAAGGCTTCGCGTGTTCGAGAATGAGAAACACCGGCATGATCTGCGAGGTGAAACGGTCCGTACGCTCTGCTGAGCAGCGCTCGCTGGCTTTCAGACTGACGCAGGCGGGCAGGCAGACAAGTTTGGAGCCAGTTGAGTGGACGTTTATACAGGGGCGCGCGGCGGCGCGCTCTGCTGGTATCTGTTTGCGGCGATCTGCGTTGCTAAACGACGCTCCAGGGGCCCCGCCGGCCGGACCGCCTTCTTTCCCGCGGGCAATTTCCGGCCGCAGGATTTGCGAGCCCCACAGGAGGCGGCCGCAGCTGGCCGCATAACTCCGGCCAGCGCGCTGCTCAGAACAGCCTCTGGTAGCGACGCGACGTGCCGCACAACACCAGCGGCGTATTTAGCCCCGTAATGTAGCCACAACCAGTCGTATGGAAGTTACTCGTCCCTAGGGCTAGTAGCATTGCAATCCGATCATCTCACATCTTCAGAGTTCAACTGAGTGCTATCTAAAAGAATATAAAGGTTAATTCAGATCAGCGTACATCATACTACCTGCCACCGGAAATTCACCATACGTAAAACCACCCACATTAGGTGAAACTGTCAGTATTCTTTCTCACCGATCAGAGGTGCACATGATTAGCATTCCAGCCCAGGAACACACCACAGGCGCCAGCGTAAACTTACTAAAAATTAATACTCATTTGTTGTCTCTTCTTTTCGGAATTATCCGAAAGTACTGACACCACTGGTTACCAATAACGGCAGTACATTCATAAATTAGAAATCAAGACACTCTGATTTTTGTGTTCCAGATTGCAGCATACACCAGTAATATCTAGTAACATGTCCTCTCGTAGTGGTACTCGCCTGTATTCGAAGTGGCATTCTCTTCATCACATCATCAACGGACTTAATTGTCCCAGTCGTCAACACCTATTCGGCTTAGACATCTCGTCCGAAAAACAACCATTTTCATTGTACCCCACGCATGTTAGATAGGCCATGTCCTTATGATGAAGAAGTTCACGTTGAATGCGAAAATTGTCATCAATAAAGACGAATCCCTCATGTAAAGACTGCAATGTATTTGCACTATACGTCGGGGATTGTCACTTCCGTGTCATATACTCATTCCATTGCCTTTATTACCATCAGTGGCGTACGGAGGCCCACCATAATGCCATCACAAAACATCAGGGGAGCACCATCTTGCTGCAACAGTTGAACGGTGTGTCTAAGACGTTCGGCCTGACTAGGTTGCCTCTAAAATGTTTCCGACGATTGTCTGATCGAAGAGAACACATGATGTCAATTCCGAAGGGTTCTTTTAGCATACTGTTAGAAGCATCTGTACCGAGCTACATGGTGTCGACGCGTAAAAGGTCGGCCTCGTCATGGACGTCGGGAGTGAAGCTACATATCAAGCAGCCTATTCAGTTTTAGTTGAAGACTACGTCCTGTCGCTGAACGAAAATTATTATTCAACATGGTGGTCTCTCATGCTTCTTCCGTGCTGAAATCCTTGAGTAGCGGTCATCAGCTGCAGTAGTAGTCTTTGGGCCACCAGATCGATGCAAGTCATCAATCCTATACCTCTGTACCTCCTAAACGTCCGAACAACATCGCTTTCGTTCACTCCGAGATATTTGGAGATTCCCCTAGATAAGAATTCCTCAAGTTACAATACGGATACGATCAAACTTCGGAAATGACCTTTTAGGCGTGGAAGAACCTCTGCCATGTACTTAAATACG
Source organism: Locusta migratoria (assembly GCA_026315105.1). Lineage (NCBI taxonomy): Eukaryota > Metazoa > Arthropoda > Insecta > Orthoptera > Acrididae > Locusta > Locusta migratoria. Next base: position 764,100,263 of record CM048745.1, read on the forward strand.
ATTCTGGCAGTAATTATGCACAACTGTAGTCCCGACAAGCAATATAGTTACTTTTTGACTGGCAGTAATCGGCTGTCTTATCCACTCATTAGCGTCGATTTTGTTCTTGCTTGGTTGTTTACAATGCTCCGCGGGTTGAGTGACGTTTATGAATTAAGGAACTCCGTTCTTGTTGCGATACAGATTTTCAACGTCTGTGGTCAGGAGACCTTGAAACCAAGGTGATGCAACACTCCTTTTGTGTGTGAAATGAATAATATTCCTTTAAACCTATTGTATAGACTGACAGACATTCATCATTGAATTATTTATTATACAAATGTTGAAACGCATGTTCGTCTTGTTGGATGCAACGATGTAAGCGCCTCTTGTTCCAGGAAAAATCATGTGCTTTAAGAATTGGTCTTTCCATGACACGTTGTACCTGGAAAGCTTTTCCGGTTCTTAAGCGCATCTCTCTACGTCTAAATACATGCACAGGAGGTAGACGGCGCGTTGGAAAACGAATACAATCTTCACAGTGGTGCGTCTCCCACAGATGAGTATGACCTGTGTAGTCTTCAATGGAGTACATTACAGCTGGTACGCCTTTGACTGAGAGAACTGACGGAACTGAGATAACTGACAGAGAGACGGTGACACGAATTTACCTGAACGAAACCAGGATTAAAAAAAGAAAACGTACGCAGATGGTTGCAGATATATCATAGAGTATTGTGAAAATGCTCATTGCTGAACCTCTCAATTCACTTCCCCGCCCACATGTGATGATTACCGGGAGGGAGGGGGTAGGGGGGGGGCAAATAACCATAAAATATTATTCAGTACATTAGCTAAAAGGTAAAGTGATTTTACAGTCAAATAATCTGCTAGATCTAGAAGATGGAGGACGTTAAATAACGGCCATCCCCAGGGCTCTGTTCTGGCTCCCATCCTACTTAACCTATATATACATGACATGCCAGACACGAACTCCACGAAAATCCAGTATGCAGATGACCTAGCATTAGTCTTCCAGAGTAACGACCTCAAGCACTGCGAGCAGGTACTAACAAGTGACCTGATTAAATTAAGTGATTACTCCATAAATGGAAACTTCAACCAAACCCAAATAAAACTGAGGTTACTGCATTCCACCTGAATAATAAAGAAGCCCAAAGGAAGCTACATGTGACTTTTGACGGAATTGAAGTGCCACATAACTACAATCCGGTATACCTAGGTATCACTCTAGATTGATCCTTGACATTCAAAGAACAGTGCTTAAAGCTTTCAAAGAAACATGCCTCAAGAGTGAACTTGCTTCGTAAGATTTCTGGCAGCAATTGGGGTGCGGACGCCGATACCCTACGCTCTGCTGCGCTCGCTCTTGTGTATTCTGCTGGGGAATACTGCGCGCCAGTGTGGGAAAACAGCGCTCACACAACAAAGATTGACGTCCGACTTAATGAAGCCATGAGGATTATCACTGGCACTGTCAGATCTACGCCCACTCAGTGGTTTCCTGTCCTGGCTAACATTGCTCCGCAAGATCTGAGGAGGAAAGCAGCTAAGGTGAAATTGATAAAGAATGTCGAGGCGCACATGCATTCTCTCTTGTATGATGCTCTAAGGGATCCCCCAGCATGTCGTCTGAAATCACGAAAACCTCCCTGGTGTGACACAGAAAGCACCACTTCCTTCGACGTGATCTCCAAGTGGCAAGAACGCTGGAACGAAAATCAACTGCACAACGGCCACCTAGTGCAAGATCTATCCAAGAAGGCTGAGGAATTCCATCTACCACGCCAAACCTGGTCGAGACTGAACCGCATCAGGACTGGTCAAGGGAGGTGTGCTTACAACTTGAAGAAGTGGGGTTTCCTTCCGACAGTGACTGCGGGGCAGAGGAGCAAACCGTAGGGCACATCGTCAAGCAGTGGCCACTGCGAGCATGTAATGGTGACATGGAGAGTTTACTTCAAGTGACAGAAAGTGATCTGGACTGGCTGTTAAATTTGGATATTTCCATTTAATTGTATGTATATATTCTTGTTTACTTGTGAAAACCATACTATAAATAATAAGTCAAATAATGTGACAGAAAATGTAAGACATAAAGAACACGTTGTGTAACAGTAAGGTGAGTGGAGAATCAGTACAGTAGTCTTTGCAAATGAAACGGTCGTAAGGAGACAATGGTAAGGTCAAGTTAAGGTATGTCTTTCCTTTCTGCGAGATTGAAGCCGGTTTAAGGGAACCGTGTGCTCCCGTGTTGCAACTGAATTTGGGCAATAGTAAGATTGTCGAATTAATGATACTCCTGATAAATGAAGGAGTAGAATATATTTGAGTAATATGAGAAGTACTAACCAAATACTGATAGCTTTGTACACTAGCAGCATTTCCCTCCCTGATGATATTGTTTGCTACTGCTGAAAATGGATTCCAGTGCAGTCATCAGCAATAACTGCTAAAGGAACAAGTAACAGCTACTGAAACAGTTGGAACGGGAATTCAGAAAGTGAGAGTATCATGCCGTTCCACGGAAAGACCATTACGAAGAAGAGTCGCGCAGAATCAGAAGAGACAGTAAATACCGGGGATCGTGAAGAGTCTGTTCTGCTGTGGTACGCCTGACACACCGCACCAATTCGAGAAGTACTACAGAGTTGAAGTACTTTAAACAGTACGATTATTTTCGTCACAATATCTCCTTGAAATGTTGTATATACACGGACGAATCATTGTTCCGTCCTGCGTCACTGATGTGCTGACATTAATTTCAGACGTGACACGAAGTGTCTCAAGAGGCAGGAGCCCATTTCCAAAAATTTCAGTTATTATACAGTGCTATTAAGGACGCTGTTAAAAATAAAGAGTGTCCATAAAGTTCGGTAACGCTTTCAATTATTTATTGCACAAGAATCAAACATTGTATAGATATCATACAGAGAGAAACATTGATTTTTGTTTCATGTATACCGGTAGTCAGTGCTAGTCGCAAACGTGGCGTGTTCAGGTGCGGAGCGACCATTCTGTGTGTTGGTTTTCGATTTAAAAAAAAAAAAAGACAAGGAGTAGAGTGTTACAGGTGTTCAACGCAAGTTTAGAACCAGGTACGGTAAGGTTGTTAGTGCTTTTCCACGTCGAAACCTGTAAGTGTCATTCTTCTTCGCAAAGAGCAGTGTCACTGGATATTCCTACTTAGACATGTTACAGCCTCTTGAGTATGTTTCCCGGTATACCAATGTGCCATTAGTGTTGCCTATCGACAGGCGCAGCTCCATAACCGAGAAAGCGCCTGAACTCGCCATATTTGCATCTATCCCTGACTATCGGAAAAATTACCAAACCACTCTGTGACGGTACGCATGAAAAAAATAAAAACATTTCACTTCAAAATGACATATGTATGATGTCTGTAAAGTATTTGGTTCTTCTGCAATAAATAATTGAAAATTTCCCGGTCTTCATGTACAACCTGTTTGTAGTCTACTGGAGGTGATGTGGCAGTATACTTACGCATTTCCAGATAATACCATCATCAGGAACGACGCCTGGGGTTAAGCTTCATATTAAAAGTATGGCGCCATGACCCTGGTTAACTATTTGAAGTACGGTTCATCAGGACCATGACGCGAAAACCTTAGTATGAAGTTCTACCGCAGACCTGGATTTTGATGATATTATTTCTACACGCGTAAATGATTTTATAACAGCATCACGACCTGCCTATGTATTTATAACAGCCTCATTAATAACATTGCTTAATAATTCAAAATAATTAGCCACTGTAACACAGTCATAGAGAATGAGAAGTTCACAGTATTTACAGAAAGCTGAAAGAAGACATCGTGTGGAAGGTTCTGGAGTGGCTCCAACACTAATGAGTGGATTTCTGTCGTCGAAGAAATTAAACACTGTTAGGGTTTTCAGGCCGTTGTGCTAGAGGAGGATTACTCTGTTAACAAATACTGTCATTTATTAAAATAACCTGACATTGCGATCTCTTAAATTTGATGTAAACTCCCTGGAGGGAGTCACAGTAGAGAATGAAACTTATTGAAACTTCCTTTAATAATTATCTGCTTCAACGAGCAAGTCATCATTTGGGATCAGTGTACAAAATATTTCCTAAAGGAAGTACATTTGCAGTTAGACGCTGAAAGTAATGCAGAATCACCATTTACAGAAAACTGCGACATTTTCCCAAAAGAATATAACATGTTTACAGGAACTGCTCTGTTACTCTGCTGCTGAGTTGGCAAGTCTTGTGTGGGAACGATCATGTCATGCAGACTGGACCCTGTCCTCAATCAAACCTGTAGGCTTATCACTGGCTGTCTCAAACCTACAAGTGTTGAACACCTATACTTATTATCAGGAATCGCTCCAGCAAAGGTCCGATGATCGCTACATAGGAGCATCGATCGATCAAAACAGCTTAAAGACAAACGTCACCCATTATATGGGTACCAAACTGTACCAAAACGCCTTAAATCAAGAACCAGTTTTCTACATTCAACGGAACCACTCGCAGACCCACCAAGAACTACCAGAATAAAATTGTGGCGGGAGCAACAACTATGCTGAGGAGGCGCTGCCACCAGGCGCAGAACTTGACTGGCAGAGATGGAAGACTCTGAACAGACTACGGTCTGAAATGGGTAGATGCAACAAGAATTTGCACAAGTGGGGACTCGGTGAAAGTGTTTTGTGTTCGTGCGGAAACATACATATCATGGACCACCTGCTGGAATGTCCGGAAGTAAATCACCCAAGAGCGTGCACAGCCCAAGACCTGATGACCTGCAGCAGTACAGCAATGGCATATATAGACTTCTGGAAGAATGAGAATCAAGTTGCTCATACTAATCTTGTACATAATTTTCATGTATTATATGTTATTGTAAAAATGTGTAGACATTTTTATTTTACAATTTGTGAATTTATTATATACTGTTTGTAGCTCGCATACGAAATATATACATATAGGAACTGCTGTAAGAGGTTCATAAGAAATAGAACATACTTGGTACATCGTTGCATCTAGTAAGTGACTAACGTGCCACAAATGTATGTTCTTGACGTTGTTGTCGCCAAATAGCAGAATAGTTTATTATACATCAATGTGTTGACACATAACTTTATGTGAAATAACAAGGGGAATCAATTTCAAGTAGGGGATCAAGTTAAATATTTACTAAAGCAAAAATAATGATTTGCAATGCGTCACTTTGTGTCACTGAAGGTCAAGGATGAAATAAAGCATATAGGTTGATAAATGCTTAGGGTCTTACAAATTGAACAATATGGAAATAACCGTCCATATATAAACGCACATACGCAAATTCTTGTAATTATATATCCATTTTCTGATATGACCGGAAAGATAAAGTATAAATATAAAAGAAATTTAAAACAGTATTGTTCATACATTGTGATGTATAATAGGAGACAGCCTATCAAATTGCCAAGATTTAACAGGAAGTATTCATATGTAAGACTCAAAGCTTCACAGTCGAAGAACAGTGTAGGGCCGGCCGCGGTGGCCGCGGGGACTGAGGCGCTACAGTCACGGTCTGCACGGCCACTACGGTCGGGGGTTCGAATCCCCCCTCGGGCATGGATATTTGTGCCGTCCTAGTTCGTAAGTAGTTCATAAGTAGTTTGTATGTTTAGGGACTGATGACCCCGTAGTTAAGTCCCATAGACTATACAAACATTTGAACATTTGAACAGTGTAGGATACCTGTAGCTGTTGGCAATTTTGTTACTTTTCGAAGGAGGAAGCTATTAGAATTAATAAATCTGCCTACATTATGGCGTCCAATTAACAGATCAGCTTACCTGAGAATCTCCCGCTGCTGTGACTGTTGCCAGCATTTACCTCCTCTCTTGTAGAAGCGGTTTCTACTTCTTATTTAATGGATAAAAATGATAACAAAAAGGGGAAGTCTAATGACCAGAAAGCAGGCAGTTCCTTTAAAAGATAATGGTCATTATATTGTAACATTGACATATTAAAGACAAGGTAGGCTATTACATTTGGTAATAAACATTACCTATTATTGAGAACGTCTTGCCGGCCGCGGTGGCGGAGGAGACTAAGGCGCTCCAGTCACGGTCTGCACGGCCACTATGGTCGGGGGTTCGAATCCCCCCTCGGGCATGGATATTTGTGCCGTCCTAGTTCGTAAGTAGTTCATAAGTAGTTTGTAAGTTTAGGGACTGATAACCCCGTAGTTAAGTCCCATAGACTATACAAACATTTGAACATTTGAGAACGTCTTAGTGGAAGGACAAGATATAAATTATAACACAGTGTATAGGTTGAGAAAATACTGAACTTATCTTTTACCCAAGAGAGTGAAAACTGAGCCCAAGAAGAGGCAATAATAGTGCTACAGCGAGTCCATATTTAAACTGATCGCGCCTGAGGTTCTGTACGCAAACCGTTTCATTTCTGTAAACTCGCGGGTGATCGCGAACACATACGCGTCGAGACGGCGAAGTTCTTCGCTGCTGCACTAAGTCAGCACCAAGGTCTACTACAATGGCGGCAACTTCTGCACAGGAGTAGTTCGTCGAACGATACCTTTCAAGATCAGCAAGCAACTGACGATGAGAAGGCTTCTCTCGTACAATGCGCCGCAGTATATGACCTGTGAGAAAATCAGGAACTTGCAGCCACCTCTCCACAGAAGACGCCAACATCGTTCTCGTTTCACGCATCTCAGGTTGTTGTCCTGAAGAGACGGTGGAAGGTCGAAGTAAGTGCGGTCAGGTGGTGTCATTCCTCCGGCAAGACGCCGTGACAAGTCGCTTCAAACAATGGTTGGAACGACCCTTATGGCTGTTCGTGATAATGCGAATTTATAGTCATTATTAATTTGGGACCAGAAATATACTTCGCCCCCCCCTCCCCTCCCCCCACGAGACGACAGTCTTCTTGTTAGGCAAGCATCCTGTGGCATTAGATTGCCGGGGAAAGTTAGTTTTATGTGATTCAATTAATGATTAACTTTAGTGACGTCCATAATTTTAATCGGGCCATACCTTGTGACATAGGAATCGAGTCATAATTTCTCTCACTGCTTGAATCCATAGTAAAAAAGTTAATTACTGTTTAATTAATGCACACAGTCATTGTCATAAAGATTAGATAAGGTGGCACATGGCCGCAGTGGAGTGGCCGAGTGTTCTATTGCTCAATTTTGTTGAGTTTGCTGTTGCTTCAACTCTTTGCATGTATATATACTAGCTTATATGCCCGTGCTTCGCAACGGTTGTTAAAGAAAGGCCTGTGTGTATCATGGATTTTTAGGGTTCCGGATCTATCTGTAAATCCGGCGTTACCTGGGTATTTATTTATTTCACACTCTCGTAGTCCACCTCCACTTCCCTCTTGTTTCTGCATCCATCTCTTTCTCTCCCAGCTATCTGTTCCTTTCCACCTTTCCCTCTCTCAGAAACGTTTTTTACAAGGTTACCCTCTGTCATGTACCGTACCAACATTTATGTACCCAGTGACATTTCTCTTAGTTTAAAGGTCATGTGTGCAAAAATTAATCAAGCTCGAAGCAAAACTATGCATCATGCAACAACCGAAATTTTATACAGACAGTGACATTCCTGTTGGTCTTTAAGCTCAGAAATGGAAAATTTCATCAATATCGAGAAAAACGGTAGATTTGTATGCAATTAAAACAGGGTCACATTGAAATACTCACTTCGTTATTCTCAAATTTTCCAGTTGTAATTCTTGCAACCCTTGTTCTGAGAAGAAAAGAACCCAAAAAGATCTGTGAAATCCTTCCAGCTGTTCTCAAGTTATGGCGCGACTAAGGTATTTAGGGAAACATTTTTATGTTGCAAGATACCCTCTTCCACGCCGTATAAAACTTTAGGTAGACGCTGACCTTCATCTTGTGTTGAAGGTCAAAGCGCGCTAAATTTCGTGAAGATCGGAATGAAACTGTACATTTCGTGAGTCTGTAGTAAAAGTATCATCCTCCTTGCACCTTATTTCTGTCCTATCGCAACTTTCTTAGCTGACGTCTTCTGTCTATATACTATATACTGGGAAAATTTCAGCTTCATAGGTGCATTAGTTTTAGAGATTTCGTGTTTAGTCAGTGAGTGAGTGAGTGCGTGACTGACGTTTCGCTTTTATGTATATACAATACCTCCTGAATTATGTATCATACAAAAAAATATTTACCAGATTAGTACAGTTGAATATTAGAAAACTGACTACGAAATGTGTTTTAATGAAGTTGATAGTAAAGGCGTAGCAAATTACAAACTCATGCTTATTAGGGTGAATTTTCATGCATGTCATCTTCTTTGACGTCATAGCACCTGAAGTATATGTCATAATACGAAAGTATTTCGAAGGTACATCCAGTGGTGTATATGTAAAATGTCTGCAAAATACGTCGCGAACAGAGATAGTAGGAAAGCCGCAATAAATCAAAACGTCATGCCTGATGAGGGTTTTTTTCATGATCCAAATTGTTTATCACTCCATATCTCATGAACTTCGTCTCGTACTATGACAAAATTTTGAACGTACGTTCGGTGGTATGTGTGTATACTGTCTGTGAAATTTCTCACGAATAAAATTAATAGTGTACGAGTAATAATGTAGTCTTTCTCCATTGTTATTCAATTTGTATATTGAGCAAGCTATAAAGGAAAGCAAGGAGAAATTTGGAGAAGGAATTAAAGTTCATGGTGAAGAATTAAAAACCTTGCGTTTTGCCAACGACATAGTAATTCTGTCAGATACAGCAAAGGACCTGGAAGAGCAATTGAACGGAATGGACAGTGTGCTGAAAGGTGCATATAAGATGAACATTAACAAGAGCAAAACTAGGGTAATGGAATGCAGTGTAAGAAAATCAGGTGATGCTGAAGGAATTAGATTGGAAAACGAAGCAATAAAGGAGGTAGATGAGTTTTGTTACTTGGGCAGTAAAATAACAAATGACGGTCGCAGTACAGAGGATATAAAATGCAGAATGGCAATGGGTAGAAAAGCGTTCTTGAAAAAGAGAAATTTGTTAACATCGAATAATGATTTAAGCATAAGGAAGTCCTTTCTGAAGGCATTTGTATGGAATGTTGCCTTGTATGGGATTGAGACATGGACGATAAACAGTACGGACAGGAAGAGGATTGAGGCTTTTGAAATTTGGTGCTACAGAAGAATGCTGAAGATTAGGTGGGTGGATCGCGTAACTAATGAGGAGGTACTGAACCGAATTGGGGAGAAAAGAAATTTCTGGCATACCTTGACTAAAAGAAGGGATAGATTGGTAGGACACATTCTTAGACATCAAAGAATTGTGAATTTAGCATTGGAGGGAAGTGTGTGGGGTAAAAATCGCAGAGGAAGACCAAGAGATGGATACAGTAAGCAGATTAGGACAGATGTAGGTTGCCGTTCTTATGTGGAGATGAAGAGGCTTGCTCAGGATAGGGTATTGTGGAGAGCTGCATCAAACCAGTCTCTGCACTGAAGACCACAACAACAACAACAACAACGAGTAATAAATTATAGCGTCAAGCCAAATGCCGTAATTTTACTGCATGAACGCCGAAAAATAGTAAGCGACAAACTTTTTTCCTTTCATCACTTTGTTGGGGTTGTCAGCGAGAAAAATTTTCCAAATGTTTTGAAATTATGTTTAAAGTTGCAAGTCGCTAAGTGCTCTCCTGATAAAGACACACTATCAGGTGACGCAAGACGGGGAAGTTTTCGTCGTTTATGACGTCATACGTCCTGAACTATCGACCCTATCGCCAAATTTTTTTTTAGCTGATGTCTTCTACAATTAGAGTACATTCCTGCCAAATTTCAGCTTCATAGGTGAAGTAGCTTTAGAGATTTCGAGTTTAGTCGGTGAGTGAGTGAGTGAGTGAACGAATGAGTGTGTGAATGAATGACATTTCGCTTATATACGAGGCACGTCGAGAAAGTAAGTTCCGTTTGGGATTTTCAGTCAACGCCGACATTTCAAACAAGCACAACAAAGCGTACGTAGCTGACAGCGATCTCCAAATGGCGCACGTTCTTCTCCTTGATACACATCGTCTACAGCGAATGTGAGGAACTGCAATCGCAGCGCTGCAGCGGAGATAAATTGAAACGGAACTTGCTTTCTGGACGCGCCTCGTATTTCAGCCGTCTTGTACAAGCTTTGGCTCTCCATTAAAAATATGCCTGTACAACAACACTGACACTTACTATTTTCCTGTTGACTGTGTTAACTTTCTTAATACGTACCGAGTGTGAAGTCTTCATGAGGTGCAAAACTCTCATTAGAACCAGTGGAATTTATTTTGTTCAAAACTGTTTATGGACACAAATAAAATTCTGTTAGTAACGGGTAACAGAATACACAGTTCAATGTATCACGACAGCATTTCAGAGACTGACCTTCATACTTTACACACAGAAGAGAAATATTAAACCGCTTTCCGCGATTCGATCTGATTCATTTTCGAAATATCAATGTAGAGCGAATCACATTTTCTGACGAAGGGAGAGGAGAAATTTAGTAATCAGTATTTGGCTACAAAGTATCGTCGCGTTGAAATTGAAGCAGGCTTGAGTTCCAAGGCAGGGTTGTCGACTGAACACAGCACCTATACTGAAAGCAGGTGTATTGCGAACTGAAGCGTACCCGCAGCACTGACTGCCTCTCGGGCAGAGTGCTCTGCTATCTATACACAGACAGAAATTGGAACAATAGTTAACATAAGAAACATGTAGAAATTACAAGTGAATATAAGAAACATGTAGAATATTCTGGAAGTGATAATTATAAAGAAATAATTTTTTCCCGGTGGTCGGGATTGAACCGACGACCTTCCGCACCGCAATCGGTGAAGCTATCTCATACGCCACGCCGTCAATCGGTTAGCAGCGGGTCTCGCGGCAGTATTATTTCCAGTAGCAGTTGCAGTATCTGAATGAAAGGTGGATTATATACGTAAAACATGGTAGTTGGAATAGTGCTAATAGATGTGTCATTGACACCGGTAAATAGGATCAGTAAAGAAATAACTATTGTACCACATGTAAAAATTAAAAATTATCAACGACCCTACTTAGTTTATTCTTTGGTGTGACGAAATTTCTATAGTAATTTTCATTACTGGCGGAATTGTGACCCTCAATAACAGCAGCCTGCTGGAAAATTTGTTTATTGTTTAGCGTACTTGGGATTTGCGATATGATATTCTTTGGCTTGCATCTCATGCTCGTGCCATGTCCGAATGCCATATTGTATTCTAAAATATTGGTATTAATCCTTTCACGGAAGGGAAAGGAAAATATGTATCTAGCATGAGAGAAGGATACTATTTAACGGAATACGGAAAGAACCACTCACTCCCCCAATCCCCAACGCTGATTCGCACATTGATCTAGAACAGTACTGTACTCTTCGATAGTTTTGTGTATCGCTTTTCAATGGACATTGATCTGTACCAATACAAGAATTGAAACGGAAAATACAGAGAAACAGCAGGACGGGTAGGAGAAACGAGCGGGATTTATGTGGTTTTGAGCTTTGCATTATAGCAGAGAACGATAAATCGCCGTGACGCCGAGGTATTTGGCTTGAATACCAATGATGGTGCAATGTTTGTCACAGGGAATTGGACACCATGCAGCGGCGCGCTGTGAGCTCACGATTTATGAGAATCCACCCACGTGGATGATAATCCAATTTTATCTGCAGCGCCGCAAAGGATACTGTTTAGTGGCGGTCGTGCTTTGACAACACCGGCCTCTCCTGTGTGTACAAACCCTGCTCATGATCCTTTTATTTGCTTCTAACACTTCACAAGCACAATTATAAACTGAAACTCTCGCATCCGTCATTTTAATTTTATAGGAAATATCCACTCGATCGAAGATAATAACGAATCGCAACATACACAAAATAAGAACTTGGAGGAGGTTATATAACGTAACTTTAGGCATCTGATATAGCGTGGTCATGTAAATGAAAAGATTACCACTCTTTTTGAAGACCCGTTTCGCCATTCCTTTTACTACATTGATACACACGATAAGTTATTTATTTTGTACATGTATCCGACAAAATGATTCTATATATCTCTTTCAGTCACACTTTTACAAGAGAAACATAATTGCCAATGTCTGTTCATACTTGTACAATAGGAACATAATTATAAATGTCTGTTCATTGAAGCAACTGTTACAACTGAAATATCACAGACAATAGATGAAATATAATATAGATATTCAGGCTTTCAAGGACTGAGGTGATCACTAACGCTAACCACCACGACTATTGCTATAAATAATACTAAGGTGATTGTGAACGTTATTTATTAGACGAATCATCATTACAAACGTACAAAACAAACAAAAATTATTTTTTATGAAAATCTGCAAAACATGTTTTACTTTCGCGAAATCAAAGAGACAGATTACATGTACTACACTGCCATAAGTACGCACGGGAGATATTTTAGTGCTACTATTGCAGCATCTTCTTGATGTGCATCTTTCAGGTTGATGGTGACTGGATTCTAGACGAATTTCCTGCGGGACTGTAGATTTGTGGCGTCCGTGATAGCCGGCTAGACAAAGGGAGGTCATCATCAGAATCATAACTGTCGTCAGGAGCACTTTGAACTCCACTCAAATCACCTAACACCATCGGATTTGGCTGATTTGCTGTCTATTTTTCGTCATCGTCAGAGCTACAAATGCTCTCTTTACTTGAAGGGATGTCTTCAAACAAGTATTGTCCAATCTCGTTCTCTCCTAAGCGGCACGTGCATACTGTAAAGAATGTGAAAAAAAGAACCAAATGACGTTACATCCATAAGCTAACCCGCCACCGTCATGGTGGTTTTTAAGCAAACATGTCAACACACATAAAAAAGGTCTATGAGAATGCGTTCAAGAAAATACATTACAGAAAACATGTTACGTACCCGTTGTATTGATGTTTTTATCAGACACTCGAGACAAGGTACGTTAGCGCTATATTCAATGCAACTGGTATGCACTGACATTCATGCAATGTACCCGGTATCAACCGTTTATCGCTAGATAGCGTGGAATAGAAGCACCGTGATCGAAAAGAGGTGGTTAGTAACACTAACCACCAAGACTGAAAGAGATTTTTTTGGACCGGTATGTGTACAATTCGTACTGCGTACCACGTCATATGCCCATAATAACCAACTTACAGGTTTCTGAATGCATATTCTACGAGGTGGCACTAGTCTTTACATTGCCTGATATATTCTCTCATTACGAAATGAAAACTGTACTCAGTTTTATCGTGAATCAAACATATAATAACTCTACAATTTTAAAATTTTTATCCAGTCACGTGTTCTTTATGCAATATCATTTATAGCAGCGATACTACTTTCGCTCCTATGCGTGTCGTCAGACGGTTGTGCTGATTCAATATGTTACATTGGTGACCAAAAATCTTTCGGAATAAACAGGATAGTTTTTTTCTTTTACAGATCTGTCCTCAGAATAACGACGTTTAATACTGGCATTGTTTATACACGATTTTCCATTGTAATTGTGGTCTATAGATTGCATTTACTTCGTCTAAGGGTCTAGCTTACTCATTATAGAAGGGAGATGGAATTTCGTATCACTCCGTGTTGGTCTGTAACTGTAAATTCATGATGACGGTATTTATTCACTTCAGCTAGTGACTAGATACGCCAAGGACAAATATGACATACTTTTAGAGCTCAACAGCAAATATATTTAAGGCTATTTTAAAAATAGCGCAATGAACGGCTAATGAAAAATTTTTATCTGTCATAGATTTGTGAAATTTACGTTGTATATCTCGTTTCATAATTCTAGTCGATCATTCAGGATACAACAAGATTTGTTGTTAATGTGGCTGCATACATTTGTTTCTTCTAACAAATCAATTTGTAGAATTTCTTCTGCAGAATGCAACATCTCTATGTTTTCTTCACTGCTCAATACTTAACTGTACTGTTTTAATCATGTGATATTTTTTATTTATCTGACGACAGTATTGCATTTTAAAAACTTTTACCGTCTGAAAATGACTCGTTAAGAGTCGAAACTGATAATAATGTAAGACAATTGGCCGTCTTAACTGAGGATTTATCCTTTTTATATTTATGCTTAACTTTGTGCTTTTATGTTGGGGCAGTCTGTTTAGGTTCTTCAGCCTGAAGGTATCTATGGTTTAAGTAGATCAGACATTTGCTCCTCTTTCACAGTTAGAATCATAAGTGTTTCTCCAAAGCACACAAGAGAAATTCTTTACACGCAGGGACACATTTCTAAGGTACTGAATGTTATTGGGAATATTACGTCTGTACCTTAAAAGGGTGACTCGGAAAGTAAGTTACAAACTTTATTGTCGGGAGCTCTGTAATATATCAGTCAACTGTAAATCGTATAAGCTATTTTTCAACATGATTTCCAAAAATATTCAAAAGTTGGTCATTCTGCTTCACAAACTTCGAATTTCATTTTATGTAAAACCACATTCTAAGAAAGAAATTAATAAAACTCTTCAGGGGAAAAAGTGCAGCTATAGCGATGGTAGCGGTCCAAGCGGCCAGTACAGATTTGCGACACAATGGCGTGATACAAAATGATTAGTTGCTGTTTTCTATGCTGTTATTTTATACAATTCCTAATCATTGAACTTTTTTGTGAATTTTCGAAAACAAACTGCTTCTGTTAATGGCAGTCTATAATAACATGTCAGTGTTGCCTAATTCATTGCATCACTATAGCTGAATCGTAATCGTATCTTCCCAAAATGTTTTAAGAGTAGAAATTAATTGCATCCTGAAGTGCTACACTTCAGACGGGACTGATTACGATTCTATTCGCATGGTTGATGCGTACTGAGTTTTGCTTAGCGGATTTCGGATACTATAATATTTTTCAAAACTAGACCTTGTGGTCTAGGTTCTGCATCACCTTACAAAGGCTCATTTCAGTTGTCCTTGCTTCTGTGCCATGCTTGTAGCTATCATAATTTGTTTTAGCTACTTGGCAGGTTTCAAATTAAATATCTTCACGAAAGTAATATGCTGATATTAACATTTTTGCATGTATGTAGCACTTAGAAATGGGCAACCGATTGTTTCACCTACTTTTGTTATTGACAGAAACGGACATAGGATCCCGTCAGATTATTCTTTACCTAAGTTCCGTATGATTCGTAAAGAGTGGTGCTGATTGCTTAGCAGGAAAGAGTTTCAGTCTCCAGACACATATACAAACTCGGTGTTTGGGATAAAAATTGTGAGAGAGACTGGTGTCATTATTTAAATGTTAGGATGATGAAGTGCAGCTACGTTCAATGTACACGGATAAATTTTGCAGTCCATTCATATACGCAATAAAAGCTCTTTGTACAGTGTGCGTTGAATCTATTTTTTTTAAAGAAATAAATGCACCAAAAAGTTACAGGACTGCACGACATCATGTCTCCAACACAATACTAACTGCTGCGTTCTCATTTGCCGTTGAGGCACACGATTATTCGGCAATTAGCAGAATGTTCCACCCGCGCTGGAGAAACCAATAACGAAATGGACATCATTGCGAGGGAGTAATGGAGGACTAATTGCCCGTACGTAATGGGACACAGAACTGTTCTCTGCCTGGCTCTGGAGAATGGGCAAACCCATTCATCCCTGCCGTGAAGTTGGACGGCCAAATCCTATGAGCTCTTCACCGCAGCAGCCTACCAATAAAGCGACGCGGTGGAACAGTGGCGTAAAATTTAACGCTTTCACTGCCGCCTTGTATAAAGCTTTGCAATTCTTTTTCGTCAACAATATCAGGGTTGTTTATGAGGCTCATTCAAAAGATACAGTTTTATTACGTCCGTCTCTGATTTTCATACAAATGATACAATACTAAAATGTCTAATGTTATCTAAAACGCATTGCGTAAGATTGTAGCGGTTTTCCCAATGTTGAATATCCTCAGCATGGAATGATAAGAGACACTTGAACAATGGAAAGTATGGATTCTAATTCTGAATATATTAAGGGTGGTTTACAACTCACCGCTAAGACGCACATCAAGTTGCAATAGACACAGAAAAAAGACGCTCAAGTACATAGAGCTCAAGCTTTCGGTGAGCAGCCTCCATCAGAATGAACACCGTTCACACAAGCACACAGGCACACTTCACAAACACACAACCGGTTATGTGGCCGTAAAGTATGTCTGTGTGACTGTGTGAATGATGAATTTCATGACGGAGCTAATGAACGAAAGCTTTAATTATGGGATTATGGGCGTCCTTATTGTGTGCTGCTGGCAGCTCGAAGTGCCTCACTACAGTGAGTTGAGAAATATTCCCTTTATATTATTAACAAAGACTGTATTCATCAACAATATGTCATTCATTAATTACAACTTATTGACAACGCTTAGATAAATACGCTATTCCACGACTTTAATAATCACGTGATTTGAAACGGAGCGCATTTTCATCCGGAAAGGGAACTCCAGGTTTCTTCGATAAGGAAGTAAAACTTAAACATCTGAGACACAGTATCAGGAGAATAATATGTGGAATGACTTCCCAAGTCCTATGTACTGCTTCTTCTCGGTGTCTCGTTCGTCGTCTCACATGTTGACAATAAATTTCAGCGAAGATGGTTACACCTCAAGTAAGCAGTAACAGTTGCAAGTACGCCAGACCGTCGCTGTTCAACTAGATTCGTAACATTTTATTTTGTTGATGTGCGCATGTCTTTGAAAGGGGAATTGCTCCTTGGCTCAAATATCCTTCTCTTTTTCTTGTGTTAGCATGAATACACCACTGTTTTCTCGCAAGCATTTGAAATATACGATAGGAGTATATTATTCATGAGCTATCTTATAACGAGGTGCACATATGGCTACTTGTTGATTTCTACGAATTTTCATTGCATGCAAACGTCTCACGATGTTTGAATTACTACAGTTCATCACATTTTCCATACAAAGAGTATGTCATTGATAATGTTATTGCTAATGTTTTATAGACAAATCAAGGAACAAAATCACATCATGAAACCAATAATTAATGGCCTATGAGATCAGGATATGCAGCTTCTTCTTTTAGGTACAGATTCTAAGCACATTATGAAGACCTAAATCTGCATACAGGAGAGTAGTCAATCCACCAAAAATGGAGAATTTTAAAAAACTGTTCAAAAATATGAAGTGGAAAAATGTTTACAGTGCTCATGGAACGAACGAAAAATATAACACATTCATTAAAAATGTCAGTATTGTGTCTGAAAACTGTTTTCCTCTAAAAGAAACTCAAATAAAACAGAAGCCTATAAGAAAACCAAGGATTAGACAAGGAATAAAGATTTCATGTAAGACAAAAAGGAAAATGTATCTATCAGCTAAGAGTAATTCCAATAATGTTCACTTAGCTAAATGTAAGGAAACTGTAAAATACTAAAAAAAGTAATTCAGCATCAAACAAATGCACTATGAGAAAAAGATAGCAAAATCAGACAACAAAATAAAAGCAATGTGGGATATAGTGAAACAGGAGACTGGTAGAAACAAAAGGAACAGGAGTATATAGCAATATAAGTAGATACTTCATTAGTAACTGATAGTCATAGTGTGCAAATCTATTTAACAAACATCTGTAACTGTTAGTATGGGATTGTCAGGATCAGTAAATAATGCCCTTGAATATTTCAAACTAGAATTTACAAATGTCTTCAGGAACATGAATATGTCATTCACTTCACCGCAAGAAATAACTTCCATAATGAAATCTTTAAAAACAAAGTATTCTAGTGGTTGCGATAAAATATCAACAAAGTTAATTAAAGCGTGTTCTTCTGAATTTAAGTTATTTGTTTAACCAGCTTGTTATTAGTGCAACATTTCCTGATTGTTTAAAATATACGGATATTCAAGAAAGAGGATAAAGAGATAACATCAAACTACAGATCAGTTTCACTTTTACCGTTATTCTCAAAATTTCTAGAGAAGGCGATGTACAAGGAGCTTCTCAACCACCTAAACTCAAAAGACATATGGACTACAACACAGTTTGGATTTCTGTAAGTTTCCGACATTGAGAAGTTTATTTACACACACAACGAGAATGTACTTAATTCTTAAGATAATATATTAAAATAACCGTCTTTTTTCTGTGATGTATCAAAGGCTTTTGATTGTGTGAACCATAATATCCTTTTAGGTAAATTAGAATTCTACGATGTCACAGGAATTACATCAAATTATTTCAGGTCGTACCTCGTTAATAGAAAACAAAGGGTGTCAGTGCAAGGGAGTGAATAAATACTCATCATCATATTGGGAAGAATTTACATATGCTGTCCCACAAGGATCCATCTTAGGGCCATTGCTTTTTCTTGTGTACATTTAAGAACTCTCATCAGCTACACTGCCAGAAGCAGAGTTAGTTTTGTTTGAAGATGATACAATTATTGCAATATTGACAAATCTGTATTTGCAATAGAAGTGGTATGAGATGTAGGAGACACAAAAATAGAAAAGCTTGCATACTTTGCTTACTCTCATTCCATAGTGTCATATAGTATATTATTTTGGGGTAACTCTTCAAGTCAAGCAAAAGTTTTCAGAGTCCAAAAGCGTGTAACACGTATTTTTTGTGGTGTAAATTCACGGAGATTCTGTAGAAGCCTCTTCTAAGAACTTGGTGTATTAACGACTCAGTGTGAAACGTGTCCATAATTATAAGAAAATGTCTAATATTGTGCCTCCTGTTTTGTGTCGAGTAACTTGCTCGCGAGAAAATGTATAATATCGCTTCTACTGTGTGTATCGATATGTGTACTTAACTCTGTGAAGTTTCATCTTTGGCAAAGATCATGTATTGTATAGCATTGTAACTCGCGCAGAGGGAGAGTAGGACTTGTGGCTTAGCTCCCTTAGAGAGCGGTTGAGTTGTGTGTATGGCTCCGATGTAGAGCAGAGGCTGCTGTGCCAGCAAGTTGATTTGATTGTATTTGGAATATATATTGTATTTTTTTCCACCACCATGAACCACAGACATTGCCGAGGTGGGGTGGCTTGCGTGCCTCAACGGTGCAGATAGCCGTACCGTAGGTGCAACCACAGCGGAGGGGTATCTGTGGAGAGGCCAGACAAACGTGTGGTTCCTGAAGAGGGGCAGCAGCCTTTTCAGTAGTTACAGGGGCAACAGTCTGGATGATTGACTGAGCTGGCCTTGTAACATTAGCTAATGTGGCTTTGCCACACAGCTACTACGAGCGGCTGAAAGCAAGGGGAAACTACAGCCGTTACTTTTCCCGAGGACATGCAGCTCTACTGTATGGAAATATGATGATGGCATCCTCTTGGGTAAAATATTCCGGAGGTAAAATAGTCCCCCATTCGGATCTCCGCGCGGGGACTACTCAGGAGGATGTTGTCATCAGGAAAGACAATACTGGCATTCTACGAATCGGAGGGTGGGTTGTTAGATCCCTTAATCGGGTAGGAAAATTAGAAAATTTAAAAAGGGAAATGGATAGGTTGAAGTTAGATATAGTGGGGATTAGTGAAGTTCGGTGGCAGGATGAACAGGATTTCTGGTCAGGTGAGTACAGGATTATAAATACAAAATCAGTTGGGGGTATCACAGGAGTAGGACTGATAATGAATAAGAAAATAGGAATGCGGGTAAACTACTATGAACAGCACAGTGATCGCATTATCATTATCAAGATAGATACGAAGCCAACACCGACAACAGTAGTACAGGTTTATATGCCAACTAGCTCTGCCGATGATGAGGAGATCGAAGAAATATATGAGGAGCTAAAGCAAATTATTCAGACAGTTAAGGGAGGAAAACTTAATAGTTATGGGAGACTGGAATTCGGTAGTAGGAAAAGGAAGAGAAGGAAAAATAGTAGGTGAATATGGACTGGGCAGGAGGAATGAAAGAGGAAGTCGCCTGGTAGAATTTTGCACTGAACATGATTTAATCGAAACAAACACCTGGTTTAAGAATCACAAAAGAAGGCTGTATACTTGGAAGAGACCAGGAGACACCGGAAGGTATCAGATAGATTGTATAATGGTAAGACATAGATTCCGGAACCAGGTTATAAACTGCAAGACGTACCCAGGGGCAGATATAGACTCTGACCATAACTTGTTAGTCATGAACTGTAGGCTGAAACTGAAAAAATTGCAGAAAGGTAGGAAAATAAGGAGATGGGACTTAGATAAATTGAAGGAAAGTGAAGTTCTGGAGAATTTCAGAGGGAGATTTAGGCAACAATTGACAGAAACAGGGGGAAATAAAACAGTAGAAGAGGAATGGGTAGCATTGAGAGATGAAATAGTGAAGGCAGCAGAGGACAAAATAGGTAGAAAGGCAAGACCTACAAAAAATCCTTGTATATCACAGGAAATACTAGATTTAATTGATGATAGGAGAAAATATAAAAATGCAGTAAATGAAACAGGCAAAATAGAGTACAGACGATTAAAAAATGAGATTGACAGGAAGTGCAAAATGGCTAAGCAGGATTGGCTAGAAGCCAAATGCAAATCTGTAGAAGAATGTATAATAAGGGGAAAAGTAGATACCGCCTACAGGAAAATAAAAGAGACATTTGGGGACAAGAAAAGCAACTCTATGAATATCAAGAACTCAGATGGGAAACCAGTTCTCAGCAAAGAAGGGAAAGCTGAAAGGTGGAAAGAGTACATAGAGCAGCTCTACAAAGGAAATGAACTTAGAGACGATGCTGTGGGAAGGGAAGAGGATGTAGAACAAGATGAAATAGGAAATGAATTTGACAGAGCCCTGAAAGACCTAGGTCGAAACAAGGCCCCAGGAGTAGATGACATACTCAGAGCTATTAAAGTCTCTGGGAGAGCCACCCATGACAAGACTAATTGAACTGGTGTGTAGGATGTATGAGACAGGCGAAATACCTTCAGACTTTAAGAAAAATGTAATAATCCCCATTCCAAAGAAATCAGGCGCAGACAGGTGTGAAAATTACAGAACCATTAGTTTGATAAGTCATGGTTGCAAAATTTTAACACGAATTATCTACAGGAGAATGGAAAAGCTGGTAGAAACTGACCTCGGGGAAGATCAGTTTGGGTAGTAAAATAACATGCGATGGTCGCAGTACAGAGGATATAAAATGCAGAATGCCAATGGGAAGAAAAGCATTTTTGAAAAAGAGAAATTTGCTAACATCGAATATTAATTTAAGTGTAAGGAAGTCTTTTCTGAAGGCGTTCGTGTGGAGTGTTGCCTTGTACGGGAGTGAAACATGGACGATATGCAGTGCGGACAGGAAGAGAATAGAGGCTTTTGAAATGTGGTGCTACAGAAGAATGCTGAAGATTAGGTGGGTAGATCACATAACTAATGGTGAGGTACTGAACAGAATTGGTGAGAAAAGGAATTTTTGGCATACCCTGACTAAAAGAAGGGATCGCTTGGTAGGACACATTCTTAGACATAGGGGAATCGTAAATTTAGCATTGGAGGGGAGTGTGTGGGGTAAAAATCGCAGAGGGAGACCAAGAGACGCATATAGTAAGCAGATTCAAATTGATGTGGGTTGCCATTCTTATGGGGAGATGAAAAGGCTTGCTCAGGATAGAGTAGGGTGGAGAGCTGCATCAAACCAGTCTCTGGACTGAAGACCATAACAACAACATTGTATTTTTTATTACTATGAAAACGTTGTATCTCCGCTGGAATGAAGGTAATTGCATTTGATGTCATTAGGAAAAAGTTGTATTATGTAGGTAATGTAATGGTGATTATTAATAATAAGTAACAAAGTTGACCTTTCTTTCCTATATCATTTACGTAGTTAGGAGATTAACCTACTTCCTTTATTTGATAATTAATTATTTGTGCATTTAACGTGCAGTATTTATTTTCTAATCTTGTTAAACAGATTTCGTTATTTGTGCTATAGTAATTAATTGTTATCCAACACTACAGTTAATTGATTATCATACTAAATTTCAATAATCAGGTACTGGTCTGCATAAAATTCTCGCAGTCAAACATTAACAAATTGGTTTGTGGTTTTTAATATCTATCCCGCAGTCAAATTTTTTAGTATAGTCAGTGTCTGTTTCAAATGGTGACTTTGCACAGTTGTTTTGTTAAAAGATCCGTTGCGCACATGATCAGTTTAATGCACTGTTTCTTCTTTAACAGTATATACATCATTATCAGAGCCATAATTAAACCAAATTGCTGTGTTAATGAACAATTTGTTGTCTGATTTAACGATAGGTTCAACATTAAACAACACACACACACACACACAGATTTTAAGTGGATTTATTCCTTAATGAAATTCGTCATAAATAATATACCCCTTCCCCCCCCCCCCCCAAAAAAAAAAAAAAAAAAAAAAAAAACAGTTTAGTTCATACCTAAAATACTAGGAACAAAAATTATCTACACAAGGATTTAGACAACACTTACTTTAGTTAAAAAGGGATCCACTGCTCAGGAACACGTATTTATAAAAATTTACCAACAACCATAAAAAATATTGCTAAAAATAAGGATCAGTTTAAGAAGAGCCGAAAAGACTTTCTAGTGGCCAACTCCTTCTACTCCACTGACGAATTCTTAAATAGAACCAAATAATGCCTGTATCTGTTTCATACTATTGATATTATTATATTAAACGATTGTAAAAAAATGGAGGCACCTGTATTAGTATTATTATATTATCAACTTTAAAAAAATGACATGTTCCACATCCACGAGGATCTCCCCAACACGGATCTATGGAACGAACCAACTAATCTAATGTAGTTGTTGTTGTTATGGTCTTCAGTCCGGAGACTGGTTTGATGCAGCTCTCCACCCTACTCTATCCTGAGCAAGCCTTTTCATCTCCTCATAAGAACGGCAACCCACATCCACTTGAATCTGCTTACTATACGCGTCTCTTGGTCTCCCTCTGCGATTTTTACCCCACACACTTCCCTCCAATGCTAAATTTACGATTTCTCGATGTCGAAGAATGTGTCCTACCAAGCGATCCTTCCTTTTGGTCAGGCTATGCCAAAAATTCCTTTTCTCACCAATTCTGTTCAGTACCTCTTCATTAGTTATGCGATCTACCCACCTAATCTTCAGTATTCTTCTGTAGCACCACATTTCAAAAGCCTCTATTCTCTTCCTGCCCGCACTGCTTATCGTCCATGTTTCATTCCCGTACAAGGCAACACTCCACACAAATGCCTTCAGAAAAGACTTCCTTACACTTTAATTAATATTCGATGATAGAAAATTTCTCTTTTTCAAAACTGCTTTTCTTCACATTGCCATTCTGCATTTTATATCCTCTGTACTGCGACCATCACATGTTATTTTACTACCCAAGTAACAAAACTCATCTACCACCTTCATTGTTTCGTTACCTAATCTAATTCCTTCAGCATCGCCCGATTTTCTAAGACCGCATTCCATTATTTTTGTTTTGCTCTTGTTAATGTTCATTTTATACGCTCTCTTCAACACACTGTCCATTCCATTCAACTGCTCTTCCAGGTCCTTTGCTGTCTCTGACAGAATTACAATGTCATCAGCAAAACGCAATGTTTTTATTTCTTCCCCCTGAACTTTAATCAATATTCCAAATTTTTCCTTGCTTTCCTTCACCGCCTGCTCGATGTACAAATTGAATAACATCGGAGAAAGGCTACAACCCTGTCTTACTCCCTTCCCAACTGATGCTTCCCTTTCATGCCCTTCGAGTCTAATAACTGCGGTCTGGCTGTTGTACAAGTTATAGATAATTCTCCTTTCCCTATATTTTACCCCTGCTGACTTCAGAATTTGAAACAGTGTATTCCAGTCAACATTGACAAATGCTTTCTCCAAATCTACAAAAGCTAAAAATGTAGGTTTGCCTTTCCTTAATCTATCTTCTAAGATAAGACGTAAAGTGAGTATTGCCTCCCTGGTTCCTACGTTCCTCCTGAATCCAAACTGATCTTCCCCAAGGTCAGCTTCTACCAGCTTTTCCATTCTCCTGTAGATAATTCGTGTTAAAATTTTGCAACCATGACTTATCAAACTAATGGTTCTGTAATTTTCACACCTGTCTGCGCCTGATTTCTTTGGAATGGGGATTATTACATTTTTCTTAAAGTCTGAGGGTATTTCGCCTGTCTCATAAATCCTACACACCAGTTCAAATAGCCTTGTCGTGGCTGGCTCTCCCAGAGACTTTAGTAGCTCTGAGGGTATGTCATCTACTCCTGGGGCCTTGTTCCGACCTAGGTCTTTCAACGCTCTGTCAAATTCATCTCTCAGTATAGCATCTCCTATTTCATCTTGATCTACGTCCTCTTCCCTTCCTACCACATTGTCTGTAAGTTCATTTCCTTTGTACAGCTGCTCTATGTACTCTTTCCACCTTTCAGCTTTCCCTTCTTTGCTGAGAACCGGCTTCCCATCTGAGTTCTTGATATTCGTAGAGTTGCTTTTCTTGTCCCCAAATGTCTCTTTTATTTTCCTGTAGGCGGTATCTACTTTTCCCCTTCTTATACATTCTTCTACAGATTTGCATTTGGCTTCTAGCCACTCCTGTTTAGCCATTTTGCACTTCCTTTCAATCTCATTTTTTAATCGTCTGTACTCCATTTTGCCTGTTTCATTTACTGCATTTTTATATTTTCTCCTTTCATCGATTAAATCTAGTATTTCCTGTGATATACAAGGATTTTTTTGTAGGTCTTGCCTTTCTACCTATTTTGTCCTCTGCTGCCTTCACTATTTCATCTCTCAATGCTACCCATTCCTCTTCTACTGTTTTATTTCCCCCTGTTTCTGTCAATTGTTGCCTAAATCTCCCTCTGAAATTCTCCAGAACTTCACTTTCCTTCAATTTATCTAAGTCCCATCTCCTTATTTTCCTACCTTTCTGCAATTTTTTCAGTTTCAGCCTACAGTTCATGACTAACAAGTTATGGTCAGAGTCTATATCTGCCCCTGGGTACGTCTTGCAGTTTATAACCTGGTTCCGGAATCTATGTCTTACCATTATAAAATCTATCTGATACCTTCCGGTGTCTCCTGGTCTCTTCCATGTATACAACCTTCTTTTCTGATTCTTAAACCAGGTGTTTGTTACGATTAAATCATGTTCAGTGCAAAATTCTACCAGGCGACTTCCTCTTTCATTCCTCCTGCCCAGTCCATATTCACCTACTATTTTTCCTTCTCTTCCTTTTCCTACAACCGAATTCCAGTCTCCCATAACTATTAAGTTTTCCTCTCCCTTAACTGTCTGAATAATTTCCTTTAGCTCCTGATATATTTCTTCGATCTCCTCATCATCAGCAGAGCTAGTTGGCATATAAACCTGTACTACTGTTGTCGGTGTTGGCTTCGTATCTATCTTGACAATGATAATGCGATCACTGTGCTGCTCATAGTAGTTTACCCGCATTCCTATTTACTTATTCATTATCAGTCCTACTCCTGTGATACCCCCAACTGATTTTGTATTTATAATCCTGTACTCACCTGACCAGAAATCCTGTTCATCCTGGCCGGCCGCGGTGGCCGAGGAGATTGAGGCGCTCCAGTCACGGTCTGCACGGCCACTACGGTCGGGGGTTCGAATCCCCCCTCGGGCATGGATATTTGTGCCGTCCTTAGTATAAGGTAGTTGATAAGTAGTTTGTAAGTTTAGGGACTGATAACCCCGTAGTTAAGTCCCATAACCTTAACAAACATTTATATATATTATATAACAGCCACCGAACTTCACTAATCCCCACTATATCTAACCTCAACCTATCCATTTCCCTGTTTAAATTTTCTAATTTTCCTACCCGATTAAGGGATCTAACATTCCACACTCCGATCCGTAGAATGCCAGTATTGTCTTTCCTGATGACAACATCCTCCTGAGTAGTCCCCGCCCGGAGATCCGAATGGGGGACTATTTTACCTCCGGAATATTTTACCCGAGAGGATGCCATCATCATATGTTCATACAGTAGAGCTGCATGTCCTCGGGAAAAGTAACGACTGTAGTTTCCCCTTGCTTTCAGCCGTTCGCAGTAGCTGTGTGGCAAAGCCACATTAGCTGATGTTACAAGGCCAGCTCAGTCAATCATCCAGACTGTTGCCCCTGTATCTACTGAAAAGGCTGCTGCCCCTCTTCAGGAACCACACGTTTGTCTGGCCTCTCCACAGATACCCCTCCGCTGTGGTTGCACCTACGGTACGGCTATCTGTATCGTTGAGGCACGCAAGCCACCCCACCTCGGCAATGTCTGTGGTTCATGGGGGCGGAATCTAATGTTAAACCCACATAATTCACTAAGTTTTCCTACATCTTTTATTGGGCCACTGACAAGTCGTAACAGTGAAATCTTGATTGGAACCATAAATTGAATAAATGATCAGAAGCAATGAAATCACAATTTGTAGGTGCCACTTTCGTACTGGACTTAAGTGTTAAGGAATATATGGTTCGTTCATAGGTTCTTCGTGTTGCTTGTATTTCTGTGTTCGTATTTCTGCTGCTTTGGTTTTATTTGTCGATTTTAATTTTTATTTGTATTTCACTGTTGCGTCCGAGTTTATACTTTGTCAACTGGACATAGTGGAGCTGTGGGCAATACAAAGCAGAGTTTCAAGTAGAGAAATCGGAACATTTCTGACCTATTCTTCTGTTTGAGCGCCATAAAACTGGGGCTGTCAGAATTATTTGTGTCGTGAATGGAGTTGATACCAGTGGAGAGATCCAGTCGAGAAAACGGTTTTTTCATTTTACACAGAATCGTTTAGACCTTATTTTTATGAAGATAAGTGACATGCAGTGATCTACAGTGTTTCACACGAGTGTACTCGAGAACTGGTGGATTTGATGATCTTTGTTGACTTCACCATGGGACAATCGTTTTGCGCAATACGGAAGCTTCAAATCTCCGTTGTTTGGTACCGCTTGCTCTAAGCCAAAATTACAAAAGATGACGCGGGTTTATACATATAAATTGGGATTAACAATATTGACCTGTTCTATGTCGTTGCTAGTGGCACTGATCGTGTTAAGGAAAAGAAAGTAATTGTGACCAAACAAGTAATGAAAGAAATGCACGTATCCATGAAAGATGAAGTTACACATGTTGTGGAATGCGACAGTGTGGTGTACTACGAATTACTTCCTCGCCGCGGTGGAGTAGCCATGAGGTCTAAGGCGCCTCGCTGCGGTGCGCGCCGTTGCTCGCCGTCGGAGGTTCGAGTCCTCCATGGGGCATGTGTGTGTGTGTGTGTGTGTGTGTGTGTGTGTGTGTGTGTGTGTCTAACACCTTGCAGACGCAGTATTCTACAAATGATAGGAAGTGATGCTACTCCACATCAGACTGCATTCTTTTCCACAAAAAACAGGAATTACAATATATGAACATATCGTCTGTTTCAAAGCGATGAATTTTATTCGAGGCGAAATTGAGGATTTGTGGGGAACCGTGACTCCGGATTTTCTTACATTGGGTTGTAATGCTGCTTTCTTATGAAAATGGGTGTTGCGTATTAAAGTTAAGGTTGGGGACCGCAAATGAAATTTTACCAGGTAGTGAAATATTTTTAAATGAGATTACTACGCAATTTTGACAAGGAAGGGACAATTTAAACAAAATTATTGGATTCCGCCATTAAATGGTAGCGGTCTTAATTTCGGTGGCAAATACAACACCAGAAAGCAACATTACAGAAGAAAAAACTATAATTTTCGTCTACCTTACACAAGAAGAAATTTATGTCATTACATTTTATCTTAATATTGTGTGAGCTTATATTTGATTTCTGTTTATAGCATATTGACAATTTTCAAATTCCTTGTTTTTTTTTTTAACAACACAGTCTGAGGTATATACTTTTTGAATTAGTCTCATTATTACATCACAAATTAATTTCTTTTTCTTTTTTGCTTTGCATTGTTTTTTTATTATAATTCAATCGACGCAAAGTGTCGGTGAGTCGGCGAGTAGCGCGGCGGTGCAGCGAGGTGGTAGGAGGCGGTTCCGCAGCGCGCCTCGATTGTTGAAGCGTGGGCTGTGGCGCGACGCGAGGCGGCACGCAGGTGGTTGTGGTGGGGAGAAGACGCTGCTGGCCCCCAGCGCCGGCGGTGTAGCCGGTGTGGCGTCAGGATTGCACACCCGCTCGCTTTGGCTAGGCCGGCCCATCTCAGTTTGGATTACATGAAATAAAGATCACATAAAAGGCATTACAATTTGACACTTAATTAGATATTACAGTCCTTCCTTCTGAAAGAGAGACACAGTTAGTTATTATATATATATATATATATATATATATATATATATATATATATATATATATATATTTTTACACTTTTGTTCTCGCGAGTGTCTCTGTCATTGTTTGTTTAGCAAGAATTTTATATTACCATTGGTTTGTAAGTGTGAGCTTATTTCTGTGAAATCAAATATTTGAGTAATCTGACATGAACATGTGTCGCGTCTTTTACATAAACTAATTTTGGTAATTTAAATTAACTATTTACAAAGCATATTTTGCGAAAGTTTTCTTACTATACACTATGTGCATTGAAAATGATTTAACTTTCATTAGATGAAGCACTATTATTTGACTAGTAAAAAAATTGTTTGCAAATCTAACCTTTTACTTTATACACATATTTAGATATTACATATACATATACGCAGGGTTCATTCAAGGACATTATTTTATTAGTTCAGGGATTGTACGTTTGCAAGTGCTACAGCACAGTCTTTTGATGTGACAAGGCTGAAGAGTCAGTTTCTTTAACATCACTTTTAAACATTTTATTTTTTCAGTTCGTGGAGTCGTTGACTTTGTCAGTTTGAAATTTCCACGCGTCGGGTCGACCGCCGGCTGCGTGACGCAACAGTAAGTTTTCAATAATGGGCATGTAGTAAACGCGCGCCAGTCTCGCCAGTGCTTGCGTGTCCGTGGCGGTGGCAACACGTGAATTTGCATAAGTTTTCATTACACTTGGTTTTTTTTTATTTCGTTGAGTCGTGTGTGATTTCTGCACTTCATCCTTTGGACAGGGCTACTACTAAAATCGACGCAGTGCGGTGAGTACACTTCACGTATACCATAGTGATTAAGTCTGTCCGTATGCCGCGCGACCTTCATTGCACCGTCCGGCTATCTCAGCAGTTACGATTATAGTCTATTCGCTGAGACAACACTTACTTGTAGTAAGATCGTAGCGTATTTTGGTTGGGCACTGCACTGCACAAGTTCAGTGTCCAGCACGGAGAAGTTTACAGCGACGAACACTTTATAACGTATCTATATGCTGACCGTTCAAAATTTCTGTTAGTTTGCCTGCTACTTATCGTAGTCCACGCTTATACTTGTCACTGATATTTCACTTCACTCAAACATGTGGCTTGCGAATATACATAGTTTCAGAGTTTATTTAATCACAAAATCACCACTTGTTAGGAAAGTCGCGGGTTTGCGTCCTTTCGATAGTTATCAGTCACTGTTTTTGTTCTCTCTATAGTTCACTGTCTTATTAGTTTCACACACACACTTCAGTCTTTTTACAATTCGTAATGATTTTAATATACATAAACTATGTACAAGGCTATATACAAAGTCAGATCATTGAGATTGGCTATTTCATTTGTAAAACTTTATGTATCAGTTTCTTTCGAGTATCATTCAGATCACATTATTCTTTTGCTTTAAACGATTATTTGTCAACATTGGGTGTTACATATTTATTTTTAAGGCGTGGCCTACGTTCATGTCAGTTATTGGGTGGAAAGTTATTTATTCTCAGCAATATTATATCTTTTAAATAAGTTACTGTATTTGACATGAGTAAGTAAACATTCAATGACTTTTAGAAACGTCTTGGGTAGTTTTTCGATACAATACTAAATTTCGGTTTACAGCTTTTAGTACGCCTCGTCAAAATTAACATGTCATGTTATACCGTTCATAAAATTGGACTAAACGACTTGAGTGATAAAATCATGAATACCAGCCCGAGACAAATAAAATGACAAATACAGTTTTGGCAGACACAGGCAAGGTCAGACCCGCTAGTCAACCTGGTGCAAAACAGCCTGTTAGTTTTTTTTAATACAGTTTGAGAGAAAGAGAAAATAGTCAGAGAATAGTCGCAAGAAAAAATAGTGCATTACACAAATTCAGCATATTGACGCATTACTACAAACATTACTGCACACTTCTAACACTACAAAATATTGCTTTTCATAAAATTAACAGCGTATCTATTCTAGATTAGCATTCTTTGCCCCTCTCTCTCCTTCGTCGTCTCCCGCTCACGTGTGTTCTGTCCGCATTTGACTACGAAAATATGTGCGTGGTTCAGTCGCAAATATTGGTGTCTGACTAAATGTTCCTGTGCCTACTAATTTAGGGGGTGGTATGTTAATTTATCTAGCTCCTTATACTTATCAGGAGTGAAATGTTCGTTACAGTGTCATATCTAGTCTAATATAAATTGTGATACATGTTCGTATGAATCCTCTGCAGCGACTCGTAGATCTTCGTAGCGTCGACTGCGACACAATTCTCTGCTCATTCACAGCTGAAAATGAATTCTTATTCTACAGCTTATGCTACAGACTACTTAAGCTAGACGTTGATGTTTTTAGATTGCTGCATAATTATGTTGTATGAGCTGCAGCGCTACGAGATTTGTTTACATTCAGTGTAATGTTTTGGTAACTAAATCTGAAAGTGGCACATGGGCAGAAAGATATTCCACACCAACTGGTGTGCGTATTTACTGGCAATAATGTAAAATATTACGTTAACCTTTAAGCGGTTGTCAATACCCTACAGTATAGATAGAATAATTCAACAAGCTTCTTTGTTTTATATAAATTACATTCTTCTTAACAATTTAAGGAATCGTTAGATTTGTAATGTCGGTCAGCTGATTAGAGTTAATTGTAATGTTTTTATTTATGTTACTGCTCACGCGTCGTAATGTCAGCATTCGTGTGTGTGTGTGTGTGTGTGTGTGTGTGTGTGTGTGTGTGTGTGTGTGTGTGTGTGTGTGTGTGTGTACTAAGAGCCACAGACAACTAAAATATAACTATTTCCTCATCACCTCCTTCTCTTATAATAATATAATACATATATTTTTTTTACAGAACTCTCATCGTCGACGAAGGTGTGCTAGTGCGCTCCACCCCGTAATAATATCATTTCCTTCATTCATCTCCTTGACATATAAAAAAATTGTAAATATTCTTATACCCTATAATACTAAATACTATAATAATTACTGCTCTTTTTGTAAATGTGTGTGTCATCACAAGTGTTTAGGTGAGATTCTCTAATATAATTCTTAAATTTCACGCGTGACAACAGTTTCTGTGAGCCAACATCAATTGCATTGCACTTACATTTGTAGAAAATGATTTTTGCTCACTGTCTTGGTATTTTTAGTGAAAGTAGGACTAGATACTAGCTGATCAGCTTGGATTTATGCATAAAATTTCTTTAAATATTTGTTTTGGTATAAATCTCGTATTTTTGATCGGAGTGTGTGCTTGGTAGGTGACTACAATAACTTTGTGTTGCTGTGTTGGTTAATGAAATAGCTCTTTCCGAATGTCTGTACCATCATTGCATCATAGCATTTTGACTGAAAGAATTGTGCCCACGCTGTCGCTGTCGCTCAATTTTGGTGGGCTTAACACGAGCCTCTCTGGTTTGACGTCTGCATACCGCTAGCCTGTCGTTGTGGTTGGTTTATTGTCTCAGTCACGTCAGTTATTGTCACTGCCGACTGGCTTGTCGTCAAGTTTGTCTGATCCGAACAGTCAGTGGTCATAGTTGCAATCGGTACGGTGTTTGTAGTTTGCTGCGGTGGTTGAGGTGGAGGAAAAATTTAAAATTGCTGATTACTGCTGGGATTAATTAGGAAGAAATTTCTATTCTCATTTAAATTTCTATACTGATTATGGTTACGCCACTGAGTTTGCTGGTTGACATTAAAATTGCTCGGATAGGCAACAGTATTATTACGGTAGCTATTATTGTTGTTGTTGTTGAAATAGCCAGGATTAAACCGATTACCACGGTGGCGTCGGTAATATTGCCCGCCGTTGGGAACATTACGTACGACGTTACTGCCGTTCGCATGCGTTGTCATTTGGTGGGGACGCGACTGTCCGTTGTTTTTAATAAATGGCTGTTGCAGTAATATCGGCTGGGATTGTGACATGTTTTGGTTCTCTGCTTGCGGCTGTTGGCTGACGGGAATCAGCTGATTGTTGTATTGATTGAGAAAACGGTTCCCGTAACCGTACCAGTTATTGTAATGACGTGCTCGATCATCTTCAAAAATCAAATCAAGCGTGTCTAACATTGAGAGGAAGCTTTGCAGATCGTACGTTTGCACATTAGCCAGCTGTATCCTTAGTCTTGTGGGAAATTTGTTAATAAGTACACGAAGTACTTCCCGGTGCGGAAGAGGGTCGTCAAAGAATTTTGCTTTATTGAGATACTTCTCGAAGTATCTCCGCAGGCTTCCGTTTCTTCCATCGAAATGCTGCGGATTGTATACTTCATTCCTGAATCGTTCTTGTACTACGGGCGACCAAAAAGTGGACAAAAATTCCCGTTCAAATTCACCATAGGTGTCATATAATTGCAAGGCTTCGTTTGCCCATATTCCGGCTTCGCCTTGTATATAGCCCACAACAAATCTGATTTTTCTTTTCTCCGACCAGGTCTCGGGTAGTAATCCTCTGAAAGATTGAAGAAAGATCACGGGATGTACTGTGCGTTTCTCATTAATAAATATTTGAAATTGATGATGTTTAATCATACTTTCATCTAGTTCTTCTGTGTTAGCCTGATTTCGGGATGAACATTTGGATTGTACTTTAGGCTTCATTTCTCTACCAAGTCTTTCAAGGTCACAGGAAGTCGTCAGTCGATAGTCAGTGTGTGTTCGATCAGATATTAATTTATTAATTGAGCTCTGATTGTCAGGAAAACGCGGGGTATTCATTGCATTATGTTGTGGGTTCAGATTCTGCAGTACATTTATTACAGGCGTGAAACCCTGAGAAGCCTTTGTTTGTGAAGATAACATGGATTTTACCGCCGTCAAATCTTCCTGTAAAGATTTAAAGGTGATTCCATGATCTTCATATACTTTTTCAGTGACATTCTTTATCACAGAGGCCAATTGTGACTCTATTTTGTCATTTAATTGAGCCTCCGTATTATGCAAAAATTGCTGCACTCTTTCTTGGTTATCTTTCACAATATTCTCGGCTTGACTGGTAATTGTTTCAACAGTGGTTTCTAAATTTTCCTGTTTGATTTTTAATTCCGAAAGATTTTGCGCAATATTATCAATGGCAGATGGCAATGTTTTTACTGTTTCCTGACAATCAGTAACATTGTCGACAACAGAAGAATTTTTTGCGTCTACCGTATCCATAATTTCGTCGACAACTTTCTTTTGTACAGTGGAAAATTTACTATTTATGATTTCTTCGACTTTGAGCATCTGTGCACTTAATTGTTCACTTACCTCATTGGAAATTCGTGTATACAAATGCTTTTGAGCAGACTCAAGTTTATCAATTTCTGCTTGTGTTTTTGTTTGCTGTTCTTCTAAGCGATCTAATTGTTGTTTGGTCTGTGTAGTTAAGGCTGAAATCTGATTATTAATCGCAAGCTGTTGTTGCGACATATTGGCTTGCAACTTACCAATTTCATTTTTTGTGGTAGTTTGTAAATTAGTGATCTGATTAGTCAAGACCGTAATTTGTGTGTTAGTCGCAGCTTGTAAATTGCTAATCTGAGTAGTCAGAAGTTCCTCAAAACGCTTTAGCCAGTCATTCTGTGTATCCGCGACATGGTGTTCAGCTTGTGGGGATAAGTTACTTTCGCGAGTTAGTGTAGCCAGATTTTGTTCCATTAATGGTGGAATTTGCTCGATAGAGCTAGCAGCCATGTTGTCTTCTACTTTCTGAACAGGTTGTTGGGAAACGTTTAGATTTTGTTCAGATGCCATGTTGCTAAACTGACTGCGGGTTTTAACCATAATATTTGTTGAATTATGGCAAAAATTGATAACAGAGGGGGGTCCTACAAATTTCACACGGAAAATTATTGAAATTACCTATGGAATCGTTCACACGTACGCGACAGAAACTTCGTGAGAGAAAAGCAAAGATAGGCTTAATTACACGCAGCATTAACTATTAGATTGAAACTTTACCTGATATTCACTTGAAATAAAAAATGTAACTGCGAGAGAAATTTTGAAAACGCTGTACCTAATGGAAAATACTGAATTTGCTACAGTGCACTAGCGACAGATAGAGGAATCTAGTAAGCACCAAGCAAGCTGAATAATGAGTCTGATCTTACCTTTATTGTGACTGCAATTGTTGGCTGGACTGGAAGTCTAACTGCTATCGGCTGGTTAAACTTTACTTCAGTTGCCAAAATCATTAATTTTCATCTCCCGTACAGTTCATTGTTGACGCATGAAACAAAACACAATATCAGGATTAGTGACATGAAAAAGGCGCAATCTTCACAAACATCTTAACTAAATATTTCAAATAAATTTACTATCTTTATATATATATATATATATATATATATATATATATATATATTATTTGTACATGTGCTGTCACTGTCGCCAATTCTTCTTGTAATGCTGCTTTCTTATGAAAATGGGTATATATATATATATTATTTGTACATGTGCTGTCACTGTCGCCAATTCTTCTTGTAATGCTGCTTTCTTATGAAAATGGGTGTTGCGTATTAAAGTTAAGGTTGGAGACCGCAAATGAAATTTTACCAGGTAGTGAAATATTTTTAAATGAGATTACTACGCAATTTTGACAAGGAAGGGACAATTTAAACAAAATTATTGGATTCCGCCATTAAATGGTAGCGGTCGTAATTTCGGTGGCAAATACAACACCAGAAAGCAACATTACAGAAGAAGTCGGCGGAATCTAAATTTTACCTCATTGAGAGCTGGTACAAATATTTCGGTCATGTTCTGTAGTGATTCCAGCTGTGATGAATGGAATATTACTTCGATAAATTGATGCTGGGATTGTGCGTTTCGGTTAATATTGTTCTATGACCGTGTGGAAAATTAATCATGATAGTCGCCAAAAATTGCAAAATTATCGGACTTCATAAACATTACGAAGATTTTTCTGCAGGCATTAAAATGTAATAAACCATTCATAGACACGAAATAAATAAATGTTACACAGAGAATGTTCTAGTACAATCGCGAAACAAATCGCAACAATACCCGAGCATCACTTTGTGAAGTACTGGATCTGCTGAAAATAAATAACTTTAAAGTTAGTGAGAATGGAGACGGGGTTGTAAGTAAGTAACATATTTCAAATTAACTGTGGGGGTTTATTGAAATTAATAAAAAAGAAGCTCACACTTACAATAATTAGACAAAGTCCTGGAATACGTCCTAACACCTCAAGGAGAAGAAAGTAAGTGACGAACAGTTCCGCTCTCTCCCTTCAGTTTGTTGCAAAAAAGTTGAACGTGACAAATGTCATATGTTTATCCATACGCTGTCAGAGAGAGAGCAGAAGTCAGCGACAAGCATCGCACAAGTTATAAAAAAAAATAATTAATGTATTATTACAGGGTCCATGGTCACCTTAACCACAAAGCCATCCGGATACGAATCCCTTCCTGCTTAAATTCTCAACTTATCCCACATCACTACCGTAGCGCCTACTGTTCATTATTGAACTTGCTTGCTACTTCCGTGTATTCCTGCAAGAGACAGGTATTAATTATACATCCGCACTGAAACTGCCATTTACCTGTTTGGGGCATTCATGCAAGAATACAGAATGACTATTCTTAAACTACTGGAAATCGTCATAAATCATCAACGGTTTGCGTTAGGACGACCAAACTGCATGACTGGCCGA
The DNA here is from genome assembly GCA_026315105.1 of Locusta migratoria. NCBI lineage: Eukaryota > Metazoa > Arthropoda > Insecta > Orthoptera > Acrididae > Locusta > Locusta migratoria. Next base: position 764,136,288 of record CM048745.1, read on the forward strand.
GGGGCACGGTAGGAATTACATGGACATGTACACGGGAGTGTTGCTTTGTTTAGCGAAAAGGTCACTTTCATGTTTTTATATGTTCACCACTAAGGGCCATTCCGTGCCAAGTGGTCTAATATCAAGAAAAGTTCCCACATGACCCTCATGGATTTTGATGAAATTTGGTATGAACAATCACACATGTTCTCAATGAACACTGGTAAAGTTTCAGTTTCAAAAATTCAATACTTCCGGAGATACTGTCACTTGTTTAAGACCATAGCACAGCTTCCAATAGTGCGTCCTTGAATTTTCAGCAACTTTGAGATGATATATCTCTGGGAGTATTTGTATGAAAGAAACAAAACTTGGCCATCTTATACAACTTTTAGAGCTCTTTAAAGTAAAATATCGATAACAGTATTTCTGAGCAATTTTCATATAGAAAATTTGGGGCAAAGTTGGGCGAAAAAATTGCTGGTTAAAAAAAGTGCGAACTTTAGTTTTTTATATCTCCAGACGTAATTGTGGGATGTACATGAAACTTTGCACACCATAACTCACCAACACAAGGTCTTAGAATATAAAGTTTCATTCTCCTATTGCTTCCCATTATTTCACAAATCTAGGGTAAAGTTGACGATTTTTCAAAAAGTGCTAAAAATGGGTATTTTCAGTCAAATTTTTCAAAAAAGTGTTTTCTCCAAATTCCTTTAAACTATGCTCATTAGAAAGAGCATATTCTAAACTATCTAGAAAAGTGGATTTGGTTTTGCAATGCAAGCATATAAGGCCCTAAAAAGTAGCATAATCCTAGAGGCGCACTGGAAGTTTGAACCCATTTTTCTGGCACTCAAATTATACCTAAAATCTTTTATTATGTCTAATAAATATTTGTTAATGCCTGGGATAAGTGAAATAAGAAGTCCTGATGAATAGGACGTAGCTCAAGTCCGAATAGAAAAAGAATAAAAATAGAAACAATGTTATTTCTTAACTGTCCCCCCCCCATCCTACAACTCTCTCTCTCTCTCTCTCTCTCTCTCTCTCTCTCTCTCTCTCTCTCTCTCTCTCTCTCTCTCACACACACACACACACACACACACACACACACACAAAATTATAATTTAGAATGAATGTAAATTGTAAAATTTATTTGCACAATCATTATCTAATTATTAGTAGCATTTTTAATAACACCACCAGCTTACTGATGGAAAAGAAGTGTATAAATGAGTTTCTATGGTTTAACCACTGCTAGTTTCATTTCACCTGAGAAAACCAACATCCCCATCGCCACAGGGGCAACAACAGCCACGGGTGGGTTCCTTTACCACAGGATATCCCAAGCGTGATAAGCATTTCTTTCATAGGTTCCCAAGCCTGATGATAAAATTATTGAAGTGTCCTGGGTAAAATTAGAAGCCTCTCATAGGTTGCTTAGTTTCCTCTAACCTATTTCAATTTTTTATGGGGTATGGTGATACAATTTCAATCAATTCTGACAAATGTAATTATAACTGCAAACACATTGAGAAAAGGAATAATTTTAACTATGGCACTTGAATGTTTAATGAATATGTATCACAAATATTAGACAATTACATATGTTGGTATGAACACAAAAAAGGTTACAGAATTGAGAAAAGTCGATATAAAATGTACCACACTAGGTACAATTATGATCACTTCCTCGTACAATTTTGATCACTGACTTTTCTCACATAAAAAGCACTTTTTCATTCGGGCACCAGTGCATACTTCGCTGTACCAAACGTTGCACAATAACGAGTTTCAAGCACGTGGAAACTAGATCATTTATAAGAGCATGTTCGATGAAGTAGCTCCAACTACATCTTTACAGGAAAAAATTTATGTCTCCTTAACACAAAGTGTTGTATTCTTGGAAAAGACAGGAGGAGCTGTAGAAACCTGCTACACTGCAACGCCACACAAAGGCAAGTGCTAGCAACAATACGAGACTGAAAACTTATGTTGATCGGAATTGTACCTATATCGAATTTGTACCACCTTACCCTATGCTACATTAATTTTCTGATGAATATCAAGAGGAATGGTGTATTGTCAGACAGTCAAATTTACTGATAGAGCTGGAATAACTGCACCTTAAAGGCCTTATATGTTATCTGAAAAACAAAGAGCTTGTTGTCCTAATGGATTTTTTGGAAAATTATTTTTTTATTATTCAGGATGCTGTGCAAGGCTTCCACTGGAAAGCAACAATTCATCCATTTGTTATCTACTTTCATCAAAATGAGAAAGTGGAATCTTTAAGTTTCTGCATTATCAGTTCTTGTTTGTGGCATGACACTGGTACAGTTAACGTTTTTATCAAGGAGCTCATCAAATACATAAAAGCACAGTTTGAACAGATATCTCACATTCATAATTTCAGTGATGGCTCCAGTGCTCAATCTTACTTACCTAGACCTGTTTCACTTCTTCTCTGAAAACATTAATGGAACCGAATTTCTTTTTGCCAGTAAAGATGAAATTGGGAGAAAAAAAAAAAAAAAAAAGAAAAAAAATTGTCACAAGAAGTGAGGTTTAAACTTGGACAAACTGTAGCAGGCACTAGAGAAAATCGTCACTTTTTACCTATTGATGAAACAATAATTCAGGTCAGCAGAGTTTCAAATGATTGATCATCTTTTCTAGCTACAATGGGTCAGAGAACTAAAGAAGGCACATTAATGTCTGCTGTCCAAGCTGGACAATATGTTGCATGCATCTAAGAAAATTTTTGGTGGATTGGGAATATCTGTGAGACTTCCACTGAGCAAAGGGGTGCATTAATAAACTTTATGCACCCTCATGGTCCAGCAGATTCATTCTATTGACCACCAATAAGTGACAAGTGCTGGGTTCCATCACACCACATTATTGCACTTATTCCAGCTCCGTCAGTAAATTCGTCTGGCTGGCAATACACCATTCCTGTTTACATTCATCAGGCTTGGAAACCTGTGTAAAGAAACTCACCCATAGCTGTTGATGCTCGAGCGTAGCCCCTACGGTGATGGAGATACTGATTTTCTCAGGTGAAATGAATCTAGCAGTGGTTAAACCACAACAACTCACTTATATACTTATTTTCCATCAGTAAGCTGGTGGTGTTATTAAAAATGCTACTAATAATTAGATAATGATTGTGCAAATAAATTTTACAATTTACATTCATTCTAAATTATAATTTTGTGTGTGTGTGTGTGTGTGTGTGTGAGAGAGAGAGAGAGAGAGAGAGAGAGAGTTGTAGGATGGGGGGGGGGGGGGACAGTTAAGAAATAACATTGTTTCTATTTTTATTCTTTTTCTATTCGGACTTGAGCTACGTCCTATTCATCAGGACTTCTTATTTCACTTATCCCAGGCATTAACAAATATTTATTAGACATAATAAAAGATTTTAGGTATAATTTGAGTGCCAGAAAAATGGGTTCAAACTTCCAGTGCGCCTCTAGGATTATGCTACTTTTTAGGGCCTTATATGCTTGCATTGCAAAACCAAATCCACTTTTCTAGATAGTTTAGAATATGCTCTTTCTAATGAGCATAGTTTAAAGGAATTTGGAGAAAACACTTTTTTGAAAAATTTGACTGAAAATACCCATTTTTAGCACTTTTTGAAAAATCGTCAACTTTACCCTAGATTTGTGAAATAATGGGAAGCAATAGGAGAATGAAACTTTATATTCTAAGACCTTGTGTTGGTGAGTTATGGTGTGCAAAGTTTCATGTACATCCCACAATTACTTCTGGAGATATAAAAAACTAAAGTTCGCACTTTTTTTAACCAGCAATTTTTTCGCCCAACTTTGCCCCAAATTTTCTATATGAAAATTGCTCAGAAATACTGTTATCGATATTTTACTTTAAAGAGCTCTAAAAGTTGTATAAGATGGCCAAGGTTTGTTTCTTTCATGCAAATACTCCCAGAGATATATCATCTCAAAGTTGCTGAAAATTCAAGGACGCACTGTTGGAAGCTGTGCTATGGTCTTAAACAAGTGACAGTATCTCCGGAAGTATTGATTTTTTTGAACTGAAACTTTACCAGTGTTCATTGAGAACATGTGTGAATGTTCATACAAAATTTCATCAAAATCAATGAGGGTCATGTGGGAGCCTCTAGACCACTTGGCATGGAATGACCCCTAAGCATTGGAGGGACGAGATACGCCTTTCTCTTCACCCTCAACGGGTTTACGATGTCCTCTCAAGGAATAATCGGTGTGATATTCTTTTATGGCAGGTTGACTACCGAACGATACATGAAGGAGGTGAAGGAAGATTTATTTTCCATTATCCAAAGTGGCAATGAATTCGAAAACATGTGACTCATGCAAGACGGAGCTCCAACCAATCGAGATTGTTTGATGTCCTGGACGACTACTTTGGAGATCGCATTCTGGGCCTGGGGTGCCCAGAGACCACTGACATGGGTGCTACAAGACGCTGAGTAAAGTTTGTGTCGGCCGAAGTTTGTAAATAATTTACATGGTCATCAACCCACAAACTTACAAGCAACTTAAACTATGTTACACTATGGACGAAAGACACAATCCGATGCGCAAGGGAGGACTCTCCTGTAGGACCGGCCGCCCCCTTCATAGCATGACTCAGACTATGCGGCCATCCCTCCCGGCCTTGTTTCATATTTTCAAAAAGAGTCACCCTGTATCTTTGGGTTCGGTTCATCAATAGTGACGATACAGTTGGGTATCATATCACCTTTTCCGCTCTCTACCGAACAACTTGACAGCTACTTCGTTTGCGTATGAAGATTCGCTCCAAGCATGACTCGACGATTTCTTAGTCTCAAAACAACGTATTTATACAGTCGCGGCATCAAAAATTTAGTCCAGCGTTGGTAAACTATTGTAAATTTCAAAGGAGACTATATTTTGCGTGACCGCAATCTGTGTTATGTGAACCTGGTTTATTGAACTTCCCGAAAATACTTGCCGTCGTAGGTTCGAGTCCTCCCTGGGGCATGAGTGTTTGTCCTGTTCTTAGGTAAGTTAGTTTAAATAGTTTGTAAGACTAGGAACTTATGACGTAGTAGTTTGGTGCAATAGGTTTACAAACATTTACAAACAAGAACTTACGGAAAAGCGCTTCTAAAAATTTTTCAAATTTTTGTATAGCTTATGGGACTTAACTACGGGGTCATCAGTCCCTAAACTTAATAAGTACTTATGAACTAGCTTACACTAAGGACGGCACAAATATCCATGCTCGAGGGGGGATTCGAACCCCCGACAGTAGTGGACGTGCAGACCGTGTCTGCCGCGCCGCAGTCCTCTCGGCCACCGCGGCCGGCAGCGCTTCTAAATTGTGCACAAACCTAACACGTACCACAATGTCTTCTTAAGTTTTCAAATGAAAGTATGGTGCTATCCCTTTTTGTTTGGAAACGTTTAGTCCGTATGCAGATAAGAGTAAATTCTTGAAATTAAGTTTGTGGCTAGAGAATTTCGACGAAAATGCAGTTTAGTGAATAGGTAAAATTAATTCAGCAATTGTAAATGGATAACTTCAAAGTGGCGAATTTTCCATTCACAGACATTTATTACATACTTGCATAGCAACTAATAAATTTAGTAGTACTCGTCTGCGGGTCATGACTTTTCTCAAAACGTGAAGCAATTCACCTAAATAATATAACAACAATGTTCAAAATGATAGAACTTTGAAACAGAACATATTTGATACAAATAAACAATCCCTGAGACGGATTTTCGTCTCAAATATGTCAAAGACATTATTGATATATATGAAGCATTGAAGTAAAATTTATGGTGCTGTCGGGAATCGAAACCGGACCTCCATGCTTACTAGGCAGACGTTTCAACCGTTAGACTACCACACCAGTAGACTATTCCAACGCGCCTTAATCGTTAGTGGTGTGGTAGTTTAACGGTTATGTCTTCTGCCTAGTAAGCATGAAGGTCCGGGTTCGATTGCCGGCCGCACCACAAATTTTAATTCAATGCTCCATATCTATCAACAGCATATTTGCTTCTCATTTTTCTTTCTGAATGCTCAACTATTGTGCATCCGCCCGTAACCTGCACAGAAGGGTATGTATCCCTCGGCAATTTCTGGTCTCAGGTTGTTTAATACACGCAAAAAATATACTATTTGAATTGTTTAGATGTAGCTCAAGGAATGTAGTGAACCATGTTGCACTACAATATATATATATATATATATATATATATATATATATATATATATATATATATATATATAAAAAAACTATTTCTCGCCCTTCCCTTACCTCCTTCATAACACTACTCTCAAACTTAAAAGTATCCCGACATTTTATATTGTGCTCTGTAAAATACTCCAAGAAAAAATTTGATACAACGCAGCTACCCAAATTATTACGCTGAAGCCACTACACGTTACTCGTACCACAATTTCGCATTTAAGTCACATTATTAACGAGGGAGCAGCGAAATGCTCCTTGGAGAGCCTACGCAATTACGCGGTGAATCGACGGGGATTTCGCGGCCAAAATTTACGCGCGGCGGCATACACTTGGCGGGAACAAGTAACAGGGCTCGCAACGACGCCATTCCTCACCCTCCGCGGCCGATAAATCTCGCAGTCGGACATAAAACAGCCTCCGAATGTGGCGCAGCAGCTGTGAAACTGGCGCGGCTGGCGGCTGGCGGGATGGTTATATGGAGCGTCGCCGGCCGCCATGCCAGCACGCGAGGCATTCCGCGCGCGACGAATGGGCGCGCCAGCTGCGCCGCCGCCCCGCCTCATATCTGCCGTCGCATTGCCCGCCGGTGACACCGCTTCCGCGCTTCAAAAGGCGTTTTTTGCTCCATCAAATTCCACGATCCTCCGATATCGATAATCACTAAATTATTATAATTTCGTCGGCTTCCACGGCCGGTGTCATTTTCGAATAAAACCATTCTGGGATTTTAGGTCGCGTCAGTTTTAAAACACTTACAAATCGATTGTCGACGTTTCGTCACTACTGTGCAGTGCCCACTAGGGATGGGGCGAAAATCGCGTATCTGATAACCCTGCGGCGGGCGCGTAACGGCATACAGTGCCGCCAATTTTGTTTTCTTTCAATAAAAAATGTTCAAATGTTTGTTAAGCTTATGGGACTTAACTACGGGGTCATCAGTCCCTAAACTTACAAACTACTTACGAACTACCTTATACTAAGGACGGCACAAATATCCATGCCCGAGGGGGGATTCGAACCCCCGACCGCAGTGGCCGTGCAGACTGTGACTGGAGCGCCTCAGTCCCCGCGGCAACCGCGTCCGGCTTTATTTCAATAATTACGTCAGCGTGCCGAGCACGCAACACTGGTGCTAGATATGCTTCGATTGTTTAGCCACGCGCCAAACTACATTACTGCGCCACCAATATGCTCACCATAACAGCTGTGACTGAGCTGTGGAATGGACGACTGCACCGAGACGGCACTGCGTACCGCACGCGCCTGGTAGTGTAAGTACATGTAGCCGTACCACTGTCGGATGTTTTGATGATCAGAATTTTTGTTTTACGACATTTGAAAGAAAGGGATCAGCTCTCTACTCTACCAAGCGATATTCAAGAATTTCTGTCACGTTATCGATCAATTTCCCGCCAATCACGATGAGACTGTAAGAAGGTGTAGGAGGTGCCATCTTTGTGGTGTTAAAAAGAATTATAAAACTACTGTCACTTGCAATAGCTGCAAAAGATTCGTTTGCAAGCAACATTGCCTCAATTTTGTCACATGTAATCATTGCAGAGCTTTTCCAGAGGTAGATAGGGTGTGGTTGTTGATATGTAGTTACAGACTACCTTATTCTTTATTATTACTACAAAGATTATATACATATTACACTTATTTGTAAAACTTGCTTTAATAATGCTCAATCCGGCCGCGGTGGCCGAGGGGACTGCGGCGCTCCAGTCACGGTCTGCACGGCCACTACGGTCGGGGCTTCGAATCCCCCCTCGGGCATGGATATTTGTGCCGTCTTTAGTGTAAGCTAGTACATAAGTAGTTTGAGAGTTTAGGGACTGATCACCCCATAGTTCAGTCCCATAAGCTCTACAAACATTTGAACATTTGAATAATGGTAAATAATCGAATCATATCTGTGGTTATAATTTACTTAGAATTTGTTATTAAAGTTGCGCTTAAGAAATATCCTGGAAACTTATGTCACATATACTGTAACAATTTTAATTTTCCTATGCACCGTCTATATATGTATACAGATCACATTAAAAGTTGCTGTTAAGAAAGATGTTATACACAATAAATAATTAATTCCACCCAACACTTAAAAAAAAGCTTTTCTATTAATTTAAATGTAGGCGGCACTAAGTGCCGCATGCGCCCGCTGACGTAACAATCTGAAACGCGCCTGCCGCAGGGTTAAGAGTCACAGCGATTTAGAAGTAGAATTTTTCACAGTCGCAACTTTACGGAATCTGATTGCGATTTCAGTCACAGTTTAGAAGAGCAGTAGCAACTAAAAGTAGAACGATATAAAAAAAAAGCCAAGATCGCTGATCATCAATTTTTATTTAAGACGACCGGTTTCGCTGAACTATGTCAGCATCATCTGGTCCAATACAATCATTTTACAAGACCATAATCTTGTAATGTCAATCAGTTGCTATATAGCATCATTTACAGTGCATAGGTGCACTAGGTCATTATAATAAAACATGTTGTTGTTATGGTCTTCAGTCCGGAGACTGGTTTGATGCAGCTCTCCACCCTACTCTATCCTGAGCAAGCCTTTTCATCTCCTCATAAGAACGGCAACCCACATCCACTTGAATCTCTTGGTCTCCCTCTGAGATTTTTACCCCACACACTTCCCTCCAGCGCTAAATTTACGATTCCTCGATGTCTAAGAATGTGTCCCACCAAGCGATCCCTTCTTTTAGTCAGGGTATGCCAAAAATTCCTTTTCTCACCAATTCTGTTCAGTACCTCTTCATTAGTTATGCGATCTACCCACCTAAACTTCAGCATTCTTCTGTAGCACCACATTTCAAAAGCCTCTATTCTCTTCCTGTCCACACTGCCTATCGTCCATGTTTCACTCCCGTACAAGGCAACACTCCACACAAATGCCTTCAGAAGAGACTTCCTTACCCTTAAATTAATATTCGATGTTAGCAAATTTCTCTTTTTCAAAAATGCTTTTCTGCCCATTGCCATTCTGCATTTTATATCCTCTCTACTGCGACCATCGCATGTTATTTTACTACCCAAGTAACAAAACTCATCTACCACCTTCATTGTTTCCTTACCTAATCTAATTCCTTCAGCATCGCCTGATTTTCTAAGACCGCATTCCATTATTTTTGTTTTGCTCTTGTTAATGTTCATTTTATACGCTCTCTTCAACACGCTGTCAATTCCATTCAGCGGCTCTTCCAGGTCCTTTGCTGTCTCTCACAGAATTACAATGTCATCAGCAAAACGCAATGTTTTTATTTCTTCCCCCTGAACTTTAATCCGTATTCCAAATTTTTCATTGCTTTCCTTCACCGCCTGCTCGATGTACAAATTGAATAACATCGGAGAAAGGCTACAACCCTGTCTTACTCCCTTCCCAACTGATGCTTCCCTTTCATGCCCTTCGAGTCTAATAACTGCGGTCTGGCTTTTGTACAAGTTGTAAATAACTCTCCTTTCCCTGTATTTTACCCCTGCTGACTTCAGAATTTGAAAGAGTGTATTCCAGTCAACATTGTCAAATGCTTTCTCCAAATCTACAAAAGCTAAAAATGTAGGTTTGCCTTTCCTTAATCTATCTTCTAAGATAAGACGTAAAGTGAATATTGCCTCCCGGGTTCCTACGTTCCTCCTGAACCCAAACTGATCTTTCCCGAGGTCAGCTTCTACCAGCTTTTCCATTCTCCTGTAGATAATTCGTGTTAAAATTTTGCAACCATGACTTACCAAACTGATGGTTCTGTAATTTTCACACCTGTCTGCACCTGATTTCTTTGGAATGGGGATTATTACATTTTTCTTAAAGTCTGAGGGCGTTTCGCCTGTCTCATACATCCTACACACCAGTTCAATTAGTCTTGTCATGGCTGGCTCTCCCAGAGACTTTAGTAGTTCTGAGGGTATGTCATCTACTCCTGGGGCCTTGTTCCGACCTAGGTCTTTCAAGGCTCTGTCAAATTCATCTCTCAGTATAGTATCTCCTATTTCATCTTGATCTACTTCCTCTTCCCTTCCTACAACATCGTCTCTAAGTTCATTTCCTTTACAAGAGCTGCTCTATGTTCTCTTTCCACCTTTCAGCTTTCCCTTCTTTGCTGAGAACTGGTTTCCCATCTGAGTTCTTGATATTCGTAGAGTTGCTTTTCTTGTCCCCAAATGTTACTTTTATTTTCCTGTAGGCGGTATCTACTTTTCCCCTTGCCATACATTCTTCCACAGATTTGCATTTTGCGTCTAGCCACTCCTGCTTAGCCATTTTGCACTTCCTTTCAATCTCATTTTTTAGTCGTCTGTACTCAATTTTGCCTGTTTCATTTACTGCATTTTTATATTTTCTCCTTTCATCAATTAATTGTAGTACTTCCAGTGATATCCAAGGATTTTTTGTAGGTCTTGCCTTTCTACCTATTTTGTCCTTTGCTGCCTTCACTATTTCATCTCTCAATGCTACCCATTCCTCTTCTACTGTTTTATTTCCCCCTGTTTCTGTCAATTGTTGCCTAAATCTCCCTCTGAAATTCTCCAGAACTTCACTTTCCTTCAATTTATCCAAGTCCCATCTCCTTATTTTCCTACATTTCTGCAGTTTTTTCAGTTTCAGCCTACAGTTCATGACCAACAAGTTATGGTCAGAGTCTATATCTGCCCCTGGGTATGTCCTGCAGTTTATAACCTGGTTCTGGTACCTATGTCTTACCATTATAAAATCTGATACCTTCCAGTGTCTCCTGGTCTCTTCCAAGTGTACAACCTTCTTTTGTGATTCTTAAACCACGTGTTTGTTACGATTAAATCATGTTCCGTGCAAAATTCTACCAGGCGACTTCCTCTTTCATTCCTCCTGCCCAGTCCATATTCACCTATTATTTTTCCTTCTCTTCCTTTTCCTACTACCGAATTCCAGTCTCCCATCACAATTAAGTTTTCCTTTCCCTTAACTGTCTGAATAATTTCCTTTAGCTCCTCATATATTTCTTCGATCTCCTTATCATCGGCAGAGCTAGTTGGCATATAAACCTGTACTACTGTTGTCGCTGTTGGCTTCGTATCTATCTTGACAATGATAATGCGATCACTGTACTGCTCATAGTAGTATACCCGCATTCCTATTTTCTTATTCATTATCAGTCCTTCTCCTGTGATACCCCCAACTGATTTTGTACTTGACCAGAAATCCTGTTCATCCTGCCACCGCACTTCACTAATCCCCATTATATCTAACTTGAACCTATCCATTTCCCTTTTTAAATTTTCTAATTTTCCTACCCGGTTAAGGGATCTAACATTCCACGCTCCGATCCGTAGAATGCCAGTATTGTCTTTCCTGATGACAACATCCTCCTGAGTAGTCCCCGCCCGGAGATCCGAATGGGGGACTATTTTACCTCCGGAATATTTTGCCCGAGAGGATGGCATCATCATATTTCCATACAGTAGAGCTGCATGTCCTCGGGAAAAGTAACGGCTGTAATTTCCCCTTGCTTTCAGCCGTTCGCAGTAGCTGTGTGGCAAAGCCACATTAGCTGATGTTACAAGGCCAGCTCAGTCAATCATCTAGACTGTTGCCCCTATAACTACTGAAAAGGCTGCTGCCCCTCTTCAGGAACCACACGTTTGTCTGGCCTCTCCACAGATACCCCTCCGCTGTGGTTGCACCTACGGTACGGCTATCTGCATCGTTGAGGCACGCAAGCCACCCCACCTCGGCAATGTCTGTGGTTCATGGGGGTTTATTATTATGGTTTATTATAATGACCTAGTGCACCTATGCACTGTAAATGATGCTATATAGCAACTGATTGACATTACATGATTATGGCCTTGTAAAATGATTTTATTGGACCAGATGATGCTGACATAGATCAGCGAAACCGGTCGTCTTAAATAAAAATTGATGATGAGCGATCTTGGATTTTTAATATCGTTCTACAATATCATAATTGTATCGCCTCCTAGGACGTAAACGAACTCAGCAACTAAAAGTAGCAAGTTGCAACTAAGAGTAGCAAGAAGCAGTTTGCACTCTGCCATCTGTTGGTCGATGTTTGTACTAATATCTTTATATTCGGCAAGCTATAGAGTTTACCTGCGATTTCAGTGACAAATCGCGTTTAAGAGTCGCAACTAGCAACTAAGAGGCGCAGTTTAAACTTGGCCGCCTGCTATCTGTTGGCCGAAATTGGTACTTCTAGCTTCCTGCCGTCTGCCTCGTGTATGTGTGGATATTTGTGTATATGTGTTGGTCGAACGCCGTCGGCTCAAACCATTGATCTCTATACACTCTGGATGTTGAACTACAGATTTCTGAGCGTGCCAGGCAAAGATATTCATATTTAGGTTCTTGCCAAATTCAAACATGGCTGCTAAGCAGCATTTCAAGAAAAAGAGGATAGTGTGCTTATGTTGTCAACGACCGATGAATGATCCTAGAAATCTAAATCACATTGAATGCTGGAAATAGTAATTTGTTTATCAAAAAATAAATAATTAATGTTATTCTTAATCTGTGGTTGTAAGGTTTATTGTGTGTAACCTTGTACAGTCAGTAAATTAAAAATTCTTATGAAATGAAGATTTAGTTGACAACATTAGCACACTAGGTCGGCACGTCGATTAGTAAAATATAACGCAAGCTCTTATCTATAGTTATGTGGCAGAACATGTAATGATACCAAAAGGTTTTAAAGGGAAAATAGAATTTTCAGAACTCACTCACGGTGTATTTCACGTTTACTTATCCCGTTCAAATTGGTAAGTGACTTATATCCCACAACGTTAAAAAAAAAAAAAAAAAAAAAATATATATATATATATATATATATATATATATATATATATATATATATATAATCAGAAAAAATAATAAAAAATAAATCTGTTCATACATTCTAATCTGCCGAATGTTTCTGTTAAGGTAGACTATAGGCCTATTTGCACAATACTTGCGAATAACCTCACTTTTAACTATACATTACACACCAAACACTGAAGTAGCTTGTAGAAGACTAATTGACATTTGTCGATGTGTATATAATCCTAACATTACACGCAAATGGAGCATCAATACTCTTTTTTTTTTTCTTTTGTGTGTGTGTATTAAATGTAGGACGAGGAATCTGTTATGGATGATATATATTGGATTTGCCACACACATCGCCTAAGTCACGGAAGTAGCAGAAATCACGGGAGTAGTAGAAATCGCAAAAGTAGCAATGTCAGTAGCATAAATCGCAGAAGTAGCAGTATCAGTAGCAGAAATCACAGACGTAGCTTTCAGAGTCACCGAAATCGCAGTTTGAATGCGGAAGGATACATGTCGATGATTTGTACACTGCGATTGAAAACAGTGACAAATCACAACTAAGAATCACAGATATCTAAAAGTAGCAGTCACAGAAATCACTGATATCGGAAAATTGTAGTTTAGCCCATCCCTAGTGGCCACAGTAGAAATGACGCGCGCCCTGAACGTTCGCAGCAGGAAACAGCATCCCCTGGATGCTAGTTGCTGACTGGATAAGATTTTGCCTACCAATCACTCGCTGGGTAGCAAACGTAAGAGCCTGATGATACGCTACTGCCAGCCAATCACCATCTTAGATTCATGACGTCGGTATTAGATAACCGACAAATTCACAGCATATAAGGGTGTACAATCCGCAGCATCCAACAGTTGCCCTGAAGAGCACCACTGCACAGTGGTCGAAACGTCGGCAATTCATTTGCTAAGTGTTTTAAAAATGACGCGGCCTAATACCCAGGAATTCTTTTATTTAGTAAATTATTCTCAGAGGATTCGCATCGTCAATGGACAGCTCTCGGAGACTCACGAGCCACTAAGTAGAATAGTACTGTACCGTCCCCAGGAAAAACTATATTAATAGTAAGTGACGTCGTATTGAATTCTAATCAAAAACACAAGTGCAGTATGTCAAAGATAAAATGTTACCAAGGACGTTACTGCACTGTTTTTTACAACAAAGAAGTTGTAATATCGTCGTGATGTTATCTCAGCTATTTCTTGGAGTACTATTTTAACACTTGTACAAGGTGTAATCTTTCTAGTCTTGTCTTGTTCTGGTACGTGTCATGTCGTGATTTGAAAAGGCTATACTACCATAATTTTGCGAGAGTCGGTTAGATTGTTTGTTGTAGAATGTAAACTTTCACGGCCGGAAAGGTCAAAATTACTAAAAATTTCCGAGCTATTATGCCGTGGTTTTATGAATTTCTTATGGAAACCCAACGTTTCGTTCCCAACTGCGGACGACATTTTCAAGGGGGATCGTGGCACTTTTGAATGACCGACGCACTCCCTGGCTGGGGATACCACAAAACGAACAGTAAAAAAACGACTAGGTGAGCACAAGGGAAACTGTAGAAAGGGAGAGATTGACAGATCAGCTGTTGCTGAACATGTTTTTCAACCAGGGGACCACCTTATTCAATTCGATAAGACTCTGGTTTTAGCAGCCACTAATGAATACCACGAAAGACTGTACAGAGAGGCTATAGAAATTGTAAAACACCCAAATAATTTCGACAGGATGGAGGAGGGTGCGAAACTAAATGAAATAGGGATTCCGGTTTTGAAGAAGAAATGTAACAGTCTTCCACCATGGGACAATATTAACGGACGACGGCCATCGGCAACGACGAATTGTGCGCTCATACCAAAAACATCTGACGTCACAACTCTGCGCGCGAGCCCTCGTAAACGAAGTTTGGCTTCAGTCAGTAGCGAGCCAACGACAGTGAGAGAGTGCTCTCTAAACAGCCATTTAAAACGAGGAGGAAACTTCGAAAAGCAATTGAGATTAGTAAACACCCCAACAATATGAACAGAGGAGACGGATACAAACTCTCGCCGCGACGGATTAGCCGTGCGCACTGGGGCGCCGTGCTGTGGCGTTCGAGTCTTCCCTCGGGCATGGGTTTTTCTGTTTTCCTTAGGTTAGTTTACCTTAGTTTAAGTAGTTTGTAAGTTACGGACTAATATCTAAGCAGTTGAGTGCGATATATTTACAAACATTGAACACTGAACACACAAATTCTCACCGTCTTGGCTATCGGTTTAGGCGACGCGGCGACGAGCATCAGCGGCGGTACAACAGGCTCTTGTGCCCCAGATGGCCGCTCTGACAGCGTGGC
The DNA here is from genome assembly GCA_026315105.1 of Locusta migratoria. Classification (NCBI taxonomy): domain Eukaryota; kingdom Metazoa; phylum Arthropoda; class Insecta; order Orthoptera; family Acrididae; genus Locusta; species Locusta migratoria. Next base: position 764,151,673 of record CM048745.1, read on the forward strand.
AGCAACGTCACTGCTTAGAAGAACTAGGTGGACCAGGAAATTTCGGTTATCGCAGTTGTTGGCTAATTACATACATATACTAACAAGAGTACACCTTACGATTTTCCACCTATCAGAACCACCGATGCAAATACCAAAAAGCGCAACTATTCCAACTATCTGAAACACCAATGGAAGCACCAATAAAGTTATTCCTTCCCTTCCTGAAGGCTGTATAAGACAAACACAGCAGGAAACAATCCAGTATTCCCTGACGAAGGCTCCTGTAACGGATCCGAAACGTTGAAGAAATATATCATCATGATGCGGCAAATTTATGGAGTGCATTAGCCAAAGAACTGATTATAATAAAAATAGATTAGGCTTTAGTTTTTCGTATAACGTAAAAAGGTTTATGAAATAGTATAATATAAAAAATCGCACGTGTTTTATTTGAGATTTGTAGTTTTATAAGTTTTTGCAAACATTTTGAACCACAATAATAATCTAAATAATAATAATTAATTAATTAATAAGAGCGTCTGAAACCCTTTTAGGAAAAAAAGTAGTTACGAGCGGGTTTCAAACCAACGACCTTTCGCGTCACAGTCCAGCACCTTGCCCACTACACTACGGCTAAAAATCAAAGCAGATACTCTAATCTCATACTATTGATGGTCGTTGTTAACTGATGTTAATATGGCATTTGTAGACATCGTACGAAGAACGGTGTGTTTTTGTTAATTCCTCAGTATGCCGTTGCTTTGAAATGACAACGTAAAGTTACAATAAGAAAATCATCAAATACTCGAGGAATGTCACGTGACATCTCCGAACGGCTGGTTTTCGTTAATTCAATGGAGGGTGTCAAATCTCTGTTATTTTTGCAAATATGTCTCAAACAATACGAGATATGAGAAACACGTAAGGGAGCTAAGTTGTATAGAATTTTCTCCTCTACCAATTAGGTTATTCAATTTTCGTGTCAGATGAACGGTTCGTTTGCAATTACAATTATATTACAAACGGCTTTTTTTGGTTTTACTACCGTATGTTTTGTCTAAAAAAATTTGAAAAAGGGAGGTTCTGGTCTTTGGAGGCCTACAATCATGTCTGTAAAATTTGGTGCTGATCGGTTGAACGGTTCGTCTTAAAAACAGGGAACACGTTACGGACAGACAGACAGACGAACAGACAGACAGACAGACATACATCCCAAAATCGCCGTTATTTTTGCAAATATCTTTGAAACTCTACGGATATGAAAAAAATATAAGAGTACAAAGTTGTAGAGAATTTTCTCCTCTACAAATTCGGTTATTCAATTTTCGTGTCAGATGAATAGTAAAGCCGTTATTTTCATTTAAATTTCGAGCTGTCAAAAGACGATCGCAAAGGCCCACTTTCAGTGTTACTACCGTAACCTAAAGTGGGACAATAATGAATGATTTCATTAATCACTGGATGGGGTCACTCGTAGTACTTTGAAACATGAGATTTGCCTATCAGTTATTAATCGTTGTTAATTCTAGATATGTCCACGCCACAATACAGATAAAAAAATAAATAAATAAAAAACTACTATGAATCTCTTCCGTTTGTTCTCAGACCTACTTAGGTAAACATACAGATCTAGAGTAAACAACGATTATATATATATCTGATAGGCAATTCTTATGGTTAAAAGTATTACAATTGAGACTATCCAGTCATTAATCAGAACTTTCATTACTTTTTTTCCTATACTGCTCCATAATCTTTTTACGTAATACTTTCGAAAAACTGAAGCCTTAAATATTTTTATTAAAACCAGCTGTTTAGCTAATGCAGTCCACTTGCAATAAAAAGGAAGTCATAATGCAATATGTAATAGATTTCAGAAATTACTGCCACCAGTCACCTTTTTTCTTCTTAATGATCGGTTTCAAGCTGCCTAGCAGCTCATCATCAGATGGTGTATACGTTTAGTGCAAATTACATTTGTATGTGTGGCAGGGCAGAAAACGAGAAAAAGTAAACACTAATTGTGGTATGTTAAACTGATTAATTACAATATAAGTTCGTCTTCAAGATGTTACTTACAGTTATGAGTTTCACATTTAGTTTGAACATGTGTTTTCCGCTTAAGGAAAACACATGTTCAAATTAAATGTGAAACTCGTAACCTATTAAGCGTGGCGTCTCACTGTTCAAATATACTGCCGCCGTCTAAATATAGTAACACAATTTATATTTAATTTGTCATGATTTTGATGCAAATACATTCAGTTTTTGTCCACAAATACATATAATTGTTTATGTATAAATTCTCTTCTCCAAATCTACTGTTTTTAGTCGGCCGTGAAATATTTAAGAGGCAATGCAAGCCATCACAGTTGTGCTCATGCTCTCGTAATACACAGTTGTAATTTGTATGTGTAGTGACTAACATTCCATCCGCCAAATGAAATGCCGATTTACTCACATTGGTTGTTTGCTATTACTACAGGTAGTTAACCGCCTTCTACAGACTTTATGTATTACTTGGACTTAGTAACAGCTAACTATATATAAGATATATGTTTTCCAGGCAACCTCAACTATATGGCACCATGTACACTGCAGTCGTTGCCATTTTTAACTGATGGAATGTACTATCCTACGTTATATGTTATCCATATCCAAGCATGTCAATGGTACCCCAGTAACAAGCACACAGGTGGAGTATTTTATATACTGTGTACACCAGATGCATGTACCTTTGAAAATTTTTATACAGTTTTATAATTTTAATTTTGAGTAAAGATGTTAAAGTTCCAAGAATGTCAGTGGTACCCCAGTAACCAGCACAATATGAAGTATTTTATGTACTGTGTACACCAAATGCAAGTGCCTTTGAAAGTTTTTATACAGATTTATAATTTTAATTTTACGTTTGAAAATGACAACTTGTTGTCGAAACTAGTCACATGACAAAGTCAGAAGTAAAATATGCGATCTAGGCGTTCTTCTATGTGAAGTCTATATAACATTTACAGATCGCTCCCCATATGCGACTATGTCGAATGTTGAGAGATTGATTTGCTTCCCCCGCTTCCACACCGCTACATTCCCCCGATAAAACCATTTTTCACAACAGCTGCATAGAGCCTGTAATGATACTTTTTTCTTGGATTTTAACGCTGGTGTTGTCACAAGATCAAAGTTGAAAACCGAAATTGAAATTTAACTAACCGTAAGATCAGTAATGAATATTAATTTTTGAAATGGTTAATACACTGAAAAGACCACAATAGATTCCACCGTCAGTTTCAGTAGCAATGTAAGTAAAAAAATTACAACTCCAGAAAGCACCATTATATAAGAAAATAGCGGAATCAGTTACCTTGTATACATTCATTGGTGGAAGCCGTGACACTGCAGTTGAGCCTGTATGATTTTATTAACATCTTCGTTCTCGCAAATTGATGCTTGGTTTCATGACTATGAATTATTAAAGTTTTAAGACCGTGTGCAATTTTGATCACTATGGTTATCGAAAGTTAAAGAAATTATCAGACTTAGCTTTTAACAGAATGAAGATTTCCTGCAGCCATTGAATTCAATTTTTAATATAAAATGAGACTAAATAAATTTTGCATCGAAAAAGTTCTTTTGTCATCATGAGACAATAGGCAACAATGAACAAGCATCAATTTACTAATATTGCTGTAAATCAAGTAACAAATTAAATGAAATATGGGAGAAATAGTCATTATTTAAATAAAATAGGAATTCCAAACGAAAATCCAAAATTTATTACGTTAAAGGCTCACACTTACATAGTTCGGGAGGTCGAGTAAAATACGTCCGCTCAGTATAAAGGTAGAAAAACGAAAGACGACAAGCGATTCCGTTTTCTCTCCAGATCGTTTGAAATAGTTGAATGTATTACTTGAAACAAGGATAATCAGAGATTTATTGGCAGAGAGAACGGATGCTAGCGGCAAGCGTCGCAGATATAATTTTCAACAAAACAAAAATATTAATGTATTGCTAATTTTCCCCCCTCTGGCTTTGAGTTGGCAAATGTAAATTTCATCAAAGACAACATACATTTCTTGTTATACAATTTTTTAACAGAATGAAACTTTCACTCTGCAGCGGAGTGTGCGCTGATATGAAACTTCCTGGCAGATTAAAATTGTGTGCCGGATCCGGGACTCGAACCTGGGACCTTTGCCTTTCGCGGGCAAGCGCTCTACCACTGAGCTACCCCGACACGACTCACGATGCCGCCTCACAACTTTACTTCCGCCAGTACCTCGCCTCCTACCTTCCAAACTTCACAGAAGCTCTCCTGCAAACACGCAAGACTGGCACTCCTGGAAGAAAGGATATGGTGGAGACATGGCTTAGCCACAGCCTAAAGGATGTTTCCAGAATGAAACTTTCACTCTGCAGCGGAGTGTGCGCAGATATGAAACTTCCTGGCAGATTAAAATTGTGTGCCGGTAGCGGGACTCGAACCTGGGACCTTTACCTTTCGCGGGCAAGCGCTCTACCACTGAGCTACCCCGACACGACTCACGATGCCGCCTCACAACTTTACTTCCGCCAGTACCTCGCCTCCTACCTTCCAAACTTCACAGAAGCTCTCCTGCAAACACGCAAGACTGGCACTCCTGGAAGAAAGGATATGGTGGAGACATGGCTTAGCCACAGCCTATGGGATGTTTCCAGAATGAAACTTTCACTCTGCAGCGGAGTGTGCGCTGATATGAAACTTCCTGGCAGATTAAAATTGTGTGCAGGAGAGCTTCTGTGAAGTTTGGAAGGTAGGAGGCGAGGTACTGGCGGAAGTAAAGTTGTGAGGCGCCATCGTGAGTCGTGTCGGGGTAGCTCGGTGGTAGAGCGCTTGCCCGCGAAAGGCAAAGGTCCCAGGTTCGAGTCCCGGTTCCGGCACACAATTTTAATCTGCAGAGTGAAAGTTTCATTCTGGAAACCAACTGACATGAACATATGCTCATTCTTGACATAAATTCATTAATGGAAACTAAATTATATACAAGGCATATGTTCAGTTTATGACTTTACAAAACTTATAATTAACATATTACGTAAATAAAAAAAATTTCCTTTCGCTCACTGTGGGAGCTTTAATCGTTCATGAAATTGTTTACTAAGACTTACATACTAATTCACATATATTTACATAGACATTTATACATATATACAGGCATTGGTAACTGGATGTTACATTTTAGCGAATTTAAGTTGTCTATTTTTCTGTCATAGGGAATTCTTTGTGCGTATCATAGCACAGTTCTTTGATTGGGAAGTGCCGTAGGTGCGGTTTTCGCTGTGTTCATTATAAAAATATTAGGTACATTTTGTTTAGTTTGTAACCATTCACAGTTGTAGTTTGAATTTTCTCACGGCGGGATCGCCATTGGGTGCGTGACTCAATAGTCAAGCGTCAACAATGAATAAATTGCTACCTCTGGCCAGCTTCAGCAGTGTTTGATCAAACGTGGCAGCGGCAGCCTCGCGAGCATCGCGTATAGCACATAATTCGCCGACTTCGTGTTTTCGCGTGTGTTTTTCATCTTTCTTCCACGATAGAAGATTCATAACAGTTCATAATGAAGATCGTCGCAGTGCAGTAAGTATCTAATTATTTATATTATGGTGGTTAGGTCCGCTTACTTGCTGCGCACTCTTCATTTATTTTTAGGTTGTCATCTCAGCTGCCTTAATCAAAATCCATTAGCTGAGAAGACCTACGACTTCGTATGCAAGCATAGCTATACGACTAGCCATTAGTTCGTATATGCACTTCGGAAGTAGTCACTTCACTGCACGATTTTCTTTATCATGACTGTTTATGTCGGTATGCCGCACGTAACAAATTTTTGCGGTTTATTTCACATCACGCTATTTAAGTGTCCATCACCGTAATGCTGATATACATTAAGTCAAGTACTTGTCAGTCTATCCGTTCGCTTATCACTTGAATTTATTATGCGAGTGCTACCTTTTGTAGTCCGAGCTCACTATTGTCAACGACAAAATCACTTCACTAGTTAATTAACATGTTCATGAAGTCATAGACTTCTGTCGCGCACTTTGTCTATAAATGCGTCCTAGTTTTGTGAATACAGACACTGTTTGTGTGGATAGTTTTATCACTAAAAATTTTCTGTCACTAATTTCTCACAGTAGTATCACTGTCCTTTCAGTTCGTTTTATCACGCTCTACACATATCTTCTGGATTTTATACAGTTCATATTAACCTATCGTTACTTTACTATTTACAAAGGTTATAAGCAGTGGCAAATTATTCTGAAATACTAGCATTAACACAGTTCATAAAATTTAAAATGACATACATGCCACATTTTATCGTTTTTGACTATTATTTAGTCATTATTATAGTTTTTAGACGATATAGTGCATTGTACAATAAGTCGCGGCCTTGTATTAACATGGGAGGTGACGTCTGTCACACAACATTAGCAGTTAGCGTATAATTTGAGATGGTTCTTTAACTTTTTTTTTTAACAGGTAATGCAAATAAATTTTGCTGACACAGGGAAGGTCAGACTCATCAGCTAATTTGGTGCATATATTTGGGCTAAATAGCATTCAGAATAAAGATCGAGTGAGAGAGAGAAAAACAGCATTATAGTTAGAGAAGTCTTCTAAAATAGCACACAACATAAATTCAGCACATCAATCCATCATTTGCAAAAATTACCATTTATATTATTATAAAATACTACGTCAAACTAAAATATTCTAACGTCTCTCACAGTAAAGCACTCCATGCTTCTCTCTCGTGTTGCTTTATGTTTTTCATGCTGTGTGACCTGCTATTGCCTGTTCTTTCCTTTTCAGAAATGAAATGTGTAGTTTAGATTTTCTGTTTTAAATACAACGTGACTGTAGTCTAGAAACATCATGCTAAGTGTCTAGTTGTACGTGTGTGTTTAAGTGTCTTAAAATAATAGTCATATATATATATATATATATATATATATATATATATATATATATATATGTGTGTGTGTGTGTGTGTGTGTGTGTGTGTCTCCTCCGTCATGGTGATGTTGAGTTGTCGACCGTCTTACCGTTGGCAGGAACACAATTCTCGTGTAAGACTTAAACTACTGCTTATACTAAAGGTTGTTAAGTCTAAATATTGATTTTTCAGTTAGTGAACGCTTCTGAAACAGCTTGTAATGTTGTTCAAAATATTTCATATCTGTTGCAATTGTTTTGATACGTAAATAGTAGTATTGACGCAACATCGTAATGACACTGTCATTTTAATTACTGCCACGCTCATAAGCATCAGCATAAAGTGTTGTGTAATTTTTAAGAAATTTTTGTCCCACAATACGTAACTAAAATTCTTCAATAAACTTAGATGTTTTAAAGGTCATATGTTCCCTCTTAAATAAATTGCACAGTTGTTGACATGTGTGTTGCCTGTCAGCTGATCAGCATTAATCTACTGGTTCCTAGTGGCTTATAAAACTTCATATCATTTGTACAGCAACATAGTTTGGATTTGAGTGTGTGTGTGTGTGTGTGTGTATGTGCGAGTGGCTCGTATTAGGAGCCGTTGGGCAAACAAAACATTAATATACCCTTATCACTACATTTCTTTCATAATAAAAAAAAATCCTCCTACTTCGGATCCATTGTACTAAAATAAATCATTTGCTCCATATATTCATATTCATCATCATAAATATTCTCTTATACTTATACTAATTATTATAATAATTAATGCCCATAGTAAGTGTTTTATGTTGTATTAAACATAACAGTGGTTCGATATACCTGTGTATTTGCTAAGTGTTTGACATGAGAACCGTTACACCGTCAGTTAATGTTTGTTGTCCATTACGTTGTCCATTACGTTGTCCATTAAGAGAAAAAATATTTTGTTCAGCTTATTCTCCTTGGATCTGTGAATGTGTTACTCACTACGAACGAGGTGTCATATTTATCATTTTTGTTTATCTTGCTTCAATGATCAGCTTAAAAACTAAGCATAGAAGTTTTTCAAATTTTTATGTGGATATAAACCTCTCACTCTAGCCGAGTGTACTATAGATAATAAATAACTTCCTTCGTGCGGAATTTGAACAATTCTGATGGGTCCAGAAAATAGATGTTGCCACTTTTTATTACGTATTAAGATAGCTGATGGTTTAGGATGATTTCGCAGAAGTACTAGGTCTCCGATATTAAATGTTTGTGTTTTTTCAGCTGCTTATCATAGTAGGCTTTTCTTTTTATAGCTGCATCATTTAGGGCTACTAATATTTGTCTTACGTTTTCTTCCAGTGTCACGTCACCTCAGGGAAATTCTGGTATCGGTTTTACCCATTCGTTCGTCTCTTTGGTTTGTAAAACTAAATCGGTGGGTGTATAGAGTGTAGAATACAAAGGTAGGTTGTTAACCACTTGCTCAAATAGTACAATATATTCAACCCAGGATGTTTGTTTGTTGGAAACATAAGTTCTGATGAAGCGATTTAATTCACGGAACATGTGTCCCATTGGATTGGCAGAAGGATTGTAACGTGAAACGAGAAAGTGATTCAGGTTATGTTTATGAATGAAATCTTTCCATGCGTGACATGTGAAAGTTTTTGCATTGTCGGACAAAATTGTCGTCGGCTTACCGACAAAAGGGAAATAGTCGCGCTCCAGGCGCCGAATTACTGCTTTTGTGGTAGTAGTTTTTAATGCGTATAACTTCACAAATTTTGAAAACACACATAGATGCCAAGAATGTGTTTGACGCCTCCGCGTCAATGCGGAATAGGTCCTGCAGTATCAATTGAAACTAATTGAACAGGTTTATATGGCAAGATAGAATGAAGCGGCATCTTGTTTGACTGATTGTTAGGCTTGCATTTCTGACAGATTAAACAGGATTTTAATGTATAATGGATTTTTCGTGACATATTCTGAAAATAACAGTATTGTTTAAGATTACGGAGACACGTTAATGCGCCAAAAGTGTCCCCAAACTCTATGAGTGTGCCAAATTAAAGATTTTTCATGTGTAGCAGGTATGCAAAGACACCAGAGTAGCGACTGTACATGTCAACGAAAGAAACGTACGCCGTTGTAGACTTTGTAATGCTGATTTAGAAGTGCATCTGACTTGTCTGTAATTTGTGTGATAATTTTGCTCCACCTGCCATCTGATTGCTGTAATACCTGCATGTTTTTGCACATATCTAAATACTATGTTCTAAATTCCATGTTCTTCATGAGCATTATCTTAAACTCTGTGTTTGACTCAAGATAGTCTGTAACAGTCTGCATGACATCAAAAGGCTAAGTGCCTGATGATCACAGAAGACTCCTGTATGTTTCCCAAAGATATAATGATGAAACTTTTTGAATGCCCAAACAATTGCAACATTTTCTAGCTCTGTGGTTTAATAACGACGTTCGCACTCAGTGAGCGTGCGACTAGCAAAACTGATGACTTTAAGGGACTGCGGATCCAGATTACTTGAAATTTGGAAGAGACACTCCCCAACCCCAAAATTTGACGAGTCCGTAACAACACAGAAATCCTGTGACATGTCAGGGTGGTTTAATATGTCTGAGTTAACAAGGGTTTGTTTAATTTTGTCAAAGCCTTGTTGACACTGTTCTGTCCAATTCCAAGGGATGTTTTTTCGAAGAAGTGAAAGAAGAGCACTACTATTGAGTAGTTTTTGTGGCACAAAGCGCCGAAAAAATGAACATAAATCGTAGAAAGCTTTTAATTGCTTCCTGTTATGAGGTGCAGGAAAATTTTGAATTGCACAAGATCAAAGTTGAAAACCGGAATTGAAATTTAACTAACTGTAAGATCAGCAATGAATATTAATTTTTGAAATGGTCAATACACTGAAAAGGCCACAAAAGATTCCACTGTCAGTTCTCAGTGGCAATGTAAGTAAAAAAAATTACAACTCCAGAAAGCACCATTACATAAGAAAATAGCGGAATCAGCTACCTGGTATACATTCATTGGTGGAAGCCGTGACACTGCAGTTGAGCCTGTATGAATTGATTAATATCTTCGTTCTCGCAAATTGATGCTTGGTTTCATGACTATGAATTATTAAAGTTTTAAGACCGTGTGCAATTTTGATCACTATGGTTATCGAAAGTTAAAGAAATTATCAGACTTAGCTTTTAACAGAATGAAGATTTCCTGCAGGCATTGCAGAAATGCTCCCACATACCCACTGGCTAGACACATGTTAAAAGTAATAACAGAAAACTTCAAACTAGAAAATGATAGCACCATAAGAAACACCACACACTTAATTCATCATATAAAAGACATACAGGTTCCAGAATCAGCCACCCTTCTCTCATTTGATGTGGAAAACATGTACACTAATATCCCAGTAACTGAAACAATAAATATCATAGAAAAAAACCTACAGACCCACAGCACCCTTCCACTGGAATACATCACAGAAATAATAAAACTTTTAGAAATAATAACAGAACAGAACTATTTCCAGTTTAATAACGAATTCTATTTACAAAGTGAAGGACTACCAATGGGCTCCCCAATTTCAGGTACCATTGCAAATATCTTTATGAACCACATAGAGCAGGTCATATTTAACAAAATAGTCCCAAACAGGTATAAGATCTTATACTAGATTAGATATATGGATGACATCTTATGCCTCGTAGATGAACCAAGCTCAAAAATAGACCAGTTGTATACTGACATAAATTCTGTTCATGATAAAATACAATTCACAGTAGAGAAAGAGCAAAATAGACAGTTAAATTTCCTAGATGTCACCATAAAGATACAGAACAACCAGCATACATTTGACATATTCAGGAAGCCAACAACAACAGACACAATCATACACCACACATCTAATCACCCAGATACACATAAACATGCAGCACTTAGATACATGCTCCACAGACTAAACACCATCCCATTAGTCACAGATAACTACCAGAAGGAAATGAACACCATAGTACAAATAGCCACAAACAATGGATACAAAGAAAACCTAGTAAAAAAGCTGAACAATAAAATTAAAAAACAAATAAACACACCAATACCACCACCACAAAGCCATAGTACCACACAAACAAACACACAAAACACACACACAAGAACAACACAAAGTCAGAAAAATGAAGGAAACAACAGATGGTATACAATGACATACAATCACAAATACACACACAGAATATCCAATATTTTCAGAAAACAAGGCATCAAAATAGCACACCAAACTAACAACTCACTTCAAAAATATTTTCCAAAATCAATAGAAAATACAGACCCATACAAAAAATCAGGAATATACCAACTGAAATGCAACACATGTGATGGAAGATACATCGGTCAGACTAAAAGAACATTTGACACCAGATATAAAGAGCATGTACGAGCCTGGAAGTATAAAACAAGTCACTCAACATTTGCAGAACACTTACACCAAAACCAACACAAAATCACCACCCGAGACACTGACATGGAAATATTAAGAATAAACAACAACAAAAAACACCTGCTCACCCTTCAAGAAAACTATCATATCCAAAAAACAATAACAGAAAAGAAACATCTCATAAATGACCAAACCAATCTAGCAAACAACACACTTTTCAAGCTTATTGACCACTTAACATAAATATAAACATTATGAGAGTCAACCCCCATTCATAAAAACACAAATCAAGATACCCTCACCTCCTCCCCCCCACCATTACAAACCAATTAAACCTGTATTTACTCATCTGAAAAAATATCTTAACACCCTGTTCTTTGAATCAAATATTTCTACCTCTCTCTCTCTCACGCACACACACTCACTCATGTTGCCATTAAAACCTGCATTTACTCGTCTGAAAAAACATCTGAAAAAACACCCTGTTCACTGTAGAATGAGGTCGTATTCATATTATAAATATGTAACGTTGGCAACACTCACAGACCAAACGAAAAACAAATGAACACACGAAAACATAGCCACACTGTAGTGAAATGACAAATGCACAGACAGGCATTCCACATATAACAGGCGATATTTAATCAGTATACATTTAAAAGTGAAGTGCTGTGATGTGCGGAGATGAAAAGGAAAAAACGTAACAAAAACACACGAAAAGTGCTGTACACAGCCCTGAAACACTCGCCAGGAAAAAACGAACTCCAGCCAACAAGACGGAGAAGCAGTAGTTACATGTAGAGAAGAGACATCAACACTGTGAGTAGACAGAATATTAAATTAAAAACACTTAGGCCTAACGTGAAAAATGCCTTTTAAAAACTGTTTTTAATCTATTTATCAAAAACAAATTGTACAAACCTTTGTATCATTTACAGACCACAGAAGATGCTTTAAAATAAAAAACGAAACGCGTCTGGTTTGAAAGTAAACCTCTTAATTGCAGTCAGCATAAGACAGATTACCTCTATAATCAATTTTAACAGCTGCTGCGGAATATGGCCACACAACCAAACATTTAGGAGTTGCTTTTGATTTTTTGGTGACTTTACTAACCGTTAAGTGACAGCATCATTCGCGAATTACCTAAGAGAGCTACTCAGAGTGTATCCTAAATAGTTTATAAAAATAAGGAACAGTTGGGACCCTGTAACACTTCCCTGAAGAACGCCAGATGTCACTTCAGTTCTACTAGATGAATTTCCGGCAATTACAACGTATTGTGTTCTTTCTGACATGATATCACAAATCCAATAAAACAACTGTGGCAATATTCCATCAGCACGCAGATTGATTAGAAGACGCTACAGACGCTAAAGACGCTACAGTGTCGAAAGCCTTCCGGAAATCTAGAAATACGGAATCATGCCTTGTCTTTACCACCGATCATATCATGTGAGTAAAGAATGATACTTTCTGAATCCGTATTGACTATGGTTCAACAGGTCGTTCTCTTCGAGGTAGTTTATAATATTTGAGGAATGTATATGTTCTAAAATTTGGTTGTATATTATAACTAGGTTGGGACTATTACATCTGAGAAGAGAGTAATTGGTATGCAATCGGGACCAGGAGTATCACCTTCTAAATTATGCTTGTTAGCAGCTGTTCTTGATATGATTTCTGGAGTATTTTCTTTGTCGTCTTTCGAGAAGAAATTTCGGAAGACGGCGTTAAGCAGTTCTGCTTCAGGTGCTATGAAAACGAAAGAAATACTTACAGCATTTAGTTGTACTACACAAAGATACACTCTTTAATTATTAATAAAAATTTCAGTACGGTAAGTCATCGATAGACTATTTGATTTCGAAAACTGACTGTATTAAGATTATGTTGAAATAATATGTGACGGACTGTCCCAATAAACAAGGCATAGTGATGTTACGAAGTAATGTTGCCTCGACATAAAAATTCCTGGCGTCAGCATAAGAGGGCTCGGCGATATTAACTATTATCCTTTGCGGGTGTTCGATATTACGAAGAATTAGTAGCATAAAAAGACGCTGAGGGGTTGTACTTGAGGAACTGGAGGCTGTGTTGGCTACGGTCACCAATATTCAGGCTGCTTCCCTGATCTGCAGTGTCACCAGGGCACCTGAGGCGATTGATGGGATACTCCTGGCACCTACTGTATCGTCTCTGAGCTCTGATGGCACTGTGGCTTTAGTTTCCAACGTCCCTTCGAATCGACAGTCGCCGTCGCAAAAATTTGGGCAGAAGTCGAAACCGGGAACCGGCCTTAAGACTGTCGCTTTATACATTTGAGGCCGATAAGACAAAGAACTTGCATCCCCGCCTATTGCGGCGTTAGCCACTCCTTCTGAGAGGTCCATGCAGAAGCAGAAGATGGGTTTTCTAGTTTTTTGAGCTTCAATGTTTGGCGGGCAATGGAGCCCCTTGGGGAAATAGAAGAAAGGGCAGAAGAAGCCAGTGTGCCCCTTTTCTGTTTGATGAGGTGTCCGAGATGTACAGGAGGCTATGCCGGAAGCGATAGCGTTGTGAGTCACTTGACTGCAAATCGTTCCACTTATGACTCCTGCCGCTAGAGTTTAGAGGTCATCCGCGGCACCCAAAGCCGACTGCCGGACTTGGTGAAGAATTTAGCCTTATTCGCGGTGTAGAACTGAAGCTTTGGATTTGCAGCATCTTTCACAGAACCGACTGATTTCCTCTGGTTTGGAGCCGAGTGGATGGTTGAAACCAGGTTGACGATTCTATGGCGTAAGTTTCTCGACCTCTGCTATCGGGAGGAGAAATACAGAACCACCTTTAATAGTGCAGACGTGCAAACATCATGCAGGAGGCGGCTACCAGGGTAGCGGAGTACATATGGAGTGCACATCCCTTCACAGCCCCGCGGGTATGGAATAATACCAGAACTGATCTCACTTTTAGACAGTCACAATGCCCATATAGTATTAAGGTGGGGAAAGACCGGAACGCATACCTCAGTGACAGGTTGAACATTGACGGGGAACGCATGCTGTTAGCGATGTATATACGACAGTATCGAGTGAAATTATTACAGATTCGTAAAGTGAAATAATTTGGACAAAGTCAGCGTGACAAGTTGCTCAAACAAGGTTTTTGGAAGTTTTCATAGACCACTTGACTCAGCAGTAGTAGTGACGGAACATCTGAGGGAAAACGTGGAAAGTATTAACCCACAAATATCCTAGTCATATTTTTAGGTGGAGATGTAAACGTACCAGATGTAGACTGGGAAACAAACGTGTTTACGCAGAGTAGCAGTAACAGAGAATGGAAAAATATATTTTTCTAGGTTATGTCTTACCAGATGTAGACTGGGAAACAAACGTGTTTACGCAGAGTGGCAGTAACAGAGAATGGAAAAAAAATATATTTTTCTAAGTTATATCTCCGAAAATTATCCTAAGCAGTTTAATATACAGCATACTAATGAACAGACATGCTGATGACAAATAGAGCCTAATGTTTCTATTCAGTTAGCGTTGATCAGATAATCACCGACCACAAGACCATTGCAGCATCAGTGAAGACAACTGTTAACAAAAATACCAAAAAAGGTGTAAATGCAGTGCTTCTTGACTTCCGCGAGGTGCTCGATACCGTTCCGCACCGTCACCTGATGAACAAATTGGTAGGAAATGGAATACCAATCCAACTGGGTGACTGGATTGAAGTGTTTCTGGCTGACAGATCGCATCATGTCCCTCTCGACGGACAGAAGTCTTCCGACTTTAAAGTGATCTCTGTGTGCCGCAGGGGAGTGTTATATGCACGTTTCTCTTTTAGAATCTACATCTACATCGATACTCTGCAAATCACATTTAAGTGCCTGGCAGAGGGTTCATTAACCACTTTCATAACTTTTCTCTACCGTTACATTCTCTAATAGCGCGCGGGAAGAAAGAACACCTAAATCGTTCCGTTTTAGATCTGATTTCTCTTATTTTATTGGGATGATCATGTCTCCCTAAGTAGGTGGGTGCTAGCAAAATATTTTTACATTCAGAACTAAAAGTCGGTGATTGAAACTTCGCAAACAGATCACGCCGCAATGAATAACGTCTTTCTTTTAATGATTTCCACCCCAATTCGTGCAACATTTCCGTGACGCTTTCCCCCCGTAACGTGATAAAACAAAACGAGCTGCCCTTCTCTGAACCTTCTCAATATCTTCCGTCAGTCCCACCTGGTGAGGGTCCCACAAGGGGCAACAGTACTCCAAGAGAGGACGCACAAGTGTGATGTAGGTAGTCTCTTTGGTGGATCTGGTGCATCGTCTAAGCGTTCTGCCACTGAAACGTAACCTTTGGTTCGCCTTCCCCACAATATTTTCTATGTGTTCTCTCCAGTCAAAGTTGTTCGTAATTGTAACTCCTAGGTATTTGGTAGAATTTACGACCTTAAGGTTGGACTGATTTATCGCGTAATTGAAGTTCAGCGGATTTCTTTTAGTGGTCATGTGTATTACTTCACACTTTTCTTTATTTAGTGTCAATTGCCAATTTTCGCACCAAGTAGAAATTTTGTCTAAATCGCTTTGCAGTTGCTTTTGATCCTCTGTTGACTTCACTAACCGATAAACAACAGCATCATCCGCGAACAGTCTAAGGGAGCTATTCAGATTATCTCCTAAATCGTTTATAAACACGAGGAAGAGTAGGGGACCAATAACGCTTCCCTGTGGAACGCCAGATATCACTTCTGTTTTACTCGATGACTTACCGTCAATTACAACGAACTGTGTCCTTTCTGATAGGAAATCGTGAATCCAATCGCACAATTGGGGAGATATTCCATAAGCACGCAATTTCATTAGAAGCCGCTTGTGGGGTACAGTATCAAAAGCCTTCCGGAAATCCAGAAATATGGAATCGATTTGAGATCCCTTGTCGATGGCACTTAACACTTCATGTGAATAAAGGGCAAGCTGTGTTTCGCAAGAGCGATACTTTCTGAATCCGTGCTGACTATTGGTTAATAGGTCGTTCTCTTCGAGGTAGTACATAATATTCGAACAAAGTATATGTTCCAAAATCCTACTGCAAATCGACGTCAATGAGATAGGCCTGTAATTTTGGGGATCACTCCTATTGCCTTTCTTGAATATTGGAGTAATTTGGGCAACTTTCCAGTCTTTGGGTACGGATCTTTCGCTGAGTGATCGGTTGTAAATTATAGCTAAGTACGGAGCTATTTCATCAGCATACTCTGAGAGGAATCTAGTTGGTATACAATCTGGCCCGGAAGATTTATTTTTGTTTAGTGACCTAAGTTGTTTTACTACTCCAGGAACATCTACTTCTAAGTTTCGCATGCTGGCAGCTGTTCTTGGATTGAATACTGGAGTGTTCACTTCGTCTTCTTTGGTGAAAGAATTTCGGAAAGCTGTGTTTAGTAATTCTGCCTTAGTAGTACTGTCGTCGGTAGTATTACCATTGCCATCGCGTAGTGAAGGTATTGTTTGTGTTTTGCCGCTAGTGTACTTCACATATGACCAGAATTTCTTTGGATTTTCTGCAAGATTACGAGACAGGATTTCGTTGTGGAAACAACTATAAGATTCTCGCAATGAAGTCCGCGCTAGGTTGCGAGTTTCAGTAAAAGATTGCCAGTCTTGCGGATTCTGTGTCTTTTTAAATTTTGCATGTGTTTTTCTTTGTTTCTGCAACAGTGATCTGACCTGTTTTGTGTACCACGGGGGGTCAGCCCCCTCTTTTATTAATTTATTTGGTATAAATCTCTCGATTGCTACTGATATTATGTCTTTGAATGTAAGCCACAACTGATCTACACTCGCATTTTTAGTTTTGAAGGGCTGGAGACTATCACTCAGGAAAGCGTGAAGCGAATTTTTATCTGCTTTATTGAATAGATATATTTTTCGTTTATTTTTGGTGCATTTGGGAATTTCGATATTCAGTCTCGCTACTACAACTCGATGTTCGCTAATCCCTGTATCTGTTTTGATGCTCTTTACTATCTCGGGATTATTTGTTGCTAGGAGATCAAGAGTATTTTCGCAACCACGTACTATTCTAGTGGGTTCATGAACTAACTGTTCGAAGTAGTTATCAGAAAAAGCATTCAGAACTAGTTCGGACGATGTTTTATATTTGCCCCCGGTTTTGAATACGTAATTATGCCAGCATATCGAGGGTAAATTAAAGTCGCCACCGATTATAACAGTATGCTTCGGATACCTATTTGAAATATGATTCAAGCTTTCTTTGAACATTTCTGCAACCGCATCGTCTGAGTCAGGGGGCCGATAAAAAGATCCAATTATTAATTTATTTCGGTGGTCAGGTATAACCTCTACCCAGACCAATTCACAGGAAGTATCTGCCTCAATTTCGTTGCAGGATAAACCGTTTGTAACAGCAATAAACACGCCACCCCCTGTTTTATTTATTCTATCCTTTCTGAAGACCATTTGGCCCTTTGAAAAAATTTCGGCCGAATTTATCTCAGGCGTCAGCCAGCTTTCAGAACCTATAACAATTTGTGCCTCAGTACTTTCTATCAGCGCTTGGAGCTCTGGAATTTTCCCAACACAGCTACGACAATTTACAACTGTTACACCAATGGTTTTTATGTCTACTTTCTTCCCGTGTCTGACCTGCCCCCTTTGAGACTGAAACCCATTTTGTGTATTCCCGAGGCCATCTAACCTAAAAAACCGCCCAGTCCACGCCACACAGCCCCCGCTACCCGTGTAGCCGCTTCCTGAGTGTAGTGGACTCAGAATACATATAAATTACATCGTAGATCACATCGGAATGTCAATGAGGCTTTATCAAGAAGTTGCAACACTGGGAGAGGGTAACGGATTGCAGGAGGAATTGTCATGTATTGAAGCCTGCTGCAAGGAATGGCAATTGAGCCTCAATATAAACAAGTGTAATGTGCTGCGTTTACACAGAAAGAAATATCCTTTACTACATATCTACGCGATAGCATGACAAATACTGGAAGCAGTCACTTCCATAAGATTTCTGGGGGTATACTTGAGAGGCGATGTAAAATGGAATGACTATATACAAGCAATCGTGGGTAGGGCAAATGCCAGACAGAGTCATTAGAAGAATCCTCAGGGAGTGCATGTAGTCCACGAATAAAGGAAGTAGATTACAAAACTCTCGTTTGGCCATCTCGTTTGTTGATCAGTGTGGGATCCCTACCAGGTGGGATGGATAGAAGACGTACAGAGGATCCAACGGAGAGCTGCAC
Source organism: Locusta migratoria (assembly GCA_026315105.1). Classification (NCBI taxonomy): domain Eukaryota; kingdom Metazoa; phylum Arthropoda; class Insecta; order Orthoptera; family Acrididae; genus Locusta; species Locusta migratoria. Next base: position 764,170,354 of record CM048745.1, read on the forward strand.
GCTTCGTTACGGGCTCATTTGGTGAGCGCGAAAGCCTCACGGAGATGATAAGGAATGTCGTGTGGCAGACGCTGCAAAAGAGAGGTTCTGTACCGCAACAAAAATTTCCAAGTTCCGAGAGTGTACGTTTCATGAAGAGTTAACCATTATATTGTTTCCTCGTGCATTTGTCTCACTAAGCGACCACAATGATAGAATTGGAGAGACAGCGGGCCTCATGGAGGCATAGGGTCTACTGGGAATCTTTTTCATTTATGATAGTAATTTGTTGGTATCACCCAACTGATCTCGGATTTTGTAGATTTTTTTTTTTTTTCAAAATTGCGCAGTTCCTGTTTAAATCTTCGCTCACAGCGGTCATCGCCTCTTGATCTGCAGCAGCTACCTGATTTTGACCTTGATTTGGAATAGCCTCCTCTTGTCATAGTTGTCGAGTGTACGCACGTAACAAGTTCACAACAGATGGTGATAAGACAGCTACTTACTCTCCCCATGACATTTCACTACCATCAACAATCCGGCTACTTGAGACGAAATTTATACCACAATGTCACCACCCTCTCTCTGGCGTATTCCCCCTGATGTTGACAAGTTATTAAACCAGGAATTTTTCTGTAATGAATTAAACTCTACAATACTATAAATAACTATGGAAAGTATTTAAGTAAAAATAGTTAATCAAAAGAAAGTAACGAACTAGTTAAGAGCACAATAACAATTAAAAAAAAATTGAATAATTATAGAAAACGTGGACATCTTATCCAGATGACGACCCTGTAATCTCCACATATTTTTGGTACTTTATGACGTTACTTCAGTATTGTGTGTTTAATAATCCAATTACTGCAGTGAATTCACTAACATGCAATTAATCCTAATATCTTAGAATTTGTAATTAATGAATGACAAACTGATGTAAAAATTTTGATATCATAAGTGAATGGCTTTCTGTAAAGAAAACCACTGTAAATACTTCTGTAAGTTTTCCTAGCATCGTCTATCAATTATATCACCACTTGTAACTAATAGGTGCACTAAATGTTATCATATCATAATCAAGATCGTTGTAAAAATTTTATGTTCTGACCATACAGTGTAAACTCTTAACTGTAACTAGAAATTTATGTAAAGTCCAATAATGTATTTCAAACCCCTGATTGTTAGGCTAAACAAATAGATCTGTGCTGTTCAATTTCTGTGCAAATGAGTCGTTCATCTTAGAGTTACAGACTACTGTACAACGAAAGTTTTACGTCAATTTATGGAAATATGCCTACCATGTTACATATTCACAGAATATATGACATTAACTGCGAATCAAATGTTCAAATGTTTGTAAATCTATCGGTACAAATTGCGTGGTCATCAGTCAGTAGCTTACAAACTATTTAAACTACTCGTAAGTTAAACTAACCCAAGGACAACACACACACACCCATGCCCCAGGGAGGACTCAAACGTCCGACGGCGAGCAACCGCGCGCACCGCAGCGAAGAGCTTAGACCGCTCGGTTACTTCACCGCGGCAACTGAGAATCCCAGCCGGGATTCGAACCCGGGTCTCCCGCTTTCTAGGCAATTGCGCTGACCACTACACCACTGGGGACACAGTGATTACCGCATCTGCAAGGACTACCTAAGCACGCCCCCGGTCTGACACAAATTCCCAGCTTTACCCTGCCCACAGTACTCAAACTCGTAGTTTCAGAAACTAGTGCCTCTAAGAGTAAAGGCCCCAAACTTTCCGGGTGCGAATCCCAGCTGGGTACACATTTTCATTTTTACCCATTCGCAGTTGAAGTCATATATTCTGTAAATATGAAAAAATAACAACTGCAGGATCAGAAGTGACGTCTGACACTTCGAAACAGACGCCTTATATATGTAGGAGACGGGCAATGATTCGTTAGGGGAGGGGTGCGAAAGTTTGGGGCCCTTACTCTTACGGGCATTAGTTTCTAAAACTACGAGTTTGAGTAGTGTGGGCAAGGTAAAACTGGGAATTTGTGTCTGACGGGAAGCATGCTTAGGTAGTCGTTGCAGGTGCGGCGATCACTGTGTCCCCAGTGGTGTAGGGGTCAGCGCAGCTGCCTAGAAAGCGGAAGACCCGGTTCGTATCCCGGCTGGGTACACATTTTCAGCTTCGCCTGTTCCAAGATGATGTCATATATTATGTGAATATCAAGCAAGATCACACAAAATGTTCAAATGTTTGTAGGACTTAAGGGACTTAACTACGGGGTTATCAGTCCCTAAGCTTACAAACTAGCTAAGACTAAGGACGGCACAAATATCCATGCCCGAGGGGGGATTCGAACCCCCTACCGTAGTGGCCGTGCAGACCGTGACTGGAGCACTTCAATCCCCTCGGCCACCGCGCCCGGCAAGATGACACACACACAAAATGACAAGGTTTCAATTGCTTGCACTTGAAAAGTCGCATAAAAATATATCACTGAAAATTAGTCATTTTGTTTTTTGAAGGAAAAATCCTCTCCTCATTGCCTTACAACTCAGGAGTGATGCAAATAACCCCATATAATCATCAATAGTACAGATGACTATATGAATACATTCTTCTAAAGTAATGTGCTACTCTAGTAACAACGGCACATTTAACTAGAGTAATATAGTCATACTTTACCTAAAATAATGTATTAAAAAAAAGACAGACAGAGAGGGGAAAGAAAAAATGTTCAAATGTTTGTTAAGCTTAAGGGACTTAACTACGGGGTCATCAGTCCCTAAACTTATGAACTACCTACAACTAAGGACGGCACAAGTATCCACGTCCGAGGGGGATTCGATCCCCCGACCGTAGTGGCCGTGCAGACCGTGACTGAAGCGCCTCAGTCCCCTCGGCCACCGCGGCCGGCAGAGAGAGGGGAAAGAACGTATCCATTTCCGATATAATATTTGTTGGCAGGAATACTCGATGTACCGGTATATACGGGATTGGTTGTTCTTATTTAGTTTATTTTATTTATTTTTACTGTGACATATACTCAATACATATTATGCGGCGTGGTCTGGTGGGTAGAATAAGTTATCATGCACAAGGTCATCTAGGTTGATTTCATTGTTTTCTGTTCATGTCTCCAAGTCTCCCTGTTCATTTCATTTTATTGTCATGTGTCCTTCCTTGCGTTACCAGTTTGCGCCACAGTTTTCAACATCCATTGGTTCACGACAACTGTACAGGTTTTACGCGTTACGCCACGGCGAACTTCCTTAAATTTATCGGATTTAACCTCACAATTGTGTTTAATTTTGACAAATTGGTGGCTAACGAAAAGTTATATAAGACCATTTTTATATTTCGCAACACTTTTTGATCCAAATCAGAACACAGGACTGATGCTGAAAGAAGCTTTATAGTAACGGGTGGCCATTAAAATAATAATAATAATTTCGGTAACGTGGATGAAACGTGAACCTGTATATATGTGAAAACTGAAGAAGGCCACTTGCTGGCCATATGATCGTGTAATTAGCGGCGGTCCTTAGGTATGACTTTGAGTAGTTACGTTAATAGTTCCTTGGAAAGGCCTGTATTGAATACGAACTTTGTGAGAATATTCTCTACTACACATTCAAAGAGAGAGAAAAAAGCAACAATTTATTTCATTGATAATTCGTGACATTAATTGTAAGACTTTTAAACTACCTACTTACTTTTAAGGTTCAATACACAACACACAACACTTTCGTCACATACTCAGTTCCTAAAAGGACGCCATCTAACATAAAAACGTTGAAGCGCGGTCAGCAAGAGCTGTTGGGGATGGATAGCGGTCAACACACCTGGGCCTCCAACGTAATAGGATTTGCTGGTGGACGCGCCATCCTGATCGCTTGGAAGATTTCATTTTCACAGCTGACTGCGTAAATTGTTAATACAACCCTCGTTACCGATCTAGCGCCGAGGGCAACATTTCGTGTTGGGGGATATTAGAAGATTGCCTAACTTTCGGAAACGAGTAGGTCTCCCTCGCAGCTGGATATTCCAATCAATAAATTCGGTAACGCGATCACTTAATATGAGAGCATATTTTCATATGTGTGCGGGCGTCGTGGAAACTAATTTCCTAGCAAGGGCATACGGAACGCGTTGGTAATACTAACGCATTTAATCCTAATTTGCGGTGAAATCTGAAGAAAAGAAATTGCTCCTCCACAATCACCATTCTTCCGACCAGGGTTCTTTTCCCAATTACCTACGAATTAATTGTAAGACAAAATGCATTTCGTCACAGACACAGTTTTAAAGAGTGTAGCGATATACCCTGTTCCGAAGAATCCATCACTTGAATCCTATTTTTAAATAAACGCTCTCATATTATTTTGCGAAGCGACAAATGGATAATGTTTGGACTCTTTCATACCTGCAGTCGAACAGACAGAAGCAAAAGTACTGCCGCTAGGTGTTATTAGTATTATCACTAACACGAAATTCAATTTGTCGAGGTCACTTTTGATAGTTGCCAAAATTTGCATCATCCCTTCAAAATGAAGTCTCTTCCTTTCATCAGACCATGGTGTTGCAGTCCTTTTTCTAATTTCCCTCTCACCAACTATCCAGTCAAATATCCTTTATCAAATATCCTTTATCCTAAATTTCTCTATCTGTAACATCTCCCTAAATTATTCCGGCTAGTTTAAGATACTCCTTAATCGCAGCAATCCATTTTGATTACAAGGTTTTGGCCTTCCTTCTGTTTTAGTAGAATTCTGCTATTCGTTTTATCAACCTAGTGGGTGCCAATCTTTTAATCTGCCCATAAAATGTAAGACTTCGTTTTTTCATCAATTTCCAGACCGGTTTCTTGTATGATGTCCCCCCAAATATACTAATTGAGAAACCCTCTTTGTTTACCCCTATTTCGGGTTCAAAAGATTCCCTGCTTGTTTGTTGCACGTCATATACATTCCGTTTTTATTTTTTAAATTATACTTGTAGTCCCACTTACTCTGTAAGTTTTTCTATTCTAAGCTGTGGTAACTTTCCTAGTTAATATTGCCAAACATTCTGCAAAGGCCAGGCAATCCAATCTATATTACTTCTACCTAACGTGATTGATTGATTTATATTTTAACTCGACTTATGCTCTAGCCATCGTATAATTACTTTTCCCAATAAACAGTTACTATATCAAATGATTCACAAATTTCTCTCCTAAGAATAACTTTAGAGCTAGTATCGGTTCACATTTCAAGAATGTTCATAGTAACTACAAATCCTTCAGTGCCTAAGGCTTGGTTATATATTCACAATTTGTCCCAAAAAGGATCTATATGATCTAAAACCCGTTTGATATTCACCAATTTTATGTTCTAACTATTCTTAAGCGCGATCAAGTAAACTTTGCAAGAGAATTTTGTATGTGACCAGAATAAGAGACATTCCTCGGCAATTATTAACATCGGTTCTATTTGCTTAATATTTACTGTAGTTGAAATTCATTCACAAGTTCTGGACAGTTAATAGTTTTTCAGTTATTACCATTACCTCACTATTCTTCTGGTTGTTGAGAGCCAAAGTGACATTTTCAGGTTTGAATCAAAAACTTTGAGTTTGGTAACCGGTTAGTTTTGTTTTGAATGCTTTATAAAAAATTTCTGGTATTGTTAGTTTTGATGTCTTTTACGATTTCTGAAAATTATGCATTTTCGTATTTTCGTGGTTTCCTTTGTCTTTCGGAATCTGTAGTATCTTTTCTAACTGTTAGAAAGGCGTTGTACGTACTTTCAGTTTTTTTTTTTTTTTTTTTTTTTTTTTTTTTTTTTTTTTTTTTTAATTCCAGTTCTTGAATGAATGCCTCGATATCTAGACTTAACTACGGTTTCACAATCCGCTTTCCACCAAGGGTGCTATTTTTCATAACTTTTATTTGATGCTCTGCCTGTTTATCATTACTTTTGTAAAATTCGGTTCTTAGATTTGGAATTATTTTACCAGTGTCAAATTATGTGGTAACATTTTTCGTTTGGAGAGTTTTTGATGTTAATGTTTTACTGGCATTAAATAATAGAATCATTAAATAATAGAATCAGTATTAGACCCATGTTTTGAAAGAATTTTCGAGATTATGCAACTCTAACGCTTTCTTAAGCAAAATTAACTTCATCAGGTTTCTTAAGGTTATCTTAATCGACTAGATCTGGACATTCATTAACGTATATGCTGTAATGAATAGACCATAATGTATTCGAATCAGCCTCTCCCCACCCTCTTTTCCCAATGAGGAAATGTGAAGTCCACAAGTAGACATGGTTTCTGCGACAGCCAAAAGTGGTTTGCTTATACTATTTTACTCTGTAGGCCCTAGACACGTTGTACTCTTATGTTGGTGCATAGTACTTAAATTATTTGCTACCTCCAGGTGTTTAATTAAATAATTGAATATTATATTAAATGTAAAACATTTTCTTTTATTAATGATGACACGTCATTAAAAAATTTAAAAAAATATCAAGCGCCTAAACCCGCCTTTTCGCATGATAAAATTACGATTTAAAAAAAAAAAATCTTGGTGTCGTAAGTGGACCGGATCATCGGCAGCAGAAAGACTTTTTCATTTATTTACTTTTTTTTGGTGGATTGTGTTGTTGACGCGGTGGAGTAGCCGAGCGCTCTAAAGCGTCTCGCTGCGGAGCGCTCGGTTGCTCGCCGTGGAGGTTCGAGTCCTCCCTGGGGCATCGGTGTGTGTGTTGTCCTTAGGTTAGTTTACCTAGGTTTAAGTAGTTTGTAAGCTACGGACTGATGTCCACGCAGTTTGGTCCGATAGATTTACAAACATTTTGAACATTTGATTGTGTTGTTAGTACCTTCAGTGTAGATTGTTATGATTTATTAACACACATTTTTGCGGCGATATCCATTAATGAAATATTTTCAGGTTGCAATCCGCGTCAGGTGGCCTACCGCTCACGATCTTTTGGCAGAAACCTTGCCACTGTCATATGGAGGACCCTCCTGTCGATGCCGCTCTCGTCCTTATATATCCATGCCACTGCAAGTGCTCTGATATTGTTTGTTTATGTTTTGGTAGCGCGATCCCTTGACTTGTTTTCAGGATCTTTTTGAGCTCTATCATGAGATCATCATATATATATATATATATATATATATATATATATCAGACACAAGCCGCCACGGCGATATATTTCTCTTACAGCTAAGTGTGAATGTGATGGTTGACGATGGCAAGTCGCGGAGCGCCTTCTTATCTCGGCAGCGAAGCAGGAAGGATAGCGAATTCAATAGATTAGCATTCTTAGCGGACAGTTTCCCGAGTGTTTGATACTGCGCTACGCCTTGCCGTAGATAGCCTATATCTTTTGTATGAATTCTTTTATTCGCGGCGATATCCATTAATAAAACATTCTTGTGGTTCAAGTCGCTAAAGGTAGTTTACTGGTCACGAACTTTTGGCAGAGATGTCGTCTAACTTTGTACAGTAGTCGACTGTCTTATGTAGTGATGAAAATTGTAGTGTCTATGCTGGCACCGGTGTGCACAAGTGGCAAACGAGTGACCGTGCCAAACACTGTCAGTGCCACGATGCCTGCTTATGCACTGCACTCAAATAGAAACGTTTGTGCTTGCTGTAATGGCGAAAAATGAATGACATATGGACCTAACTACATCTATTTTTATATCTACTTGTGAAATACATTAAAATAACTCTCAAGTAATTTTCCTATTCACATTGAACAACAAATTTAGTGGCGATGAAGCATATGCCGTTTTAAACTGAAACATATTAGCAGGTTTGAATTCGTTGCTGGTATGAGTTCGTGGAGCTTACAGCCGAAGTTCCCCAGCCAGATTTGCAATGTTGTCACACATACTCAGTTTCTTTAATATGATAAAGGAAATCCGAGGATAGCCCTCGGTACAACACTGATGTACTTTTGGTAGGAATCAGTTCAGCACGTTTCACCATAATAAATTATACTATAACCTGACTGAAATACACGATGTAAACGCTAAGGAAGTAGTATGAAACACATACGTGAAATTTGGGTGAAATTATGGGGTACACGAAGATTACAATTTAAGTAGAGCAATTACTTATTATAGAGTTCAGAATCAAACATGAATGCGTACTATTATGAATTGCTGGTGCCCGTTTACGATATCATTTAAATATAAAATGTGGGAGGAAAACAATGGATTACACACGCATCACATTCACAAATTCCAGCTTGAGAACAGTAGCAATTTAACCCAACACCTTACAATACGCATGCAAGGCAAAGAAATCACTACCGACTGGTTATTCGTTACTAATGAATTTAACTCGGGCGTAACAAGAAAGAAATTACGAATCACACGTGGAATTCATTCAAAATTACACGTGATTCACAGGAAACAAAGTTTTACACATTCGCGAAATTCTTTACCTAATCGGATCGGCAATGATATTGAAAAATAAAATATTCGGAAAATTTCAATGATGCTAAATAGAATCCGAAAACATCGAGCTGACGGCGTAGCAACCGAATCTTGAACAATTGGGTGCAGGATAGAAAGCACTCTGATTTTACAAGAACCTGTCAAATAAGTCACAATAATACGCAGATTCACACTACAAAATGAATACTCGAACCATCTTGTATTGGGTTACTACGCCACCTCACAAATTTCATAGGAGAGAAGAAAGTCTACGCCAAGGTAAAGTTTCAAAACTACAAAAAAAGTCTGCGGTGCCAATGTTATACGAGTAGCCAACGAACCATCCAGTAATGGCATGAAACTGTTCAAGGTGAGACGTTTAAAAAATATGTTGTCGTTGATATGATCGATTCACAAGTTACACAAATATCAACCCCGATATGTACTGGTTTTTATCATATGGAGTCAAATGTATGGATGACCTCAGAACAGAACTTTCAGATCTCAGTGGTAGTAGCTGATGGCGCGTAGAAACGAATAATCCTGAGCTCATAACGGGCATCAAAACGGATACAGTAATAGTGAACACAGAGCTGTCGTAGCGAGATTGAATATCGAAAGCCCCAAGTTAACAAAATGAACGAAAAGTGTATTTGTTCATGAAAACAGACAGAAATGAAATACATTGCTTCTTGAAAGACAGCTTCCACTCGTTTCTAACACTAAACGTAGGTGTAGACCTGATGTGACTCAAATTCAAAGAAATGGTATCGTTAGCAATCGACAGTTTTATACCAAATAAATTAATAAACGAAGGAGGCGATTCCCCTTGGTACACATAAACAGGTCAGGACACTGATGCAAAAGCAAAGGAAAAGGCATGCTAAATTTAAACGAATACAAAATCCCCAGGATTGTCGATCCTACACAGAAGCTCGAAATTTAGCTAGGATCTCAATGCGAGATGCCTACAATACTTATCACAACGGAATTCTTTCTCGAAATTTGACTGAAAAACCCAAAGAGATTTTGGTCATATGTTAAATATACTAGGGGCAAAACACGAACAATATCCTCAGTACGTGATAGTAATGGAAATTCTGCCGATGACAGAGCTACTAAAGCAGAGTTACTAAACATAGATTTTGGAAACTCATTCACCAAAGAAGGCGAAACCAATATTCCAGATTTCTAATTACGAACAGAGGCCGTAATGAGTAACGTAGAAGTAGATATCATCGGAGTAGTGAAGCAACTAAAATCAGTTAACAAGGACAAGTATTCTGATCCGGACTGTATACCCATTAGATTTCTATCTGATTATGCTGAAGCGATAGCCCGTTACTGAACAGCCATATACAACCGCTCTCTCAATGAAGGATTTGTACCAAAAGATTGGAAAGTTGCACAGGTCACACTTATATTCAAGAAAAGCAGTTGGAGTAACCCACTAAACTATAGGCCTTCATTGACGTCAATTTGCAGCAGGGTTTTGGAGCATATCCTGTATTCAAATATGTACATGGGACCAGATGATGAAGGTACCGTCGACGGAGCGATAAAAAAACGGCTTTGGAAGATTCACACTTTAAGTAGGGACGTACGGTTTCCTTGCCATTTCTGCATATCCTTGACAGCCGTAAACCCAACGTGTGTCTCGTCACAACGTTTACCGCCAGCCCACACACTCTACATACTGGGATGGTTCCTTTGAATGGGGAGGCGTGATTTCGTTTCTAGTCATTATCGAAACAATCTGAAATTTTACTCTGTGTCTTAATGATCACGCTATCGACGAAATGTTAAAACTTCTTCGTTCTTTCTTCACACAATCGAGAGGGAAAACTGAAAAAAAGAATAACTAATTAAAAAATAGAAAAAAAAAGCAGAAAAACAGTTTAACCTGCACTGCCGCAGAGTGAACAATTACATGATGCTCTCTGGGTGTAAGACAATCCTCGTACATTCCATGCTTAGAACGAAAACAATAAAAATAAATAACTACCCTCAGTATATTCTATAACGACCTGTGTTGAGTTCTCCAAGGGAAGCCTATACTATTAATAATAATGTATGTTTCATTTGAGATTCCAGCCGATATTTCATATCAGTAAAACTGAGAGCATCAAGTAATGATAAAAAATAATTTCAAATAATTACGTAAGCTAAAGTCAAATACCCTCAACTTTTTATAATTAACAAATCAGAAATACTGAAGGTTGAGAACTGTTTCTGTTCTACTAATTTTTTGTTTATTTACTAACTAGTTTTCGGCTTATTAGGCCATCATCGGGTAAACTGTTGACATGCGTCGACAAAGACGCTATTGCTTCGGTTCTCAAAGATGGTAAAACAAAGATATAACACACAGATTACTCGGTCCTTGCATATGGCATTTGTTGTAATTGCAAACAATATCTGTTGCCATGTAGAATTATGTTCACGTAATCTATGGCCTCCTTAACATTTTTACATTGTAATTTGTGAGTGAACAGGGTGAAACATATTACATATCAAATATTAATGAATTAAAAACTGTGTTAACATTATTGACACTGTAGCATATGTTGAGATCGTCACTTAAGGTGTACATTAAATCAGTTTTCTACACTGATTTTACAAATAAGTAAATTGTAAAATCAGTGTAGAAAACGAATTTAATGTGCAACTTAAGTGAGGATCTCAACATATGCTATAGTGTCAATAATGTTAAAATAGTTTTCAATTCATTGATATGTAATGTGTTTCACCCTGTTCAGTCACAAATTACAATGTAAGAATGTTAAGGAGGCCACCGATTACGTGAGCATAATTCTACGTGGCAACAGATATTGTTTGCAATTACAACAAATGTCATATGCAAAGACCGAGTAAATTTTGCGTTGTAATTTTTTTTCCATCTTTGAGAACCGAAACAATAGCGTCTTTATCGACGCATGTCAACATTTTACCTGATGATGGCCTAATAGGCCGAAAATAGTAAACAAAAAACAAACAAACAAAAAATTTGTCGAACAGAAACAGTTTGTTTGTTTTCAACATTAAATACGGAAGCTTTCTATCAAGAAGCGACGGAAGAATCCATTTATAAAATCAGAAGTAATTGAAACTAATTATCATAGCCCTGGTTGTTGAGCTATTATGTCAGTTATAACTGAAGATATGTAGGACATTTATTTGGAGATGATACTTAGAAACCAGCGGAATCACTTCGTTTATGAATATTAATGTTTCCGCTACACCACCATAGGGGGATCAACATTTTACTAACTGTCCTAACTAAGCCTTGAATACAAATGGTATACAATCCCTCACAAACCTTTAAGAAATTGTACATAAACTTCGTATTTTCGTACGATTTACTGTTGATGGTTACGCAACGTGATTAAGCCAATAACGCAACGAATCTTGATGGAATTTTATACTAAATGTGGTCGGAGCACTGTAAAGGTCGCTTTATACACGGTTTCGCTTTTTAAATCACTTGTGGAAATTAATTTACTTTTTTGTGCGATTTTACGTGAATGTTTACACTGACACGCTTTCACAACATAGAAGCCTGTGTTATGGCGGGATAAAAGAAAAGTGACGTTTCAATTAGCCTCAGTTGGTAATGGACCGTAACGTAATATTAGAGCGCGGACGGCTTTTGTTTACGCTATGCTTAAACACCCTTATACATTTTCCGTCGTGCAAACACCCTCTCTGCGGAAATGTTTAAAACGTAGAAAACGAATTATTATTTTTCAACACAGGTTTTTCTGTTTGAATCGAAGTGTGAAACCAGCTTACGAAACTACATTTGAATAAATAACAAAAAAAGGAAAACTAATTTTCACCTTCTGCCTTGGGTCATCGTCCACCATTTTGTGCTACAAAATGGTGTTTGTATTGTTTAACAATACAGGTACTTCGTCATCATCTGGAGAAAAATTGGTTATTTTAATCCTTGTACAGTTCTTAAAGTGACATGAACATCAGTTCAAATAATTTTGATTTTAATTTTCTATTTCATGTACTAGCACCCGCTATCCGTTCCCCACATCTTACACAAAAATAAGAGACGGGAGTTCAACCCTAAGCATTCCTGCAGGCAAATTGGTCCCGTAAATCTAAGGAAGTTAAGATTTCGTAATTCTTTTCTTCTCTCCTTTTTTCTTTAGAGACAGCTGCAGAGCTTTTCAAAGGGAATATAGCTCATAATGAAAAATTCGGAATCAGTACGTGTAAGCCGCAATAAACATGTTCCTGTTTTCTTCATTAGCTGATTTAGTGAAGAAACTAGGCAAAAAGTACTGTTAAGATACTGCGATGCAATTCAGATCCTAGAACTAACCACTCACATATTTTATCTATTAATAAAAAATGAATGAATTGTTGATAATCCCCATCGTATTCGTGATCTTGATCATTAACAGTAAGCATATTACACATTTACTGCCGATAATCCCAGATCATGATTTATGTTTTCTGTGTCCAAGAACTTCCAGTCACTTAATTCGTCGCGAGATAATTCACAGGCAAAAATGAAAGACAATTCTCCTATCTGCTTTGACCCATGACGTCCGTGGCGAGGACATACTAAACGTAAAATACACTGAAAACAACATTCCGAAACACCAAACAATTATCATAAAATGAAACTTTCCTTTACGTGCAAGGAAACATTCCTTTTCAATGGGGTTCTGCCAAGAATTTTTCCCCACTCCGAATAATTTACGTTTCAAGCAAATATAGGTTTTTAATTAATACATGGTGCTCGAGTAGGTGGTTCGGTGAACGTTAAGTGATAATTGTGTATTGTAAAAATTAATATCACATTACTAAAGAAAATGATCAATGTTTCGACTCATATAACAAAACACGCGGACTCCATGGATAAAAACTCGGCTGGTGATATCGCGTGATTAAGCTGATTAGAGTCACAGTGCCAATGCTAAATAACTCTTTCTAATCTGCAATCTGATTCAATATTTCAAACATCAGGTATGAGGATTTTTAATAAAACAAGAGAATCTGATAACAGAAGTTATGGTCATCTGGACGTAAATTCAAAGCCAGTTTCTCGTGACGACAGCAGTCGCTACGTCCGCGAGTTGAAAGTCCACTGTCAGCAGTCTGTTGTATGCGACAGAAAACAAGCGAAGCGAGAGGGTATATTCGTTAGCATGTAAACATTTCATAACTATACCTAACTCTGCAAATTATTTATGAAGGAGGGGAAGGAATCGAACTCGAGTCTCCCGCTTCGGTCCTGAGATCGCCTTAACCACTTGACTAACCGTTTTCGCCTCTCATCTACCCTTACATCTACACAGATACTCGGCAAATCACATTTAAGTGCCTGGCAGAGGCTTCATTAACCACTTTCATAACTTTTCTCTACCGTTCCATTCTCTAATAGCGCGCGGGAAGAAAGAACACCTAAATCGTTCCGTTTTCGATCTGATTTCTCTTATTTTTTTGGGATGGTCATGTCTCCCTAAGTAGGTGGGTGCTAGCAAAATATTTTCACATTCAGAAGTAAAAGTCGGTGATTGAAACTTCGCAAACAGATCACGCCGCAAGGAATAACGTCTTTCTTTTAATGATTTCCACTCCAATTCGTGCAACATTTCCGTGACGCTTTCCCCCCGTAACGTGTTAAGCTTCCACAAGTTCCACGTTATGGCAAAAGTGCCCCTACCACCACTCGCCATTACGGATTCCCGTGCGAGGTCGAACATATGACCGCATCTGCAGTGAAGTAAGTGAAGCAAATGCTGTTTTCGCTTGTAAATACATATTATAGCAGTGTAGCGTCCGTTCATTCGGACATGTCCGAAAAACAGATACCACACCACTATAATAAGTACAAGTACAACTAACTCTGTCACAAGTGTGAATAGCCAAGTGATTGGTTAGCAGTAAAGAGGTTGCCGAGTAAACGCTGCATACACACGGGGCACACATTCTGTGCTCACGAACCGAACGACACGTCATAGCTTCAGCCGATTTCTATATATATTCCTGCTTTTGGACGTTGTGGTCAGTTGGCCTTTGGCATCAATGATCTTCAAGAGAGTAGTCATTGATCCAATTATCCAAACACTGTATTCAGCGTATCACTCTGATAAAGCAGTACAGACTAAGTGATGGAATCTGGCAACTACTACATTTTGAACTGATCATCGTCGAGGGTGAATGGTGAACCGAGTTACTGTCGTCTTCACAACATGGAGTATTGTTGCTGCCTGAGACCAGCTCAGACTTCATTGGTTGGTTCTCTAAAGCCCAATGATTCTGTCAACGTGCTAGCATTCTGCTAGTAACGCAACAACGTGGTATCAGGAGTTCATCTGTCACCACGGCATTCGACTCCAGTTGTTTCAAGTATGGCCCCACGAGCAGGTGCATTGACCAAAGGTGGGACCGAGGGCCCCTTCTCTGGCGGTGTCTTCTTTGACCAGATGCAACTGCGCGGACACCGCCTGTTGTGGCGTAAAGTCAGCGCCACACGCCAGATGCACGAAAACAATGGTGAAGAAGGCAGCGAACGACCGGTAGCCAATCACACGCCGGTGCCGCGCCTCCTGAAGGGAGCAACAGAGAAGCGCGCCCTGTAATGCTGCTTTCGTATGAAAACGAGTGTTGCGTATTAAAGTTGAGGTCGGGGACCGCAAATGAACTTTTACCAGGTAGTGAAATATTTTTAAATGAAAATACTGAGCAATTTTGGCAAGGAATGGACAATTTAAACAAAATTATTTGATTCCGCCAGTACATGGTAGCGGTCGTGACTTCGGTAGCAAATACAACACCAGAAAGCAACATTACAGAAGACGTCGGCGGAATCTAAATTTTACCTTATTGGGAGCTGGTACCAATATTTCGGTCATATTCTGTAGTGATTCTAGCTGAGGCGACTGGAATATTACTTCGATAAATTGATTCTGGGATTGTGCGTTTTGTTTACTATTGTTCTATGACCGTGTTGAAAATTAATCATGATAGCCACAAAAAAATTGCAAAATTATCGGACTTCATAAATACCGCGAATATTTTTCTGCGGGCATTAAAATGTAATAAACCATTCATAGACACGAAATAAATAAAAGGTGCACAGAGAATGTTCTAGTACAATCGCGAAACAAATCGCAACAATACCCGAGCATCACTTTATGAAGTACTGGATCTGCTGAAAATAAATATCTTTAAAATTAGTGAGAATGCAGAAGGGATTTTAAGTAAGTAAGAAATTTCAAATTAACTGTAAAGCTTTATTGAAATTAAAAAAAAAAAAAAAAAAAAAAAAAAAAAAAAAAAAAAAAAAAAAAAAAAAAAACTAAGCTCACACAATAATTAGGCAGAATCCTGGAACACGTCCTAATATATCGAGGAGAAGACAATAAGTGACGAACAATTCCGCTCTCTCCATCTTGTTGCAAAAAAAATTGAACGTGACAAATTTCAAATGTTTATCGATACGCTGGCAGAGAGAGAGAGGGTAGAAGTCAGCGACAAGCATCGCACAAGTTATTTTAAAAAAATCATTAATCTATTACTAAGGCCCTATACAAGCAGTTATATCTAGGCCGACATTCGTCTGGAAGAGCACTTCTGAACTCGGCTCCCAAATAGGAAGTTACTATGAGAGAGCGCAGCTAGCATCGTGCAAGAACACGCCGCCGCGAGAACAGACGTACTCTCTAGAAGTTACTTGTATATATTAGTAAATAAAACTTGTATTACTGATCTGTACAGCTTTCAGCTGTTCAAGCATCCCATGCGTCCTGAGCAGATCCTTTCCTGAAAAATAGGCTGGGGAGGACAAAACACCGCCCGTCCGAACGCTTACGGCAACCGGCAAGACGGAGCAAGATGGCGAGCTTACGTACCGAAGGCGAAATCAACTGCTAATCTAGCTCCTACAACGATAGCGCCTACACCACGAAATCCAGTAACAACTGAATAAACGTATAATCATTAATCATGTTTTAATAACGTCCTCTACCGCTCCGCTTGGTATCGTTGCCTTATTCTGACATAAAGCTGGGAATTTACCGCTCGTCCCCCAGCCATACGGAAAATTAGTTTTAACAATGTCTGACAATGTAACATGACCAAGCATTTTTAAAATCTAAGACGCTCCCAGCACAGTGATAAGAAGGATGATTAATTTTGTCCAAGTCAGATGGTATAATTATATTAAAATACGTTTCGCAGAATATGCATCCTACATACATTATATACACATTACTGTGTTAATTTATATGCCTGTAATTCGTACTGATCAGCATCTGAGGATGGCAACAAGTCTGTTAAACTATTCATGAAATAAAAATCTCCACATCAAAAGACTTTGGAACTTAATGTAATAATAATGATTATGCATCGTTATTCTTTTAGTATATAAAAATGTCGTGAAATTATGTAAATTACGACAGGTCTGAAGATGGCGTCGAATACGCCGAAACCGGTAACAATAAATGAAAAATGCGATGTTGGCTGCATAATCATTATTGAACAATTATAGATCGCCCCATTGAACTATAAGTTCCTTATATTAATGTAATAAAATACATCAGATCGGTCCCAACAAAAAATGCAATATAGCAGTAAATTTTCATAGTATTCAAGCTAGGAAGATACCTAGTATCAGGAAACTTGTTGTGCTCTAGTTGTTTTATTGATTAACGGTTCATTGAATACCGAAATTGGGAGCTGTGAGATATACATCGAAGCGCTGTCGTTGGAAAGACATTACGCACCACGTGAGGCGGAATGTTTATTGCAGTAACCGAGAATGTTGACTCTGTCCTGGTCGAGTTTCATACTAAACATCAAGTTTTCATGACACGGTTAACACACGAAGGTTAAGTGTATCACTTGAAACTTGGCAGGCCACCTGCTGCTGTAACAGCTCTAGTCTCTCATGGAAAGCAGCAAGAAAAGCACCCAGATCGTACAGTATTAGAATGAGTCTATTTTATCAAATACAGGCTTGGCTGTACGTGGATTAATTGCAGATAGTACATGTATATTGTTTTGTTTAATTTCGGAAACATTTATCAACAGATGAAATCGACAGTCCACAGTTAACGGAAGTATTT
The DNA here is from genome assembly GCA_026315105.1 of Locusta migratoria. Taxonomy (NCBI): domain Eukaryota; kingdom Metazoa; phylum Arthropoda; class Insecta; order Orthoptera; family Acrididae; genus Locusta; species Locusta migratoria. Next base: position 764,187,846 of record CM048745.1, read on the forward strand.
TAGATCTTGTAGATAAATCTATTAGTTGGAAATAAAAAACGGAAGTCCTTCTTGAGGGGGATTACTTAACTGATGCCTGCATAGAAGAAGAAAGTGTAATTTACATGGATAAAAAAGATAAAAAAAGGGCATAGATTAGTAGAGTCACCATAAGGCATTTCTGAAACCATTCAGGACAGTGAGAACCAAGAGATAATTGAAGTGGATATTTAGAATCTGTGGGACTGGAAAACACCATCGGCATTCCACAAAATATCACCCATACATTTGCGAAGATAGCTAGGGCACAAACTATGAGACCTACAACATACTCCGCTTTAGAGCTCATGCCTTGAAAATGTATAAGACTGAAAAGAATCTGGGGAATTTATGACATGAGGATCAATGTGGCTTGTGGAAAAGAGGGATTCCAGAAATTATATTTGACCAAAAAAAAATTGTGGCTATAATGGTGCAAGATACTTGACATTCCAAGGTAAATTGGAGCGAGCTATAGAGAATGATCAGTAATCAGGAAGAAATGTTTGCAAGAACAAGTACAAACTACGCTCGTGAAGACGGGTGTAAGAGATATCCAGTCTTCCACCAGTACTTAACAACATAAGTATACAACGATGAATCATTCGGGAATGTCCGTGCGGGTCTAGGCAACACCGTCTAGATACAAGGCCTCACAATAAATCCGTGTCACGTCAAAGCCCACTGCCACCTAGTGCCATCCAGTGAGCTTGCAATGGCAGTCTATAGGTATGATGTAACACGGACTTGTGAGGCCTAGTATCTAGATAGTGTTGGTCTAGGTCCCATGTCAGGCACTGCATGGCCGTTCCTCCCGGAGCTTCGAATCTTCCCTCGGGCATGGATGTGTCTGTTGTCCTTACGACAGGTTTAAGTTAAAGTAGTTTGTACGTCTAGGGAGTGACGAGCACACTAGTTTGGTCCCACAGGTTTACCAAAATCTGAAAATTTTTCAGTGACGAAAGTACAAGGAATATTATTTAGCTGCACACCAAGTGGTAACATTATCAAAAACGGCATATAATTAACATAGCAGGACAACTGAGGCAAGTCACGAAAAACTATGTAGAATGGAAGAGAGGTAAGTGCAATACAGAAAAACAGAAATACGAAAAAAGTACAAAAGCAGAAAAACATTCAGTGTAAAATATAAATAACTAAAAAGATAATTAAAGAAAAAGTGAAAAAATAAAGTAGAATATCGTATTATATGCTAAGCTTCATTGCAGTCAGAACATGGAGATGATCCAAGGCCCCTAAAATGCGTCACAGAGGCACTTCCTCCTTTCCCGGTGGGCTCTCAGTTTGAGCCACAGGGGATGAAATCCGGGAGGGCACCGGCCGGGCTATATAGCATCAAATATCGATCCCCATTCGTCGCTGAACATCGTAGTCCATTTTTCATTCCAAATTCACAGACCATGTTAGTTTTCTTTCATTAGTATTAGAGTGTTCATGGAATTCAGGCGGGTTGAAGCGATTTTTTGAATGTCTCGGTGAACTGGCAGTTATTTATTCAGCATTATTTTGTTTGCTTCTCATTGTGTAAAGTTGTATACTTGGAGGTAGGACTTGGCTAAGCAATGGAAGCCAGCGCAGTAGCGTTGTTTTGACGACAGCGTTAATACCTCAGTGTGCAAAAGTGGATGTACCGAAATTTAAAACACTCGGAACGACTGGGGTTTTATATTTACCACTCGTTATTTTGGAAAAATAATTTATTCAAAACACTCACCAATTTACACGTTTCTCATTCCTCCTCCCTTTTAGAAACCAGCATAAACAGTGATTAACATTAAAGAATAATTCAGTAAAATGACAAAAATAACTAACTCACTTACTCGCAACTTCGGATCACGGATTTTCTTCAACCTTTGAACCCTTTTAGCAGAACATTAGGAAAAAATAAAGTGCAATGACTAAGACGCAATACTTTAGCGATTTCGAGAAAATCGTAGTAGTGGCTTAAGGCGTCGAACTTATAACTGTGTGTTGCTTCTATAGTAAGCAATAAGCATGGGACTGTGGTAGTCCAGTATTTTAACGTTCTGACTTTTCAGCAGGTGGCTCGACAGTTCTATCCTACCTCATACTGCCGATTATTATTATTATTATTATTATTATTATTATTATTATTATTATTATTTGTCTTCAGCACTGGTCATATTAGTTCATATATAATACAAAGGTAATGCAACGAAAAAATACTTGTAGTTACATATAGATTTAATGAATGTTCATTGTTTATTTTACATACGTTTATTATTACAACAAATATCATATTTATAATTTTCGACAAGAAAACTACGCATAAGGTTTTCTGGAAACTGTATACTTGTTGTGATTTCCGGAAACCCTTCCACGTGCATTCGGGACTGCACTGGAGTCTTCGACCTGCAGACATAGGTTGCACTAATCAACAACAACGGGAGAGGCAGATCCAAATCAGCAGTGAACCTGCATAGCGGTGAGACGCTGCTATTGTAACAAGAACTAATAATCACAAGATCTGCGTTTTCCTAAAATAATGGATGTGACTCCTGCTTCTCCGAGTGTTGCGGATGGTGATATCAATGTTCATTATGCGGTGGCGAAACATCAGTTAAACGACGCGTTTGTGTACTGTGAGAGTCTTTCCCATGCGTTGTTTATTATTTTAACGTGATACCAGTTCAATAATATTACCAGTGTCGAAGGAACAAAATAAATAGAAACGCCAGAGCGTTAAACACGGGCACAAAGCGTTCACTTGTTTATGACTTACATACAGGGTGGTCCATTGACAGTGACCGCGCCAAATATCTCACGAAATAAGCATCAAACGAAAAAATTACACAAGAGCAAAACGTTTCTAGCTTTAAGGGGGAAAACAGATGGCGCTATGGTCGGCCGGCTAGATGGCGCTGCCATAGGTCAAACGGATTTCAACAGCATTTGTTTTAAATAGGTACCCCTTTTTTTCATATTCGTCTTGTACGCCAGTGCGGACGGTATGTGCTTCGTGATACATTACTCGTGTTAAAATACATCGTTTACCAATTGCAGGAAAGGTCGTATGGTATGGCTATTGTGATTAAAATGCCCAACGAGCGTGTGCTATGTACGTTGATCGATATCCTGGAAGACATCATCCAAATGTCCGGACCTTTCGTCGGATAGTTTCGTTACTTAAAGAGGAAATGTTCAGCCACAAGTAAAACGTCAACCGCGACCTGCCCAAGTATGTGTTTTAGCTGCATTTGCGCCTAATCCGCATATAAGTAGCAGACAAATTGAGCGAGTATCGGGAATCTAAAAAAAACGTCGGTGTCGAGAATCCTACATCAACATAAATTTCACCCGTACCATATTTATATGCACCAGGATTTGCTTGGCGAAGAATTTGAATGTCGTGTACAGTTTTGCACTGAGCACTAAATAAATTACGGGTTGATAACATTTTTCACGCGTTCTGTTTAGTGACTAAGCATCATACACAAACAAAGGTAACGTAAAACGGCATAATATGCACTATTGGGCAACGGAAAATTCACGATGGCTGCGACAAGAGGAACATGAGCGACTTTGGCGGGTTAATGTATGGTGCGGCATTATGGGAGGAAGGCTAATTGACCCCTATTTATCGACGTAACGTTCTACCGATGTTACTACAAGATGTTTCACTGCATGACAGAATGGCGATGTACTTTCAACATAATGGATGTCCGGCACATGCCTCGCGTGCAGTTGAAGCGGTCTTAAATGGATTATTAATGCAAGGTGGATTGGTCGTAGAAGCATCATACCATGGCCCGCAGTTCACCGGATCTTACAACCCCGGATTTCTTTTTGTGGGGAAAATGGAAGGATATTTGTTGTCGTGATTCACCGACAACGCCTGGAAAAATGCGTCACCGCATTTTCAATGCATGTGAAAACATTTCTGAAGGCAAACTACTCGCTATTGAGAGGAATTTCGTTACGCGTATTGCCAAATGCTTTGAAGTTATCATTTTGAGCATTTATTGAAGTCATGTGGTAATTATCTCTATACTTATAAGACGCATTTGTTGTCTGTCTGTCTGTTCTCTTATAACTCAAGATCCAGACAACCAAATAACATCAAATTTGATAGGCGTACTCAAAATTATATGGAGAAGGTTCTTAAATAGGTTTTGTTCCATTTTTTGGAAAATCAACCGTAAAATTTGAGATAAAGTGAAAGTGCGTATTCAATGTGTCCGTGTAACTCTATATCTTAGCACTGATCTTGATAAAATTTTGCACAATTGACCTTCAAAACAAGAGGAAGGGCACTGTCTACATAAAATTTCGTTCAGTTCATGGTGGAGGGTACTTATGGATTTCGTGAAAATGCACATGTATAACATTGGAACAACCGAAATAAAGTTCAAATATACCTACGTCATAATTTAAAAAACCAACCAAACACCCGTTGTTCGTCTAAAATTGTGGGCAATATGTTTGTGAATATTAGAGCGCCTTCTATCATAAAACCACAAAAGTATTCCAAATAAAACATTCATATTTATTTACGTACTAGACGATTATGTAATAAAAATGAGGGTACCTATTTAAAAAAATGCAGTTGATATTCGTACGGCCTATGGCAGCACCGTCTGGCTTTCCAACCATAGCGCCACCTGTTTTTCCCCTTCAAGCTAAAAAAGTTGTAGTTTTTTCGTTTGATGCATATTTCGTGAAATATTTGGCCCAGTCAGTTTCAATGGACCACCCTGTATAGTTGCAACACACGGTTACATGTTCGACGCGTTAAACTACTACTGCGATTTTCTCTAAATCGTTGAAGTATTGCGCCTAGTCCTTGCACATTATGTTTCCCTAATGGTCTGCTAGAAGGCCACATAGTTTGAAGAAAACCTTGTGAGGACAACGGATAAGCTTCTTGACCGGATAGCAGCGTTTCAAGCAACTTGATATCAAGCGGGAGAACGCGTACTGACTACATGGCCATCCATACCGTTTCCAATGACTTTACTAGCCGAGGATGAGTGGCGGTCTGTCAGGCTAGGAAGCTGATCTAGGAATAGAAAATCCAAATTTCATTTGATACTAGTTTGACAGATCGGAAATTCTAATAGGTCCCAGGTTCCATTTATAATTAATCTTATTTTAGCACTCAATTTTAGATTCCTTTTCAATTTTTTAATTCAATTTTTTTTTCTTTTTTATTGCTTAAAAATCCCTGGGAAGCAGGGAGGGCTAACAGCAGCGTTGAAAACTGTTCTTCATCCAAGCGAAACAAATTGTGCACATGGAGGTTTTACATAAAATGCACAGATTTGAAACGTAAATTGTAGTTTAAAAATAAGGGCTGAAACGGGTGCGGATATAAAACATACGGAAGCAATTAAAAAGAAGCGACGGAGTAACACGGGAATTGGAAAAATAACACTAGCACGTTGAACAACATTTCCGCTTAAAAAACAAAGTAGAGACGCTTTTTCTGACGCTAATAGAGCTCGCGGCCAATAAAAGCACAATAACGGACCGAAGGCTTTGGAATACACTTTACAGTAACACTAGAATAGGGCTGTCCTGCGACGGCGGTGAGGGGAGAAGGGGAGACGGGAAGGGGCGCTATAGTATTAGTCCAGACACGAGGGGTGGGGGCTGCGGGAACACATAAATAATCTGGCAAAGGGGGAGGGGGTGGAAGGAAATAGCAATGAAAAAGGGGAGGTTACAATTCTTATAGGGGGGGGGGTGATATATTCTGGGATAGAGGAGGGGGGGAGACGACGGAAGTTGAACTGAAAGAGGATGTGGACAGTATGATGGAAGGGGGGGGGGTGATGTAAAGTTTCGGCAGCGGTTCAGAGTTAGTAATCAGGAGGGATACGAAAAGGAGTCGATTTTGTGGGTGGTACATAGGATACTTAGATGCCCAAGGGATTTCAAACGATGGGGAAAGGGAAAGTATGTAGGATTTGCATGTGTAATGGGAGGCAGACACGGAGTGCACGACGTTCTAGCGACCACTACCAAATGTGGTTAAATCTGCCAGCTGGAATAGATGGCTCGTAAATAAAGCCGACTGGGTACTTTATACACAGATGGCTGCTTTCCACCGGTTTGAAAATGTCCTGGATTGGGTGGATCACGCTACATCTGTGATTCATAATGCTGCCGATGCATCTATTCCTAAATTCAACACTTCAGACGCCGGCTGTTCCTTGGTGGAATAATGACTGTCGCTTGGCGATAAGAGCCAGAAGGGCAGCATTGCGACGATTCCATCAGTACCCTACTGAGGCGACTTTTCGAGTCGCGATGGCACCGACGAAACGGGTTGTTAGAGACAGTAAGCAGAGGCCTTGGCAAGAGCTTCTGAAATCAATCAACAGCTCCGCATCAGCCAGTAGAGTATGTGAAGCCATTAGGAGGATCTCGAGGCGGATAGCAGCTGGCGACAGCAGCTCTACAAGGGCAGGGATACATCAAGATACATTGCCCAAGTTATGGATAAACCTCACAAGAACATTAGATTCCAGACAAGATCCAGCCTTCCGTTAATACCGCTACACAGGAGAAGGTTGGTTTTGACTTCCGTCCTTCCAACGTGGAAGATTACAACCAGCTTTTCTCACTGTGGGAGCTGAAGTCTGCACCTGGTCACGACGAGATTACATACAGTAGGCTACGACATTTAAACACATGCTTCAAGAAAGCCCTCCTTCAGCTTTATAGTAAAATTTGTTTGACTGGAAACTTTCCCAGTTCGTGGAACCAGCGAAAGACCTACTGATCCCGGTAGTTATCGTAGCATTAGTGAAAAAATTTGCATAGGAAATACTTAGGAGCGGATGGTCAACCGGCGCTCAGTGTGGGTTTTCGAGAGCAGGTCCATACTGAGCCTCCCCCAGTGCGGTTCGAAGAAGACGTCCAGCAAGCTTTCTTACTTAAGCAAGACCCCATTGGTGTATTTTTCGATCTAAAGAAGGCTTACATGGAGACGTAACGTTTTGCGGCACCTCTATGAGTGGGTTTTACGCAGGCGTCTCCCCACATTTAATACGTCTTTCCTTTTTTCCGGTTCAAGGTCGTTTTAAGCAAGAGAACGGTATCCCTCAAGGGAGTGTTTTGAGTGTATCGGCGTTTGCCATTGCAATTAACAGCATTAAGTCCACCGTACGGAGACCAGTACAGTGTTCTTTGTGGTCGATTTTTCCATCTTCTGTGTGTCCTCCTCCGTTGCAACGGCTGCTCGTCAATTGCACCTGACGATCAGGCGATTGGAAGAATGGTGTAACACCAGAAGTTTTAGGTTCTCTTTGAAAAAAAAAAACTGTTTTTTGTTCATTTTAATCGCTCCCTTTCTCTGTTTTTATTTACTTGTTTTAAAATACCTACATCTACATGGGATACTCTGCAAATCACATTTAAGTGCCTGGCAGAGGGTTCATCGAACCACCATTATACTATTTTATCTCCCATTCCATTCTCGAATAGCGCGCGTGATGTATGAACACCTGAATCTCTCCGTTCTGGCTCTGATTTCTCGTATTTTATTCTGATGATCATTTCTACCTATGTAAGTGGGAGTCAGCAATATATTTTCCCATTCGGAGGAGAATGTTGGCGATTGTAGTTTCGTAAGTAACCCACGGCGCAGCGATAAGCGCCGTTGTAGTAATGATTCCCATCCCAGATCCTGTATCATTTCCGTAACTCTGTCTCCCCTGTATCGTGACAATACGAAACGAGCTGCCCTTCTTTGGACTCTTTCGATGTCCTCCGTCAAACCCACCTAATAAGGATCCCACACTAAGCAGCAATATTCCATAAAAGGACGGACAAGCGTAGTGTATGCAGTTTCTTCAATAGTTCTGTTGCATCTTTTAAGGGTTCTGCCAATAAAACGCAATCTCTGTTTCGCCTTGTCCACGACATTATATACGTGTTCTTTCCTATTTAAGTCAAAAGTAATTGTAATTCCTAGGTATTTTGTGGAGTTTACGGCCTTCACATTTGATTGATTTATCATGTAAACAAAGATTAACGGATTTCTTTTCGTACTCACGTGGACGACTTCACACTTCTCATTATTTAGAGTCAACTGCCAATTCTTACAGATATAATTCATACAGATATCTTATTCAAATCGTTCTGCAGTTGGTTTTGATATGCAGATGATTTTTCTAGGCAAACAACCTAAGAGAGCTACTTAGATTGTCACCTAAACCGTTTATCTAAATAAGGAACAGCAGAAGACGTCCGAAATCACCTCTGTTTTAGTCGATGCCTTACCATCGATTACTACGAAATGTGTCCTCTCTGAGAGGGACACTGGGGACATTGTTCTCACCTTTCAGGATAAGGTGAAATATCTTGGCCTCACTTCCGACGAGATGCTAACGTGGTTGCCGCACCTTAAAGAAGTCGAACTGAGATGCCTCAAGGCTCTAAACATTCTGAAATGTCTTAGTTATCGGTCTTGGGGTGCCGACAGTGTACATCTGCTCCAAATCTATAAAGCTTTTGTGCGACCGAGGCTTGTGCGACCCAGCCAGGCCTTCGTACCTGAAAATACTGGATGTAGTACACCGCGACGATACACATGCTGGCCACTGGTGCGTATCCTGCAAGCCCAGTGCTTAGCATGTGTGGAGAGGCTGGTGAGCCCCCTACTTCTATTCGTCTTCTGCTCGTGGCACGTCTGGCGTACAGGGCTCTGTCAGTTCCGCACACGTTACTCTCTTTCATTGTCGCACAGCAGCCATTCCAACGTTTGTCCCATAACCGCCAATAGGCTACAAGACCGTTTGGGATTCGAGCACAGGACAGCCTTGACTTGCAGCAGATGCAATGCATTAAGGTTCAACGCCAGGGCTGGAGTTGGGTATCTCCCTGGCTCCTTCATAGGTGTTGATTTTAGATCTGACTGCTTGTAGGAAGCCTCGACCTCCGACGTTTTTTTAAAAGAAGTTTTGTTGAGATTTTAAACCACCATGCAGATTTTATTACCTTCTATACAGATGGATTCAAGCAGGGTGATCGTCTAGGCTGCTCCGTTGTGTTCCCTGACTCTGTCCTTCGGATATGGCTCCCAAAACAGATTTTCGTTTATTATGCGGAACTGTTTGCTACCCTGAGGGCACTAGAACAGATAAAAAGGAATCAAGGTATGAAGTTTCTGGTCTGCTCAGACTCCCACAGAGCATCCTCACTGTCGACCAAATGTATCCGACAGATCGGATGGCGCAGGGCATACAGGACGCTCTTCGTGCACTGCAGCGACACCACAATGAGTTCTGTTGGGTTCCTGGTCACATAGGGATCCAGGGAAACGAACTGGCCGATGCAGCACCTAAAGAGGCTTGCTCTCTCCCCCCTGCCACACGGTGTTCTGTCCCACAGAAAGCCGCCACAGCATTTGTGACAATGAAAACCATGGTTTTGTGGGAGACTCTGTGGTTGGCCGGGGCGGATAATAAATTACGCGCACTAAAATCCTTATTGCGTCCATGGAGAACTTCCATCAGCCCTCGACGAGCTGATGAAGTCTCCCTCACATGTCTTCGCCCACTGAAACGTGGTTTTCTTTTACGCCGCGAAGAAAGGCTAGTGTGCGACAGATGCGTAACAAACCTGTCGACCCGACACATTTTAACGGAATGTATTTTATGCTGTACTGTGGCCAATTTAGGTCTCTCGCAGGACCTGAAATATATTTTAGGTGACGATGAGGGTCTGTGGATCGTGTCTTAAGATTTTGTACGACGTCTAGACTTATTCCCAAAATACTGGGTGTGCGGTCCTAATGTGTGTCAGAGTGGCTACGTCAGCCTTTATTTTTAAGTAGTCACCGGGCACCGTATGTCAATATTTTATCCTCAGTTTTAGTCCTTTTATAAGTTGTTTTAAGACATCCTTTCATACTTTAGGTGTACTTCTAATTTCGAAAGTACATACACTATGCAACATTTTGCCTCAGTCTGTTTAAGCACGGAAGCGGATGACCTCGATGTTGCGCGCTCTAAACTACCAGACATCATCAGCATCACTAGACGAGGAATCCATCAAGGTTGTGGCCTAGTCCGATTAAAAACACTTCACTCTTCACGCACTGAAGCTGCTTTCCTCGAACCAGAGAGCTCAACGTCACGTCCCAATCGTTCCCCATTGGCAAACTGATTGAACGACAGTTCACCTCCATTTCCTTTTCTGCTGCCTGTATTGATTTGTTTTGTTCCCGATTTATACGTCTGCCCTTTTTCTCATCATTTAAGGACAACCATACAAAACAACACATAGACAAAGATGCTAGCGACATGCGTACTCATACAGAGGAATAAGCAAACGCTTCATGTCTCTTTCGTACATCCCGGTGCTTTAACGTCACATGTACAAGTGTTATATTACACATATCAACTGATACTGAATGAACATCGTATAATTTACGTGAAAGAGCTCTCCGAACTTTACAGTCGGTGTTGTTCCTGGAAAGTATTGTCACTTACAAACTTTGTGCGATTTAGGTGCGAAGAATCGGGCCAAAGTATTAGCTTAGGTACGTCACATCATGGGTTCGAATCCCGTCATATGTCACTAATAATTTTTAAATCAAAATTAATGTGAATGTTATTTTTATTAAATTGATTTTTATAATTAAGTTCCAGAAACTTGTTACGTCTTCTTCATAATACAGTAGAATTCGATCGTATTTTTATCCTATGATTCCTTTTGTTATTGGAAATAGCTTGTTTCGTTAACAACCTATAATTAATGCAGGACTTCTGATTACTTCGTAATATGGCAGCACGTGTAACCGTAGCCAATGTGAGAATATTTTCAGGTAATAAGTTATAGTGATAAATTGTAGTTTGTTTTTAGTGCTGTATCTGAAATGTTCATGTCCGAGTTTCTTCACAGAGGCAACCTTTAACAGCCTTGAACGAAGCAACCATGGTTTTAGTTCAGCTGCGCTTTTGTCAGATACATATTACATCACGTATGGTTACTTTACAATTCGGGATTAAGTTGAGGACTACAAAACGCATCTTATTCTGCAGTTTAGGGACCGATGACATCAGCAGTTTGGTCCTTAGATTTACACACATTTTAACTTTTGAATCTGCTGCAGTGTAGCCATTGATCACATAGAATGAGCTGTCGACAGATAATTTCGTATTCCCACCATTAACTCTTTTCGGGCTCTTCCTACTCTACTCCGCGTTATGGAACATACAACGTGCGTCTGATAAGTTCTGTGAATGGTCCCATATTTTACAAACCGCGCTGGCGAAGATGATGTGCCCGAGCATACACACTGAGGGAGATGTTAACAAGCGCCCCCTATGGTGCAAAGCACTCCAGTGAAACGGTGGTACACACTGCGGCCGAGCCAACAGATTCAGTGTGAGAACTCGTGCCATTGCAACATGAAGCTCAAAATGGAGTAACGCGTTAACATCAAGGGTTTTTTTTCCAAAATAGGCAAAACGCTGTCGGAGACACAGTGGAATGTTAGTATTTTGTTGAAGGAGTGAGAAAAAACTGTGTGTTTGTCTGGTTTAAACGCTTTAGAGACGGGAAGGAAGGTGTCGAGGAGGAGCCACATTTTGGTCGACCATCCACAATCACAGTCCCAGACAAAATCGAACGAGAGCAACGGTTGCTTGCGGATGATCGGCGGCTGTTTTTGAGACTGAGCCCTGAAAGTCTTACGCTTCGCAACGTTTGCGGAGTTCCAACAACGCGTGACCTCAGTGTTTCGAACGATTCCACAAGAAGCGTTTCCTGACAATTTCTGTACAACGTATGTCAGAAGTGTATTGTAGTCAATGTCAATTACCTTGAAGGCCAGTCAAGATATTTTGATTGTAACTCTTGTTTCCAATATTTCCTGAGGGCTTTCAGACGCACCTTGTATTAAGAGCATTTGTAATGCGATCCACCGAATTGGTGTGTTACCCGACAGTCTTCATGGCAACACTGTACCGGCACGTGACCGATGCCAACTAGCAAGTAGTTTTAATAGAATTGTCGGTATTTTAGGGCGGGGTGAGGTAGCTTGGGGGATCAAGGAGGTTTACGTAATTATCATAGAGCCAGAAGGTGGTACAACGTAAGATGATTGTCTGGAATTTTGTGTGATTGATGTTGACTAACCATTGGATGCACCAGGGGGAGAAGTGGTGAGTTGGTTTTGGAGGAGATGTTAGGAATGTTGTATGGTGGGTGCAAGGGAAAGGAAGGTGGTGTCATCTGTATATTGTAGGAGATGGATGGGCATGTATCCTTTGGGTACCCCAGTGAATGGGTAAGAGGTGCGGGAGTTGGTATAGGATCAATAATGTATTGTATTTAAACGTGAGGCTTGATTTTGCAGTGACACACAAGACTTATCAATAACAGTTTTACAAGAAGTCTGTCATAATTGGGGGCGATCTGTTCATTTAATTTGATATGTAAACTAGCCCAGATCGCTAATTACCTGTGTATTATCACTGAGGTAGCAAGACAGGAGCGTGGAAGCAGTCCGCGGTTGTGGCACGGAGTGACTCTTATGTAAGCAAAGCTTTGCGCGGCTAAATTAGGTTTTACCACTGACTTCGTTTTGCATCCAATTCTTGAGCAACAGTTACCATATCTGTTTTAAAGGTTATATTTTATTTAATATCAGAATTTGACGCTCCGCTACTTCAGTGATAACTAATTTTATTCGTTAAACTATGCGCTTTAGCGGTATTTATTAGTTCAACCTTCATTCCCCCCCCCCCCCCCCACTCCATAATGTGAATGTGGTCATGTGGCCTGCAATTTCATCAGCCTGCACTTTCTCTATATTTCTTTGCTTAGGGAAGATTTTACATATTTTAGTTTGTAAATTTAGCCCCTTCCAATGTATAATGATCCCCAGAAGAGGCGATAAACGTCATGTATAAATAAATGAAACATCGCTTTTGTGCAACCGAAACTATTTTTTACCAAAAATTTCAGTTTTTGTAAATGAGACTCTGAAATCTAAGGATACCTTTAGGCGACTTTGATGCTACCACAGTACGTTCCTCTGCGGTAATGAGTCACCGTTACTGCACAGTCACATTAGAACAGTAAGACTATTCTTGTTTCTGAAGTCCTTACATTTAAAAAGTAGGCGTGTAGCTGATCAGTTATTTTATAATACCAAATTATCTTAGTAATAATTTGTTTCAGCAGCCTGCTTCATTGTTGCCATGTACTATGACATTTAACGGGCTATATGTTTTATGGATTGTGACATTACAGATAAAGGTGGAAGCTGTTTCCATGTGAAAGGCAAGTTTTGACAAGCCGTAGGGTTCCCCAGCCGGCCGGCCAACAGTTTGGACCTAGTGAATTGAATACATGTCGTTAGTAAAACGCTAATCTGCTCGGATACGGTGGTCTTGGCTTAGTGAGGACGGCTATCCCAGATTGCAACTGAAATACAATGTAGCCACACACATTACTCTAAAAACCCATATAAAATCAGGGAATAATAATACCGCAAATATAATTATATAAATGGATTCAGGACTCTTGGAAGAATCAAACGCCGTAATTATAATTTCAATATCCCTTACAGATAAAAAGCCGATAAATTCCAGTCCTATAATAATAGTATTATAAGACTTATATTTACAATTATTGATACGTACGGCCGAGTTCAACTCCGTTGGGCTCATAACGGATATGTTGAAAAAAGTAGACGAAGGCGTTTTTCGTAGGATGCGATAAAGTTGCAGTTGTTCCATCAATCTTATGAAATTTCCCCTCAAGGTACAGGAAGCTCCCGCTCGGAATTGTTAAAGTATCCTGGTGCTGAATGAGTATTCGTATTTCATCGTTATTACTAAACGTAGACGAGGTGCAAGGTAGTTGAGCGAAATATTCTTGATGGATAATTCTGTTTTACTTGATGACTTTCAATTACAACGTATTGATAGGAAAGCGCAAAATCCAGTCGCACAGATGTCTCAATATTTCATAAGCACGCAATTTGATTAGAATATCGAGAAATATGGAATCGATTTGAGATCCCTTCTAGGTAGCACTCATCATTCCATGTGAGTAAAGAGCGAGCTATATTTCAGAAGAACGATACTTTCTAAATCTGTGTTATGAGTCAATAAGTCGTTCTCTTCCAGGTAGTTCATAACGTTTGAGGAAAGTATAATATGTTCTAAAATCATGCTGCAAACCGATATCAGTAAGCCTGTAATTTTACGGATCAATCTTGGATTTTTTTTTAATACTGGAGTGACGTGTGCCACTTTTCAGTCTTTGGGATCAGATCTTGTGCTGAACGAGTGCTTGTGTATGACAGCTAGGTATGGAGCTATTGCATCAGCATCCTCTGAAAGGAACGTAATGTTCACATTCCACTGACATCTTCTAGGCAAAAATTGTGGTTGTCTAACTCTGGACCGTTCACTCTGAACCGGTAGCGTTCTCCTTCTACGCATGTTCTAAAAAGCAAAGTTTCCGTTTACGAACGGAAGTCGTAGATATTCACAATGAAGTAATTATAAATTTGGAGCTTAATAGGTAGCAGCAGCAGATGACAACAGAGTTATTCTTTCAGGATGATACAAGATATTGTGATGCCGTGAAATAACGTCCGTTCTAACGAAGTTTTGATTTCCACTGCTGCCAACACATTCTACCCCAAAATGACTTCATTCTATCGCTGTCTATCGTCGTATAATGCCGCCTTTAGATACGAACATATCTTTTAACCACTCTTAACAGCTTTCTACAACCATGTTTTTTGTTTTGCGCACATATATCGCAAAACCCATTGTGACTAATATGTCATTAGCCTCGTACAATTAATGTTGAAGAACGGTATGTAAATTTTCCTCTTCGTGTATTTATATGACGCTAAGAAATAGCGTTATTTCGTTACTGCAGTATTTCATATTTCCACTGCTGACAATATGGTGGTCACACCCATTCTACTCCCTTTACATGTGAAAACTTATGATTCCTTTAACCACTATATACGGCTGTGTCTCTCCTCATGAAACACACACATTGCGGGGGTAGGATGGCTTGCGTGCCTCAACGATACAGATAGCCGTACCATAGGCGCAACCACAGCGGAGGGGAATCTGTGCAGAGGCCAGAAGAACGTGTGGTTCCTGCAAAGGACCAGCAGCCTTTGCAATAGTAGCATTGGAAACATTCTTGACTGATTGAGCTTACCATGTAACATCCGCTTTTGTGGCTCTGCGTATTGTAGAAAACAAAGGGAAACTACAGTCGTTAACTTATCCCGCGGACATGGCGTTCTATGGTATCAATATATGATGCTCGCATTCTCTCAGGTAAAATATTCCGGAGGTAAAATAGTACCCCATTTCGATCACGGAGAGGTGACTATTTACGAGAATGTCGTCGTCTGGAAAGACAATACTGGCTTTCTACGCATCGGAGTGTCGCATGTCAGATCCTTTAATGGGATAGGGAGGTTAGAAAAAACTACTAAGTGAAATGGGCAGGTTAATTATAATAGGGATTAGTGAAGTTCAGTACAAAGATGAGCAATATTTATGGTGAGGTATGTACAACGTCAAGATAATAGAAGCGCTAGTAAACTACCTGAAGAGCACAATGATCGCATTATCATAGTCAAGATAGATATGAAACCAACATCGACGAGAGCAGTATAAATTATATGCCAACTAGCTCTACGATTTATGAGGAAATCGAAGAAATTTATGAGGAGGTAAAGGAAATGGTTCAGACAAGGGAAGGGAAACAATTGTGATGGGAGACTGGAATTCAGTATTAGGAAAATAAAAGGACGGAAAAATAGTTTCTGAATATGGACCGAGGAAAAGGAATGAAGCCGCCTGGTAGAATTTTGCACGGAACATAACGACAGAAGGTTGTATACGTGAAAGAATCAGAATACACGGGAAGGTAGCAGATACTGAAGAAACTTCAGAAAGGTAGGCAAATAAGGAAATGGGACCTGATAGTATCAGAGAAAGCTTTGGCCAACAACTGACAGAAATAGGGGTAACTAACACAGTATAAGATGAATGGATAGATTTAATAGTGAAGACAACAGAGGTCCAAATGGGTAGAAAGACAAATTCTACAAATAATCCCTGGACATCACAAGAAAAATTGAATTGATGAAAGCAGAAGATATAAAAATGCAGTCAAATGAAGCTGGTAAAATGGAGTACAGGCGACTGTGAAATGAGATTGGCAGGAAATAAAAAATGGCTAAGCAGGAGCGGCTAGAGGGCAACCGCAGGTCTGTAGCTAGGGGAAAAATACGTACCGCCTACAGGAAAAAAAGAAAGACGTTTAGAGACAAGAAAAGTATGTAGAGCGGGTCTACAAAGGAAATGAACGGCGAGACAATACTGTAGGAAATGAAGGGGAAGAAGATGAGGATGAAATAGGAGATACCAAACTGAGAGAAGACAGGACAGTGAAAAACCTAAGTCTAAACAAGGCTCCAGGAGTAGAGGACACTCCCTCATATCTAAGGAACTCTTTGGGACAGCCAGTCATGACCTTTATGAAGTATGGAAAGTTGACATCGGGGAAGATCCGTTTGGATTCAGATGAAATGTGGGAACACTGGAGGCAACACTTATCTTACAACTTATTTTAGATGATACGTTAAGGAAATGCAAACCTACATTTCTAAGTTTTGGAGGTTTGGAGAAAGGTATTCACAATGTCAACTGGAATACATTCTTTCAAATTTTGTAGGCAGTTGGGGTAAAATATAGGGAACGGAAGATTATTTACAACTTGTACAAAAAGGACATGAAAAGGCAACATTGTTTGGGAAGGGAGTAAACACGTTTATAGCCTTTCTCAAATGTTATTCTAATAATACATTCAGCAAGCTGTGAAAGAAAGCAAGGAGAAATTAGGAGAAGGAGTTCAGGGCGAAGAAATAAAAACATTGCGTTTTGCTGATGACACTGTAAAATGGACCTTGTACAGCAATTGAACGGAATGGACATTATTTTGAAAGGAACTTATAAAGCGAACATTAACAAGAGCAAGAGAGGAGCAATGGAATGCAAAGAAAATCAGGCGATGCTGAAGAAATTAGATGAGGTAATGAAACAATAAAGGTGTTAGTTGAGTTACCTTACTTGGGGAGTACAGAGGATATAAAATGCAGAATGGCAGTGCGAAGAAAAGTGTTTATGAAAAAGAGAAATTTGTCAACATTAAACTCGAGTATTAATTTAAGGTTACGCAAGTCTATTCAGAACCCAATGTGTGGAGTGTTTCTTGTACAAGAGTGAGATACAGACCACAAACAGATCAGATAGGAAGAGGACTGTGGCTTTTGAAGTGGCCTCCCGCGTCGGAGTTTCGAATCCTCGCTCGGGCATGGATGTGTGTGTTGTCCTTAGGTTAGTTTAACTTGGTTTAAGTAGTCTGTAAGACAGAAAGTAACATTCCAGCAGTTAAGTCCTATAGTTTTACAAACATTTGAACATTTATGAGGCTTTAAAAAAGTTACAGAAGAATGCTGAAGTTTAAATGGGTAAATCCCATAACTAATGTCGAGGTTCTTAATATAATTTGGGAGAAAAGAAATTTCTGGCCTACCCTCACTAAAGGAAGGAACGACGTTTTTTCACTGGTCAATGTATCTTCAATTTAGTGTTGGAGGGAAGTGTTTGAGATAAAATTCGTAAAGGGAGAACAGGAGAGGCATACATAAAGCAGGTTCAGAAGGATGTGAGTTGCCGTTAGTGTAAGGAGATGAAGAGGCTTGCTCACAATAGAGGAGGACGGGGATCAACATCAAACGAGTCTCTGGACTGAAGCCCGCAACAACGACAAGCGCTGGGTAGTGTACATATATGATTTTTTCATGCACCTCTACGGCAAAGTCTCTTTCGAATAACATAACTTATACTGGCTTCGTTGTGCAATTAATATTAGAAATCGATATTTTACTTTCCGTACTCGTGCATTTACACTGAATAGCCAAAGGAACTGGTACAGCTGCCTAATATCGTGAGTTCCGCCAAGAGCATGATGCGGTGCCACAACAGGACGTGTATGGATTCGGATAATATCCGAAGTAGTGCTGGCGAGACGGACACCACTCATCGTGCGAGGCTGTGAATTAATCTGTGAGAGTAAGAGAGGGTTGTGATCTCTTCGGAACAACATGTTGCAAGGCATCCCAGATGTGCTCAATAATTTTCAGGTCTGGGCAGATTGGTGGCAAAAGAGGTGTTTAAACTCAGATAATTTCTTGAGCCCTCTTTAGTAATTCTGGACATGTGGGCTGTCGCACTGACCTGCTGTCATTGCCCAACTTCGACGGAATGCATAATGGACGTGAACGGTTGCAGCTGATCAGCCAGGATGCGTACGTACTTGTCACCCATTAGAGTCGTATCTAGGCATATCAGGTTTCGAGTTCTCACTCCATCTTTGACGCCCAACACCATTACAGACCTCCACCTGCTTTAAGCGCCCCTAGCTGACATGTAGGGTTCATGGATTCATGAGGTTGTGTCTATACCTGTACTCGTCCATGTGCTCGACAAAATTGGAAACGAGATTCGTCAGTTACAAGCATCATGTTTACAGTGATGGTCAAATATCGATGTTCACTGGCTCACGCGAGGCGTAAAGAGCCCCTAGCTGACATGTAGGGTTCATGGATTCATGAGGTTGTGTCTATACCTGTACTCGTCCATGTGCTCGACAAAATTGGAAACGAGATTCGTCAGTTACAAGCATCATGTTTACAGTGATGGTCAAATATCGATGTTCACTGGCTCACGCGAGGCGTAAAGAGCCCCTAGCTGACATGTAGGGTTCATGGATTCATGAGGTTGTGTCTATACCTGTACTCGTCCATGTGCTCGACAAAATTGGAAACGAGATTCGTCAGTTACAAGCATCATGTTTACAGTGATGGTCAAATATCGATGTTCACTGGCTCACGCGAGGCGTAAAGAGCCCCTAGCTGACATGTAGGGTTCATGGATTCATGAGGTTGTGTCTATACCTGTACTCGTCCATGTGCTCGACAAAATTGGAAACGAGATTCGTCAGTTACAAGCATCATGATAACAGTGATGGTCAAATATCGATGTTCACTGGCTCACGCGAGGCGTAAGGAGCCCCTAGCTGACATGTAGGGTTCATGGATTCATGAGGTTGTGTCTATACCTGTACTCGTCCATGTGCTCGACAAAATTGGAAACGAGATTCGTCAGTTACAAGCATCATGTTTACAGTGATGGTCAAATATCGATGTTCACTGGCTCACGCGAGGCGTAAAGAGCCCCTAGCTGACATGTAGGGTTCATGGATTCATGAGGTTGTGTCTATACCTGTACTCGTCCATGTGCTCGACAAAATTGGAAACGAGATTCGTCAGTTACAAGCATCATGTTTACAGTGATGGTCAAATATCGATGTTCACTGGCTCACGCGAGGCGTAAAGAGCCCCTAGCTGACATGCAGGGTTCATGGATTCATGAGGTTGTGTCTATACCTGTACTCGTCCATGTGCTCGACAAAATTGGAAACGAGATTCGTCAGTTACAAGCATCATGTTTACAGTGATGGACAAATATCGATGTTCACTGGCTCACGCGAGGCGTAAAGAGCCCCTAGCTGACATGTAGGGTTCATGGATTCATGAGGTTGTGTCTATACCTGTACTCGTCCATGTGCTCGACAAAATTGGAAACGAGATTCGTCAGTTACAAGCATCATGTTTACAGTGATGGTCAAATATCGATGTTCACTGGCTCACACGAGGCGTAAAGAGCCCCTAGCTGACATGTAGGGTTCATGGATTCATGAGGTTGTGTCTATACCTGTACTCGTCCATGTGCTCGACAAAATTGGAAACGAGATTCGTCAGTTACAAGCATCATGTTTACAGTGATGGTCAAATATCGATGTTCACTGGCTCACGCGAGGCGTAAAGAGCCCCTAGCTGACATGCAGGGTTCATGGATTCATGAGGTTGTGTCTATACCTGTACTCGTCCATGTGCTCGACAAAATTGGAAACGAGATTCGTCAGTTACAAGCAACATGTTTACAGTGATGGTCAAATATCGATGTTCACTGGCTCACGCGAGGCGTAAAGAGCCCCTAGCTGACATGTAGGGGTCATGGATTCATGATGTTGTGTCTATACCTGTACTCGTCCATGTGATCGACAAAATTGGAAACGAGATTCGTCAGTTACAAGCATCATGTTTACAGTGATGGTCAAATATCGATGTTCACTGGCTCACGCGAGGCGTAAAGAGCCCCTAGCTGACATGTAGGGTTCATGGATTCATGAGGTTGTGTCTATACCTGTACTCGTCCATGTGCTCGACAAAATTGGAAACGAGATTCGTCAGTTACAAGCATCATGTTTACAGTGATGGTCAAATATCGATGTTCACTGGCTCACGCGAGGCGTAAAGAGCCCCTAGCTGACATGTAGGGTTCATGGATTCATGAGGTTGTGTCTATACCTGTACTCGTCCATGTGCTCGACAAAATTGGAAACGAGATTCGTCAGTTACAAGCATCATGTTTACAGTGATGGTCAAATATCGATGTTCACTGGCTCACGCGAGGCGTAAAGAGCCCCTAGCTGACATGTAGGGTTCATGGATTCATGAGGTTGTGTCTATACCTGTACTCGTCCATGTGCTCGACAAAATTGGAAACGAGATTCGTCAGTTACAAGCATCATGTTTACAGTGATGGTCAAATATCGATGTTCACTGGCTCACGCGAGGCGTAAAGAGCCCCTAGCTGACATGTAGGGTTCATGGATTCATGAGGTTGTGTCTATACCTGTACTCGTCCATGTGCTCGACAAAATTGGAAACGAGATTCGTCAGTTACAAGCATCATGTTTACAGTGATGGTCAAATATCGATGTTCACTGGCTCACGCGAGGCGTAAAGAGCCCCTAGCTGACATGTAGGGTTCATGGATTCATGAGGTTGTGTCTATACCTGTACTCGTCCATGTGCTCGACAAAATTGGAAACGAGATTCGTCAGTTACAAGCATCATGTTTATAGTGATGGTCAAATATCGATGTTCACTGGCTCACGCGAGGCGTAAAGAGCCCCTAGCTGACATGTAGGGTTCATGGATTCATGAGGTTGTGTCTATACCTGTACTCGTCCATGTGCTCGACAAAATTGGAAACGTGATTCGTCAGTTACAAGCATCATGTTTACAGTGATGGTCAAATATCGATGTTCACTGGCTCACGCGAGGCGTAAAGCTTAGTGTCGTGCATTATGCAAGAGAACTGGAATGGGCCTTCAGCTCCGAAAGCAAAAACGACGATGTTTCGTCAAATGCCTCGCATATTGGCTCTTGTTGATGGCACAGCACTGAAATGCGCAGCAATTTGCGGTAAAGGTTGCACTTCCATCATGATGAACTATTTTCTTCAGTCGTCGTTAGTCTCGTTATTCCAGATGTTTTTTTTCTAAAATCACTCCTCTCCATATTTTGTGGCGCTGTTTGCTGGCTGCAATGATGTCGGACATTTGATGTTTTACCGGATTCCCGGTATTCACGGTGCACTCATGAAATGTTCGTACTGGAAAATCGGCACGTCATCGCCATCTCGGAGATCCTGTGTCCCATCTCTTGTTAACCGACTACAACACCATGTTGAAACTCACTGAAATATTTATAACTTGCCATTGTAGCACTGGTTACCAATCAAATGCCTGTGCTAGACACCTTTTGTTTGATGTAGCCATTGCCGGCAACAGTTCCGTCCTCTGTTTACACAGCTATGTGTTTGCACACCCCTGCCTATATCTGTTTCTTTGGCTCTCCCGTGTGTAGGGTAAGGTCGTACAATTTCGATATAGGTACAATTCCGATCAACGTATCTTTTCGCGCCATTTGTCTGTCTAGTAGTGTCTCGTTGTGTCGTGTTGTAGAGTATCAGGTTTCTACAGCTCCTCCTGTCTTTTCCAAGAATACACCGCTTTGCGGTCAGGAGATATAAAGTTTTTTCCCTTTAAAGAGGTAAGTGAAGCTACTTAGTCTAACGCTCTCTTTTTAATCATCTAGATAAGGGTGACTGGATTCGCTGCCAAAAATGCTATGTTTGGTACCACGAAGTATGCGTTGGTGCGTGACAGAAAAAGTGCTTTTTATGTGGAAGTTGCTCGAAATCAAAATTGTACGTAGAAGTGATCACAATTGTACCTAGTGGTACATTTTCGATCGATTTTTCTCAATTCCGTAACCTTTTTTTTTTTTTTTTTCAAAATGTTCAAATGTTTGTAGAACTTATGGGACTTAACTACGGGGTCATCAGTCCCTAAGTTTAAAAACTACTTATGAACTAGCTAAGACTAAGTACGGCACAAATATCCATGCCCGAGGGGGGGGATTCGAACCCCCGACCGTAGTGGCCGTGCAGACCGTGACTGGAGCGCCTCAGTTCCCTCGGCCACCGCGGCCGGCTTTTTGTGTTTATACCAACATTTGTAACTGTATAATATTTGTGTTACATATTCATGAAACATCCAAGAACAAGTGCCATAG
Organism: Locusta migratoria; assembly: GCA_026315105.1. Lineage (NCBI taxonomy): Eukaryota > Metazoa > Arthropoda > Insecta > Orthoptera > Acrididae > Locusta > Locusta migratoria. Next base: position 764,210,407 of record CM048745.1, read on the forward strand.
TTAAAATTATTCCTTTTCTCAATTTATTTCCAGTTATAATAAAATTTGCCCAAAATGATCGAAATTGTACCACCTTACCCTATAATAATTATGTGTATGTGGGAGACTGCCGTAGCAAAATCCACAGACAATGTGCGTGGGCTACTACTACTAATATTCTTAAGAGTCGAAACTTTTTTTACCTTTTTTAATGAAAAGTGTCAGCTGGTTTCAGGTTACCCTGGGCCAGGTCCAGGCTATGTGGCGTGGCCGGACCGAGGCTGGCCGGCAGCGGACCGCGTTTTAATGGTCGACTGCGTAAATTAATTACACAGGATTCGGTGCGCCCGATTTGGTTTGATCGACCCGCAGTGCCGAAGGGCAGGGGCGGCTGCCGCGTGTTTATCGTGGGCGGCGTCTGGTGTGTGCAATCGCTGCGTAGCGTGCTGCCACACACAATCAAAACGTTCACCTCTGCGACCAACGCGAGTGTCGGTATTCAGCGAAAGCTTGCTGAGCATCATTCTGGTATCTGCCTTAGTCACTGTCTCTCAATTATATCTGGCCTGTGGCTCCTATCCGTAGAATTCATATGTTTCTTATGTGAAGCTTTGTCATGTTTTTTGATTACTTACAGTGTGCATCACGTTAAATTTAAGCATGGTATCGCGTGAATTACGTATCAGCAATATTAAAAGCATTCATGCAGTGCAAGTTCAAACCATTAAATTTTTTAAGTACATAAGGGGAATACAGGAGGATTTCGTCAAAGACAAGGACAGAACACGTCTTCGAAACTGGGACAGACGTAAAACGTGACTCCAGCTGGAAAGCATGTCAACCATCTGAAGATGGATTTGTAAGAAAATTCGCAACCGATCACGGTTTACTAAAATAAACATTTTATACCATATTTGTGGCTGGTCGCTGTTGTTAACTATAAACATTATTACACCAATTACACGATTTTTACAATGTGAGTTTGTTTCAAAACGTAGTAAAAAGACGCATTTTTTTAAATGTGTTTATTTCCGTCAACAGTTGCAATATAATTGTTTAATAACATGTTTCGATCACTTGGACCATCTTCAGATCTTTTAGTTGCGTCCGCAACTCGTCTGGCTGAGTACTAATTGCCAGTACCAATTAGTACTCAGCCACACGAGTTGCGGACGCAACTATAAGATCTGAAGATGATCCAAGTGATCGAAACATGTTATTAAACAATTATATTGCAACTGTTGACGGAAATAAACACATAAAAATAACATAGTGCAGTTGCGGACACTCTCCAATCGACCATGTCGACTATAATGAAAAAAGACGCAGTTACAGTAGAACAACAGCGATTTTTTAATACCGTATGTGCTAAATAACCTGTAATTATAATTTTGTAAATTTTATCTGTGGAATACTAGGCTATATAAAATCAAAGAAAAATATGTTTTTCTACAATAAGACAACTGATAACGGTTATTCTGCCGAAAGATATATGTCGTGAATGAGGAATAAATATTAGCAGGTATTTTCATGAACTGGCTTAAGCTCATATAATTATGTCAAACTTTTAATTTGTTATTATGTAAGTTATTTGTTGATTTATACTTTTTTGTTCTACTGTATCTCTCACTTAACATACGACTACAAAATTCTCACATATTTTACTACAGGCAGTACTAACAACGACATGAAAAATTATAATTGCAAAAAAAATATATATATATATATATATATATATATATATATATATATCCTGTTTGGAAGTAATATATAAAAGGTCTACTCACATGTAGCGCTAGGTGTCAGATGAGAAGCAAATATGGGGGCGGCTAATTTCAACTTTATTTATATACGTACAGTGAGGGACTTATGGATAGTATGTATCACATGCTGATTCACGAGTGAGTCAGTATATTTTTACGTTTAATTTAAGTAATGCTTTGCGAAGTAGAAGTGACTGGATTTGTTCATTTTGTGTTCATAATTTGGTCTCCAGGCTTTCCACTGTAGTTTCTGAATATTCATCATTTCTCATTGCAGCCCCAGTAGTTTATGAAGATGTCAGAGACAAAAATTGCGAAACAGAAAAAAAATTTAACTACTTCCGAAGTGCACTGCAGATGTTGTGCGAGCGTCTTCAGTCGTCTTCATAAGAGCACTACGCAAATTAACGAGCACACGCGACACAAAAATTGTTATTGCTAATTACAAACAGTAATTGTTGTGCGGCAACATTGCAACCACACGAATTTGCAACAACACGTATGGTAACGCTGCAAACCACGGTTGTCTGACAACACAATATTTGTTTTCAATTACAAGAGTGAGGCTACGGTCTCGGAATGAATGCCAGCAAAATAATGGAAGTGACTGCAGCTCCCCATGAGGAATGGTGTTAGGGACAAGGTTACAAATTGTGCGGATAGAATTTGTTCGTGTTTTAGAGTTAGCGAATCGCTTCCAAAATTTGACTGGATACAAAGTTTTCCAGGAATCTGAAAATTTTGAAAATATCTTTTAAATATAGTTAGTTCGAGAACTGTTTAGAACAATAACGACATCAATTAACACCTCCGACTAACTAACCGTAAGTATAAACATGACACCCGGAAGAAGGCCGCTTGCAATAGTAACCGAAACGTCGGTGAAATATTTGATATATTGACGATGCGGTCCAATACCCAGAAGAGCTTTATCAACAATACCTGTAAGGACTTTGCTATTATTGATGGATAAAAAAGTTTGACGTGCGTGATAAAAGTGTACTTCTCAACCATATGGCTCCTGGTAGAAGTAGTTTCCAACATTTTGGTCAAACGACACAAGGTATTTAATAACGTACTTTGGAATAACTGTTAACGTTTTATTGAGGATCACCAGTAGTATGAAAGAACAGTGTAACTTATTTTACAAATGGCTTACGGTGCGTGTATAATAATTCAACTAACGCAGTTAAAAGCTAGCAAACGGGTACCTAATCACCAGAGCTGATAAATTTTCGAAAAGATTTAGACGTCTTGAGAACTTACATGCAATACAATTTTAGTTCACTAATGAAGTGGAGGTCCAACCAGGTTAAAATAACTACAATTATTGTTTCTCACTAACTAATCCCATTTCAACTGTGAAACCTGAATCACTTCTCTGCCTAATATCCCTGCACTTGCAAACAATTTTGCCGCGCGGGAGTAGCCGAGCGGTCTCGAGCGCCTCTTTACGGATTGCGCAGCCTCCCGCGTCGGTGGTTCGAATCCTCCCTCGGGCATGGATGTGTGTGTTGTCCTTAGGTTTAAGTTATTTAGCCTAGGGACTTATGACCAAAGTAGTTTGGCTCCATAGAATGACAAACATTTGAACATTTGCAAATATTGTTCACATTGATGACGCCATGACTCCATTACTACTGCGAACGCTTCTTTAGGAGTCTGCTTTGACCACTGGGAAGTCGCTAAGGAAATTACAGCAAGGCTGGTAAAGGTGCGACTACGAAGAGCGTCTTTCATCGTTGGATAAGGCCAAAAGTCGCTAGGAGCCACGTCAGGAAGCACGGAGCCTGATAGGGAACTTCAAAGTTGTCGTCACTAAAAAACTGCAGCGTAGCGTTCACCAGATATGCCAGTGCATGATCTTGATGAAAGAGCACACTTGCAGCTTTTTCCGGCTTTTTACATACCATTCTGAAACGAATTTTATCTGCAAAACATTTCTCTAGGATGAATCTGTCACAGACGTGCTCTTTGGAATACGGTGAGTAAGGATCACGCCATCGCTGCTCCAGAACAAGGCCATAAATATTTTCCAGCACTCGCGCTTACACGATTTTTTTTTAGCGGCGATGAGGCACCATTACTTTTTTCAGCACTCAAGGTCTTTTTTTTTTTTTCTTTTTCTTTTTTAATGAATTCGTGTGCCTCAATGGAGCTGAGTGGTGCTTCGTTTGAAAGAAAAGCCGTCATCATGCGTCATTTCCTCACAACATGCTACGAGAATAAAATTATTTTTTGTTTGGTTCTTAATGCTACTCTAAATGTATTCAGAAAAAAATCATTAGCTACATAGGAAAATTGAAACATAGTGCAAAACTTTAATTTTTCTATGCACTATCCGTCATAGCTCACGATAGGGACGAAATATATGATTTAGCATATCTTTTTAGTTTTTATTCTCCGCAATCCACTGTATGGAGTATAGCGGTGTGTACCTTGCAGTAGACGTCGGCGCCAGGTTATCAATTTAGAACGGCTCGCACGATCTGGCGGATTTCATTGGTGTATTCGAAATTATCAGGACAATGTTTGTATGAAAGAATATTGTTCGAAAATGCACCGGAAATTCAAAAACTTTTATGATATTTTTGTATGAAAATCTCTATAAATATGACTAAGAGTTTCATAATTCCACTGTCACCCATTTTCATAAAAGAAAATTAAGGTTCGGTTTATCAAAACCATAACAAAATTTGCGATAAATACTGATATTTTGAGAACAAGAATACAACTGGAAGGCCATCGGTATGTTAATGTTGGTGATCATATCTTTGATTTTGCACCAACTGAAATGACGCCATTTCGCAGTAATTTAGTCTGTTGCTAACATTCATTGGAAAGGAAAACCGTGAGATGTATGAGATAGATGACAGTGCGAAGTAGAAGTTGCTGAGAAAAATCACACAACAATATCACCTGTACTGTAACAAAATCTTTGGTGAAATATTCGTGCATCAGTTACATAATGCATGGGCGCCAGGTTTTCCGTTTGAAATATTACCAATATTGTGTAACACATGAAAAATTCACTGGGACAAATTATTTTCAGGACTATCTGCGTGTACATGCGATAATAATATCATCGTCAGTACTAGAGCCACTAGATATTGTGCCGAGGGGGGGCTGGGTACACAACAAAAGCGCGTCTCCGTCTCCATCAACCGATGAAACTGATTTAATTTTATTCCACCTCGTGGATGACTTCGCTCTACGGGAGACTCGAGTCGTTTCTGTGTGAAATTGTTAGGCTGCTCGAGTCGTACAGTCTCTCAATCTCGCGGTTTTCAGGTGGCTGGAGACGCGAATTGCGCAAATCCGTGTGTATAGGGCCTCAGAATTTCACTGGGCTGTAAAGAAAGCTACTTTTCCTGGCCAGAATTACAGTACCATATATACATATAGCTATTAAATGGTCGCAGAGAACCAGAGCTGCGGTACCACCGCACCATTTGTAAAGATATAAAGATATCGCTTGCCAGTGCAAAAAAAAGTGACATCTGTCGCTCTCTTGCTTCTGTAGCGAAAAATTGTCCTGTTTCGGTATTACACGCCGCTGAGTGTGTCGTTGCGTCGATCCTCTGGCACCGGATAAATTGCCAATTACGGAACTCGCCTTTCGATATGTTCGTTTTTCATTCCGGCCCAACAGCCAACCGGTGGATGCGTGACAAGTGCGGAGTGGAGGGAGGCCGTCGATGCGTTGTGCGTGTTTTGTACGCGTCGCTGTGTCTGTGTGTGCGTGTGTGTGTGTGCCAAGTGGGCGCAGTAACGAGGGTCCCTCTGCAGCACACAGCGTCCGCTAGGCAATAACGGCTGCAGCCCAAAACTGTGTGCTGAAGATGGACAGTTCCATCGTTCTCTCGATAGCGATTTAATGTTTGCACGTGTTAAAAGTAATCTGTCGAATTTGGATTCAGCAGCCCTTATATCCTAAACTGGACGAAGTACTGTATAATATCTCTGGTTCTATAGTTTGCGGTAGTCGGTTTCATTCGCTACAGTTAGTTACTTGGTCAGTGAAATAACGTACGATGATTGGACTACTGATGATATAAAACGCAGAATGGCAAAGGTAAGAACTAAGTTTTTGAAAAAGAAAGATTTGTTAACGTCGAACATTTATTTCAGTGTAAATTAGTCTTTTCTGAAGGCGTTTATGTGGAGTGTTGCTTTTTACTGCAGTTGAACATGAACGATAAATAGTTAAGAGAAAAAGAGGATAGAAGATTTGAAATGTGGTGCTACAGACGAATGTTGATGTTTAAGTGGGTAGAGCGGGTAAGTAATGTGGGGGTACTGAACAGAAATGGGGAGAAAACAAATTTCGGTACACCCTGACTGAAAGAAGGTAGGACATATTTTTAGACATCAAGGCGTCGTTTATTAAGGACTAGAGGGAAGTTTATGGGGTGAAAATCACAGAGGAAGACGAAGATATGAATGCAGTAAGCAGGTATAAATGGTTAGCGTTCTTATGAGGAGATGAAGATGTCTGCTTAGGATAGTGTAGGGTGAAGAGGTGCAACAAACTAGTCTCCAGAAAAGATCACAACAACAATAGTGCAAATGATTGACAATAAATGCTGATGAATTCTTGCGTAGCAATTATACCATGGTTTTGGAGAAGTGGTATCTCTACCGAAACCCGGAAAAGAGCCTAATTACCCGAAAGACTTTCGGTCAGTGACTTTGTTCTGCCTTAATTACAGATTTTAAAAAGGTATGATACTAAATCACACGGGAGAAATACTAGTGGACAATTTTGTCAATTAACAAAGAGATATTGGAAATATAAATACATGCTGCATTAAAGCCCTGAATCCTTCTCGTTGCATTGGCGTTTGGTTTGAGAAAAAGAGAAACATGTGTTTATTTCACTGATCTGATAGTACTACATGACACTATTTATCATATGTTGCAACCAATGGTTAGCAATCTTCTTCGTGAAACAAAAAATACTCCTGTAGTATAGCGATTAAACAATAACATGCGAGGCGCATTTATTTTCTGAAACATTGCCTTTCAGAGTAGGTTAATATACCTAATAGCAAACAAATATGGAGAGCCAGTAAATGATAATGTTATTTAATAACAAATAAGATACAATACACAATGTAAGATAACGTGTTTTTAATGCGAACAGTGGCTTCGTATTGCTAAGGAAAGTGTGATCCGGTACGATTTGTATGCTGTTGTTAATTTCTGGTGTCGCGCTTGGGTAACTTCGAATACCGCAAATGAATGCTAGCTTTCCGGAACGACTTAGAAATCTTCTGTCTTTTAAAACAATTAAATAATTTTAATGTGTCCGAAGAACCGCGAAATGATCAAAATCGGTCGACTTAAAGAGATGAGAATTGAATTTTATATACTTTTCTTTGATCAGGCAGTAGTAAAAAATAAAACGTATTTCTTTAGGCAACGCACATCCAAATCATATGAACATTTCTATACATGTATAAACTAAATTATGAGTCATATCACAAAAAGAAATATTTACGACACTTTAGATTACTAAATTAATAGCAGAAATACCTGAAAGAATCGCTGCCCCTTGAACAATACAAGTACTTTAATGTACCTTGTAGATGTTTTTGTCGATCACGCGCTTTTTTCTGACCACTAAACACAAGGATAACTGGCTCTCTTCACTATCTGCGTTGTTTGTACATTCCCTGTAGCCACCCTGTGGTTTAACATCAAAAATACCCCTTCGAATGCAGCTAATACTCGCCGCCCAACATTGAGGACCGGTATCAATATACAATTCCGGCGCTGTTGGATGCTTCGATATGTGACTGAGCATACAGGATTTATCCTATCATACAAAGATAACCAACGCTCATACAGTGCCTGCATAAAATCAGGTTTCAAACTCATCCGGACCGATTACTTCTGCAACAGCTGTAATAGGAGTCGATACGTAAAGGAGCTGCACTGGAGAGGCCGAAGTGCCAAAGCTCGCATCGGGCTACAGGGAAAAATAATACGGTTTAGTTTCGAGGAGAGGAGGGGGTGACAGCAGTGGTGAAGATACCAGGAAAAGTTAGTAGAGATTCTAGCGTCTATAGAAATAGGGATGCGCGAAGCATACAATAACGACCACCGTCATAGCTTAATAAAAAATCTTGCCTAGAACCCGAAAATATTCTAGTCCTATATAAAGTCAGCAAGAGGATTGTTCTGGAGTGGTGATAGAAGACAGCAAAATGAAATTTTAAATTTAACATTTAAGAAATCATTCTCGTGAGGAAGGTGCGAACGTACCTTCACTTGACGGTCTCACTAACTCCCAACTGGAGGCCATAGTAATAGGCATATCCGGTGTAGTGAAACAGCTGAGAGACATGAAAACAAACAAATCTTCACGTCCAGATGGAGGTCCCAATTTCGTTTTACAAAGCGTGTGGCATTGTCCCCTTCCTTAGCTTACATTTATCGCGAATCTTTGAGCCTGCGCAAAGTTCCAAACGACTGGTCAAAGGCGCTGGGAACTCTTGCTTATGAGAAAGGCAAATAACGGACCCACATAGTTAAGATCAAAATCAGATCAGTTTACTGTAGAATTCTTGGAACACATTTTCAGTTCTAATGTAAAAGTTCTTTCATACGGAAAAGCTTCTGTCCGTTCATTAGCACGGCTTTAGGAAGCATTGTTAGTGCTAATATCAGCTTGGCCTTTCCTCTCATGGCATCTTTCAAGCTATGAATGAAGGGCAACAGGCACACTGCGTATTTCTCGATCTTAGAAAGACGTTTGACACGGTACCGCACTGAATACTGCTAAATAAGGTACGAGCATATGGAACAGAAACCCAAGCATGTGAGTGGCTTAAAACAAGTAATACAACACAATACGGGGTGCCGGATGCAGTGGCCCAGCGGTCTGCGGCGTGCCAGTCACGGTCTGCACGGCTGCTGCGGCCGGGGGTTCGAATCCTCCATCTGGCATGGCTGTTTGTGCCGTCTTTAGTATAAGCTAGTTCAAAAGTATTTTGTGTGCGCTTCGGTTGTACGGTGGTAGAGTGCCAGACTACAAATCCAAAGGTCGCGGGTTCGATCCCCGCCAGGTCCTGGGATTTTTATCTGTCACTTTCCATTTCTTTTACCTCTGGCAGTATTGCTCATGTGAAAAATACCGAGTAGCACCGTGGTTCGGAACCCACGTTAAACTGTAGGTCCCCCTATAACTGGCTGGGTAAGTCAGTTCGAAGGTCGGGGGAAGGCAACGGCTTACCACCTCCAAACAGGACCATGCCTAGTAAAGCACTCTGGTGTTCAAACCAATCTTCGGATTGTTGACTGCTTTACCTTTTTATAAGTAGTTTGTAAGTTTAGGGACTGATGACCCCGTAGTTAAGTCCCATAAGCTCTACAAACATTTGAACAATACGTTGTCCTCCATGGCGAGTGTCCATCAGAGACTAGGTTATCGTCAGGAGTGCCCTCAGAAAGCGTAATAGGATCTATATTAAAGATCCAACGGACAGAGTGAGTTGCAAAGTGTGGCTGTTTGCCGATCGTGCTGTGGTAGGAAGATGTCGTCATTGAATGAATCTAGTAGGATGCAGTACGACGGGGACCAAATTTCTAGGTGGTGTAAGGAATAGCAACTAGCGCTATATGTAGAATAATGTAAGATGATTCGGATTACTAGGACAAACAATCCCGTAATATTCAAATACAGCATTAGTAGTATGTAGCTTGACCGAGTCGTGTGTATTAAATATCTAGGCGTAATGTTCCACAGCGATGTGAACTGGAACGAGCAATAAGTCGTAAAGAAAGCGGGTGGACGACTTCGGTTTATTGGGAGAATTTTGGGAAGATGTGATTTGTCTACAGAGGAGACCGCATATAAAGCGTGTGGGATCCCAACCAGATCGGTTGAAAGGAAGACTTGGCAGCAATTCAGAGGCGGATGGCTGGGTTTGTTACTGGTAGGATCGATCACTGCGCGAGTGTTACTGAAATGCTTCGAGAACTCAAATGGTAGTCGTTGGAGGAAAGGAGACATTCTTTTCGAGAAACACAGTTGAAGAAATTAAGTGGCCCGGACTCTGAAGCAGATCTCAGAACGATTCTAATGCCAGCAAAGACCACAAAAATAAGATCAGAGAGAAAAGGACTCGTACAAGCATCCGTTTTTCCCCTTGCTCTATGTGGCTACCATCCACCACGCACCTTTGGGTGGATTGAGGAGTATGTATGTAGATGTAGACCAGGCATGGCCAACGTTTTCGCCCGGCGGTCGCGCCCGCGCCCCGCGGGCGGGGTAAATATTAGTTCAACGCCCTGGCCGCGACCGTGTGTCGCTAGTGTCGGCAACGGAGCGAGAGAGAGGTAGCTGCGGAAAGAGTAAGACCGCACAGCACTGCTCTGCGTTGGACTGTCCCGCGGTCAGATCCAATGAAAACGAAGTAACAGAGGAAGAACGGTAAAACAAGCAAACCATTTACTGTTTAGGTAACAATTATTGTTTTTATGGCAGAGGCCGCGGTGGCCGAGGGGACTGAGGCGCTCCAGTTACGGTCTGCACGGCCACTACGGTCGGGGTTCGAATCCCCCCTCGGGCATGGATATTTGTGCCGTCCTAGTTCGTAAGTAGTTCATAAGTAGTTTGTAAGTTTAGGGACTGATGACCCCGTAGTTAAGTCCCATAAGCTATACAAACATTTGAACATTTTTTATGGCAGAATCACTACGCGAAGATTTAGATAATATCCAAAACACAAATCGAAGAAAACTTCGTAATTTTGTGACCCAAATTTGATTCTATTAGTACTTTACATGCACACTCGTCATATATACAGTAGGCTTCTTATGAAATATATGTTTCTTAAATGAGCTAGTATCATAAATATGCTATTTTAAAAAATAATTTTATTTAAGGGCTATAGAGTCTCATTCTTACAAGTAAATATTTTTTGTTAAAGCACAAATAAAAAACAAACTAAAAAAGGGTTTAATGGGCATTTTCCTACAGTTTCTCTGAAAAGATGCTAGCGCACTTCGGGCGCCAGCCGTTTTGACGGGCGCACTACTTACCCTACCACTGCAGTGCCTGCAGCATGTGTGGGAGTGAGACGGCTATATGCCAAACGCTGCAAGGTGGAAACGAAGGAAGGCATTTTTTGCAACACAATGAGGCTACTAAGGGAAATGGTAATGTCGTAGAGTACTTCTATAAACGGGATTTTAGCGCACACACACACACACACACACACACACACACATATATATATATATATATATATATATATATATATGAACATCGAAACTTAACTGCTCGCCACTCTGCCCCACACGCCACTGCGCACAGTGCGCGGGGCAAGTGCGCGGCAAAGGCGCCCGTGCCCGTGGGCGGGTGCTCGGGCAAGATGTTTGGCCATGCCTGATGTAAACTACGACGCCAGCAACCTGAAATCAAGTTCTAGCAAGACGAAGTTCTATTTTCTATGTCCACCGCAGGTAAGTAGGAAGACAACAAAGCATTATGCCAATAATTAGGGAGGTGACCAATGTAATCATCATCTTACTACTTACAATTTACACTGAACCATACCCTGTCACAAAAGGTCCACGAAAAAATCTGTATTACTGACCTACATAATCTAATGGTTTCGTTTGTTCTTGCATCTCTCCGCATTGGGGTTCGATGCTCTATAGACCAGCTATGTATAAACAAAACAGGTGAAGGTCCTGGTTAATGAAATGGCGAGGATTTTGTCGGTATGCTTGATGCCAACACCGGCAGAAAAACTATACCCTACTCGTTCGTGAAACATTGCTATACGCAGGGTGAGGCACTTTGTTTTAATTTTTATTTTGAATATTTGGAAAATACAAACCGGATTAAAAAACAGTTGCTATAAAAGACGAACATCCGTTAACATTAAGCTCGATCCCAGTGCGCTACCCCGGAGCGGGAGATGGGTGACTTTGAAAACTTAAATAGGAGCACTTATTTCCTATTGTAGATTTGCATTCTCCGTGAAAAAAAATAGAATTTTTTTATCAAACCTTTTTTCGTTTCCTCATAGATTGCACTATAATCGTTAAAAAATGAAAATGAGTTGAAAATTGATGAAAAACAGTAATATCTCAAAAAACACTTATGGGAATAGGAAAATCAAATACAGATTTTTATATACTTATTTTATATATTTATTTATTGATGATGAAGCACATACTTCGATCGTGTAAGACTGTACATAGTACTTCAATGATTGGCTAGGCAGAATGACAGCTTGGTCTAAGGCGTTAGGCTAAGGATTGGGCCGCATTTTACTTTGAAATTTCTAACAGCTATCTCTCTTTTTATTGGCAAGTATTTTGTGAAGTAGGATAGGTTTTTTAAAATGCATTAGTATCTTGGTACTAAAGTCTCTTGCAGCGCTAGAGCAGTTGCTATTAAAGGATATAGATTTTACAAACAAATAATCGTCAGTAGTAAGTGTTAACAAGATGACACATAACAGCACACTCTGGCAGCAATAAGTATCTTTGCTACAACCGAGACACCGCTAGTTAGTAGTAAGAAGGCACTCTGTCAACATGGCACACAATGGAAAAGGTGTTTTAAATATTTTAACTGTTTTATGTTTGACGTACAATTTGTGTAAGTTAAATGTTTTACGATTGATGTACCATTTTAATGTCATGCGCCTTCATGAAACGAAAACGTAGGACACAAGGTATGAATTGTGTACGTAAACTTGTTGCATTATTGCTGTTTTTAATATTATTGTATTTCACACAACTGTAATTGAATGTACCTTCCTTTCTTCAGTGACCAGATGATGGTACCCTAATTGTGTCGAAACCGATCGTGAAAATAATTAATTAATTATTGCGATCTTGGCATTTTAATACTTCAAAAATACTTTTTCCTTGTTTTGCTCTAAAGAATCTGTCCCCATAACTGCTCTCTCAGTTCTCTTTCTTTTTCATTTATTTAATTATTTACCAAACTGCAGACATATCTCCCATTTAATTTGAAACGAAACTCATGGGTACATTTATTTCGGAGTATATGTGTACATATATTTATATATTATATTATTTGAGATATGACACTCAAGTTGTTAATTAAACAGTTATAAATTTCGCTAGACAGTTATTGAGGTTGGAGTCATATCATCTAAGTTGCTTTTCTGCATAATCCGTAAATACGTACTCATTTTACTCATTGGAGTTTAACTATATTCAATATCGTATACACCTGTGTGTCTAATACAGAAGTAAGAGAAATATCATGTCCCTCATGGATTACAATTGGACTTTGGGAAATCTTGTAGACGCTAAGCGAAAACTGTGGAGATCATTCAACCAGCTGCGCAAAAGTCAATACTCACAGCAACAGGGTCTCATGTATACCTTTGCTAACAAAGAACTAGACAATTCAACACTTCGTACTCTCCTCTTAAATTTTTAAACAAGAATGTGACACTAAAAGTAGTTCGGTGTCATTGTTTAAGCAGCAAGCATTGACTGTAGCGATTAAAAAAAAAAAAAAAAAAAAAAAAAAAAAAAAAAGAAACGTTGATGCTACTAGTTTCTGTTCTGTGGCATGCTGAATTATTAGTATCTGAGCGTCTCTACTTTTTGGTGTCAGTAGTTAAACATATGCAAACGTAGTAACTCTGTCATGTGCTTCTAGCGTTACTAAAGTAGAATAATCGTGGTAGATTTTCACATCAAGAAAGTTATTTACCTGCTTTTAACATTTTTCTCATAAAAATGAAGTTCAGATGTAAAAAATAACAGGGAACTACAATCTACAAATGCTAAGAAACGTCCTGAACAAAGGTGTACTCAGAGGGCAGAAGGCGCCTCTCTCTCTCTCTCTCTCTCTCTCTATATATATATATATATATATATATATATATATATATATATATAAGGACTTCCGACACTGAATTAGGTGTCCGGAGACTTTTTTCGCCTCCGTATATATATATATATATATATATATATATATATATATATATATATATATACGGAGGCGAAAAAAGTCTCCGGACACCTAATTCAGTGTCGGAAGTCCTTTTGTCAAGGTACCTAAACCCATCCAAAATTGCAGAAGACTGATATGAATTGTCCTCTTGGTCATGTCACATAAATTTTAAGTAATCTGGGTGGCTATTTCATTAGCTGAAACTATCTAGAATCAAAATCAGCTGTGGTTCTATGAGGTAATGCAGTGTCATCCACAATAATTCAGTTGTTGATTTGAAACGCTAAATGTATCCTTCTCTAGTTACCAATACTGTGATTGTTCCATCCTTTTAGTTACATAATTATTGGGTATATCTTTGAACCTTGAAATACTCTACTCTATTGGTGCACGCAACATAATATATATTTCACATTAAAGTATGTGTGTGTGTGTCACATAGAGAGAAAGAGAGTGAGAGGAGAGAGAAAGAAAGATACGCGGGTCTTCTACAAAATAAGTTTCATTTCTATCCGTGGCCGCGCTACGATCGTAGTTCTGAGCCTACGCGACACTTACTCTGACTGAAGGAGAAGATATGTGCACAATTTTTCGATCGTTGTTATCGAAGTGTGCTTTGTAGTGTTTCTTTATAATGTCAGCAGTAATTGAAAATGCCGCCGTGTGTGACATCAGATCTGTGATACGTTTCATAAATACAGAAAAAGTTAAACCAAAGGAAATTCATCAACAAATCAGCGAGGTTTACGAACAAAATGCTATGAGTGATGCAATGCTTAGAAATAGGGTAACTGTTCAATGAATGACGTGATCGAGTGGTTTTCTTTCTCGGATAGTCACGGGAGGTGAAACTTGGGGATATGGTACGACACACCGGAAACAAAACGGCAATCACTGGAATGGAGGCACACTTTATCCCCAATGGAAGTTAATTCTAAGCAAATCTTTACACCTCGAAAAGTCTTATGCGCCGTCTTTGGGACAGGAAAGGCATTTTGCTAATTGATTTCTTACCACGAGGCCAAACAATCAATGCGAATAGTTACTGCGAGACCATTAAGAAATTGCGTCACGCAATTTAGAACAAGCGCCGAGGATTACTGTCAAAAGGTGTTGTTTTATTTTCACGATATTGCCCGACTTTGCACGGTGAATGTGACCAAACAACTCTTACGGGAATTTCACTGGGATGTGTTTGATCATCCGCAGTACAGACCGCATCTCGCTCCTACAGTCTTTCATCTCTTCTTATACCTAAAATCTGTCCTTGGCGGCCAACACTTCAACAATGATGACGAGCTGAAAGAACGTGTTACCAGATGCTTGAATACACAGACGTCAATCTTCTATGAAGAAGGCATACAAAAACTTGTGCCATGCTACGTAAAGTGCCTACAAAATTTTGGATGGTATGTATAAAAGTAGTTTAGTTGTAGATTTTTGTACAATAAATATTTTTTCTGACTCTGTACACGTTTGTTTTACATAATCAAACGGAACTTATTTTGTGGACATACCTCGCATTTGGGGTGGTGACTTGTCTTAAATATCATAGAATTATTATGTAGTTTGTGTGAAATGTAATTTGTCCCCGTTAACTATAATTTCATCCACTTCACTGAACAAATTGTAAACATATTTGTGAGAAACGTTCGAGATGACAAGCTGGAAAGAAATGAAATTATGAATGACGGAGTTCTGTTCCAATGAATCTCATTTCGTGATGGTAACATAAAGTTACAAATACCCTTGGTTCTTTTCGAGAGAAAAAACCTGTCACAATGCACATAAAATGTAGCCTATTAATGAGGCTTATTGTTCATTATATAGCTAGACAACAGTTTAGCGGTGTCAATGACTGTATAGCGACAGATAGTGAGGAATATAGTCGTAGTTAATGTTAGGAAGAATGTTAATAGTTGCTGTTAATAGTTTCAACTATTCTCGTATTAATAATTCCAGTACAGAAGACGCCAGGTCTCCTTTTGGAACTGGGAAGATGAAACGAACACAGCTAACATAGGATGCTATCTGCTTCTCCACGTGGCTCTTCCACTTCCAAGGTGTCGTGAAATATTCAGCCAGAAGTCGACCCTCTTCCATCGAGGGTACCACGGGCATCAAGTATTCACACTGCGCCACCCCCAGCATCAGGATCCGTCGGCAAACAAGGTCACGCCTCCCTTTATGTTATCTTTCATCCCCGAAGCTTTCTGCGAAGAGATGGTTTTCCAAGGGCGTCCTAAATTAAAAAAGATAATACCTCATTCATATTCAGCGACCTAGTGCCTACATTTTTAATTTAAGAACAATAGATAATCTAACATCGATATCAAAAGTGCTGTATCATTCGGTCATTTAAAGACTGAACCGAAATTGTTGCGTTACGTAGTTGAAGAAACGCCAACACAGAATTTTTATACTTCGTAACTTTTCTATTACGTGGATCACACTAGTCGACTTCTGAAAAATCAGAAATGAAATGTATTTATCAAGAGCTGTGAGTAGAATGTAGTTCGTTTATAATTCAGATACCGATAAAATGATGAAGGTTCATTAAAGCAACTTACGTTTGTCAGCTTCTTAGTGACAATTTCAATAAATTATCTGAATTTTCTTGGTTTTGTGAGTGGATTTTGTTTTGTACCAAATGTGTTTCCGATGCTTTCATATTGCATTTGAATCGTCTTTTCCTGTTCGTTTGTGAATAATTGCGGCTGGTTAATTTTTCCTACTCCCTACTTCAATATACGTGTCTGATGATGTATTTCCTTTCTGTGCATAGGACCAGCTTTTCGATGCTCGTAACTATACAGTCCTCAACATGAGCTGTGATAAAGTAGCGATAATGGATTTCTGCAGCCTGATGGTAATAATATAGATGCAAAAATTCGTAATCGTTAATTCTGATTCCTTTGCACAACCATTCTAAAAAATGTTCAAATGTTTGTAGAGCTTATGGGACTTAACTACGGGGTCATCAGTCCCTAAACTTACAAACTACGTATGAACTAGCTAATACTAAGGACGGCACAAATAACAATGCCCGAGGGAGGATTCGAAGCCCCGACCGTAGTGGCCGTGCAGACCATGACTGGCGTGCCGCAGACCCCTCGGCCACCGCAGCAGGCCAACCATTCTCAACATAGCTGAATGTGATAACTGTAGACGCTAGTAACATGTGCGAAATCAATGCTTTACTCACAGGACTCAATGTTCGTATTACACTCACTAATTAGCTCAATTGCAGCGCATTACAGTAACTAGACCATGCAACTTTTACTTCAGCCGTCGACATAATGATGGCGGTAGTATCACGTATACAACGTATTAAAGGTCACATCATTAGCAGAGCAGTTTTTTTTAGCCTATTCACTTGAATAGGTTTGCTACGGGATTATGGCGCACGAAGGGCTTCAACAGATTGTTTACACGGAAAAGTAAATAGATCTAGACGTATGGAACATTCCAGTTCACACATCTATAACGAGTTCTAATTCCGAGATACACAGTGTCAAGTGTGTGCCGATAACACCAAAGGTCAGGCATACCTCTCGCCGTGGACAATGCATTGGTCGACAGTCTGCACTTAGTGGTCGAGATTAGTGGAACTTGCGTAGAGTTGTTGCTATGAACTGACAAGAAACAATGCGTGCAGTAACCGCAATAACCAGTGTGCGACGTATGATGTAAGGTTAGTGCGACGCAATTTGACAACAATGGATATGGCGGCAGGTGACCGTCTAGTGCGCCTCTGCGGCAGGTGACCGTCTAGTGCGCCTCTGGGGACAGGAAGACATCGCTGACAGTGTCTGTCCTGGACTCTATATTCTTTGAACCCTGGATGAGTGGAAACCCGTGTCCTTGTCAAATGAATTAACATTTCACGTGGTAAGGGCTGTTGGTACTCACAGCGGAAACCAAAGCATCAAAGCATCAAAGTTGCTAAAAAAATGTTCAAATGTTTGTTAAGCTTAACTGCGAGGTCAGCTGTCCATAAACGTACAACCTACTTATAAAATACCTTATGCTAATGACAACACAAACATCCATTCCCTAGGGAGGATTCGAACACCTGACAGGGAATGGTATTCAGCTTCAATGCGCTCGGCCACTCCACCGTGGCATCAAAGTTGCGAACAAGGCACTGTGCAATATGGTAGTGGCTCTGTAAGTGCGAGAGCTCATTTTGTGTGGAATGGTCTGAGTGGTATGATTAAAATGAACCAATAATTTGTTGGCAATAATCATGTTCGGTTACTCGTAGACCTTTTACGGCTATTCATGGTTTTTATCTTGCCAATTATTGATGGATATATTTTATAGATAACAGTGTGCCATGGCACCCAGCATTTGGATTGTAAATCTTTGTGGACAATTACATCGAATTTTCTGACTACCCATATCCTCCGATATGATAAACAGCATCATTTACGGAATAGCTTTGAGATTTTAGTTCGTACGTCGGCAGCATTTTCACAACTACGGCGGACTAGTCTAGATGCAGCATAGCTCAATATCTGAACAGGAAACCGCGAACAACTTGTTGTTTGCGTTCCGTTTGATGCTGCTGCAGTTTTCCGGGCGAAAGGAGGTGCGATACGGTTTTAGGAGATATGCTAGTGTGCAAATATTGTGATGTAACCTCTAGCCACGGTATTCTTGCTAATATATGTAACTGTGCCCTAACCGCAAGAGCGATATTCTACTGTACTGGTTACAGTAATGTGTGAGCATCATTTTAACCCTCTCATTCCCAGTGTAGTTCCTAGACAACACCGTATTAAAACCTAGTTCACACAGTTAAATAGGAACCAATTCTTAAAGTCGTGTTGTTTTTCAGGAAAAACATGCTTATAGAACGACGTTTTGCTGCTTGGTGGAGCATGTATCAACTTTAGAGGCAAAATCTCTCAGACTTGTAAGTCGTGTTTCGCTGCAGCCTTTGTTCGGCCATGAGTGTGAGTGTGCTGACAGTGTTATAAATCAACAAAAAACTTTCTGAGTAATAATATAACTGTAAACAAATGTGTATTGTGCATGAAAAGCATCACATAAACGTTATAACTGTTCGGTCAAAACTATTAGCGAACATTATTTGTGTTTAGGGCATTGTATTAAAATATTTCATATTGTGAAATTGATAGGGTTAATCCTCTGAGGGTGAGAAACTGCTGGTCAGGGCGCCATGGTGATTCCGGAGTGTGATTTCATTATACTGCTGCCTGCTGCTGTTACAGTGTAGCGGAATTGGATGTATCGCTGCCACCGTCAGAGGTAACGAACTCCTTGCCTACAGCATCACTGTGTTCAAAGCTGAACTCACAAAGTACGAAACGCCACGCAGACATCGTTCCGAAGATTGGTTATAGCACTACGGCTCTTACTAGCTACTGTTCTGTACGCCGTATCCATCCTCCGACCTTAGAACTGGCGTGCCTAGCCACTCATTGGGGAGAGGGTGCAGCTATTGTTTGAACTGGATGTCGCTCGTCACTCTCCATTTCTTCACAGCAACAATTTAGACAGAGGCAAAAGAATGGACAATTTGAGATAAAACTCCTAGGTTTCACCTCGGATCGAGCCGCCGACCTTTGCATTTGTAGTCTACCAGTTAACAAGACTTGTTGTTGTGGTCTTCAGTCCGCAGACTGGTTTGGTGCAGCTCTCCACGCTACCCTCTCCTGTGCAAGTCTCTTCATCTGAGAATATTTTCGGTAACCTACATCCCTTTGAATCTGCTTACTGTATTCGTCCCTCGGTCTCCCTCTACGATTTTTACCCCACACGCATCCTTCTAATGCTAATTTGACAATTCCTTGATGTCTCAGAATGTGACCAACCAATCTATCCCTTCTCTTAGTCAGGATATAACAGAAACTCCTTTTCTCTCATATTCGGTTAAGTACCTCCTCGTTAGTTACGTGATCTACCCATCTAATTTTCATCATTCGCCTGTAGCACCACATTTCATAAGCTTCTATCATCTTTTTATCTGAACTCCTTATCGTCCATGTTTCACTGCCATACAATCCTACATTCCGGACAAACGCTTTCAGAAAGGATTTCCGAACATCTAAATTAAAATTGTATGTTAACAAGTTTCGCTTCTTTAGAAACGCTTTTCTTTCCAATGCCATTCTACATTTTATATCTTCTTTACTTCGGCCATCAGAAGCTATCTTGCTACCCAAATAACAAAATTCATCTACTAGTTTTATTATCTCATTATCTAATCTAATACCTTCAGCATCGCCTGATTTTCTGACATTGCATTCCATTACCTTTGTTTTACTCTTGTTAATGTTCATATTATATCTTCCTTTCAAAACACTCTGCATTCCATTCAATTCCTCTTCCAGATCTTTTGCGGTCTCAGACGGAATTACTATGTCATAGGCAAACCGCAATGTTTTTATTTCTTCTCCCTGCACTTTAATGCCCTCTCCAAATTTCTCCTTCCATTCCTTCACTGCCTGCTCAATGTACATATTGAACAACATTGGGGAAAGGCTACAACCCTGTCTTACTCCCTTTCCAAAATCTGCGTCCCTTTCTTGCCCTTCGACTCTAATAACAGCTGTCTGGTTTTTGTATAGGTTGAATATAACTCTTCGCTCCCTATACTTTACCCCTGCTAGCTTCAGAATTTGGAAGAGTGTATTGCAGTCGACATTGTTAAAAGCTTCCTCCAAATCGACAAACGCTAAAAACGTAGGTTTCCCTTTCCTTAGCCTATCTTCTAAGATAAGTCGTAATGTATTGCCTCCCGTGTTCCTACATTTCTCCTAAATCCAAACTGATCTTCCCCGAGGTCGGATTCCACAAGTTTTTCCATTCGTCTGTAAATAATTCGTGTTAGTATTTTGCAATCATGACTTATTAAACTGATAGTTCTGTAATTTTCACACTTGTCTGCACTCGCTTTCTTTGGAATTGGAATTACAATATTCTTCTCAAAGACGGAGGGTATTTCCCCTGTCTCATACATCTTGCATACCAGGTGATACAATTTTTTCACGACTGGTTCTCCTAATGATATCAGCAGCTGAGACGGAATATCATCTACTCCAGGGGCCTTGTTTCGACTCAAGTCCTTCAGCGCTCTATCAATTCTCGCAGTATCATATCTCCTATCTCATCTTCCACCACGTCGTCTTCCATTTCTATAATACTGCCTTCAAGTTATTTCCTTTGTATAAGTCCTCAATATATTCCTTCCACAGTTCAGCTTTCCCCTCTTTGCTTAGTACTAGTTTTCCTTCTGAGTTTTTGATATTAATACAGCTGCTTTTCTTGTCTCCAAATATCAATTTTCCTGTAGGCCGTATCTAACTTTCCCCTAGTTATGCATTCTTCTACGGTTCTGTATTTGTCCTCTAGGCACTCCTGCTTAGCCAGTCTGCACTTCCTGTCAATCTCATTTTTCAGACGTTTGTACTCCCTTTTTCCTGTTTCACTTGCTGAATTTTTATGTTTTCTCCTATCATCAATTAAGGTCAGTATATCCTGCGTTATCCAGGGATTTCTATTAGGCCTTGTCCTTCTGCCTGTATGTTCCTCTGCTGCGTTCACTACCCTATATCTCAGAGCTACCCATTCTTCTTCTACTGTATTACTTTCCCCCGTATCAGCCAATCCTTGCCCAATGCTCCCTATGAATCTCAACCACCTCTGGTTCCTTCAATTTGTCCAGGTTCCATCTCCTAACCTTTCTACCTTTCTGCAGTCTCGTAAGTTTTAATCTGCAGTTCAAATGTTCAAAGACTAATAACCCAGCAGTTGAGTCTCATAGATTTACAAACATTTCAAATGTTCAAATGTTTGTATAGCTTATGGGTCTTAACTACGGGGTCACCAGTCACTAAACTTACAAACTACTTATGACCTAGCGTATACTAACGACGGCACACATATACATGCCCGAGTGGGGATTCGAGCCCCCGACCACTGCGGCCGTAGACAACTCGGCCACCGCGGCCGGCTAATCTGCAGTTCATAACCAATAAGTTATGGTCAGAGTCTATATCTCCCCCTGGATATGTCTTACAGTTTAGAACCTGGTTTCTAACTCTATTTCTTACCGTCATAAAGTCAATCTGGTAAATTGCTGTGTCTCCTGGTCTCTTCCACGTATACAGACTTCTTTCATGATGATTAAACCAAGTGTTGGTGATCATTAAATTGTGATCTGCGCAAAATGCAACCAAGCGATCTCCTCTTTCATTCCTTTTTCCCAGTCCATATTCACCTAGTACATTCCTTCTCTTCCCTTTCCTACAACCGAGTTCCAGTCCTCCATCACAATGAAAGGTTTCGTCTCCCTTAACTCACTGAGTGATTTCTTTTATCTCCTCATACATTTTTTCGATATCCTCATGATCGGCCGTGCTAGTTGGCATATAAAATTGCACTACAGTGGTCGGTGTTGGCTTCGTGTCTATCTTTACTAAGATAATGAGTTCACTATGCTGTACATAGTAACTCACCAGCATTCTTATTTTCTTATTCATTATCAGACCTACTCCTGCGTTACCACCAACTGATTTTGTATTGATAACCCTGTACTCATCTCACCGGAAATCCTGTTTATCCTGCCACCGAACTTCAGTAATCCCTACCATATCTAACTTTAATCTAGCCATTTCTCTGTTCCAATTTTCTAGCTTACCCATGCGATTAAGGGTTAGAACATTCCACGCTCCGACCCGTAGAATGCCTGTTTTGTTTTCTTGATGACGACATCCTCCATAGTAGTTCCCGCCCGGAGATCCGGAGACTATTTTACCTCCGCCAAGAAGACGCCATCATTATAATATTTTCATACAGTAGCGCTGCATGTCCTCGGGAGAAGTGGAGAAGTAATGACAGTAGTTTCCCCTTGCTTTCAGCCGTTCGCAGTAACTGCATGGCAAAGCCATGTTGGCTGATATTACAAGGCTAGCTCAGTCAATCATCCAGACTGTTTTCCCTGTAACTACTGAAAAGGCTGCTGCCCCTCTTCAGGAACCACACGTTTGTCTGGCCTCTCCACAGATACTCCTCCACCGTGGTTGCACCTATGGTACGGCTATCTGCATCGTTGAGGCACGCAAGCAACCCCACGTTTGCAATGTCTATGGTTCATTAACAAGAGAGTCACCGACAAACTAGCCATACGTAGATTAACATATGTTTCTTTTCACATTGAAGCTAACGCTTTGTGTCAGATGATTCATTTTTCCCACAAATACCTTTTGTGGACTTTCGTGGACTCCTTACTTTTGCATCAAGGATGATTATTTTACTTCTGAAGTGGGAGTACTCCTTACTTTCATCTACTTCGTGCTTACCAATTATGTGACGTTAACGTTTTCACTATTTTCATTCCTGATACTTAACACTGCTTTTGTCTGTTTGCGGTTTACCAACAATCATTTTGATAAACACATTACTCTGCTCTTCCTAATGATCAGAACCTGTAATTCTTCTTCAAATTCACTTAGGAAATCAACGTCATCAGCAACTATTGTAAATTATAACCTTTCTCACTGATTTTGACACTTTATTGAACGTTTCATTTATTTCCGTAAACGCTTCCTCGTTGTATGTATTGAGCAGCAAGAGCATAAAACTGCATCTCTATGTTACAATCTTCTTACTCCAGATCAAATGTTCAGTGTTTCTAAATCTATTGGACCAAACTGCTATGGTCATAAGTCACTAGACTTGCTAACTACTTCAACAAACGTACACTAAGGACTCGAACCTCCCGCGAGAATGGCCACCCATTCCGTAGAATGGCGCCTTAGATCTCGCGGGCATTCCGTACGACTTCTTATTCCTAGCACTTCGTTATTGATCTTTCAATCTTCTTATTGCCGTGGCGGATTATCCGTGCGCAGTGGGCTGCCGTGCTGCAGTACGCGCGGCTGTTAGCCTTTGGGGGATTGGAGTCCCCTCATGGGCATGGGTGTTTATGTTGTAATTAGCTTAGTTTACGTTTGTTTAAGTAGTTTGTAAACTACGGACTAATTACCCAGCATTGAGTTCGATAGATTTACAAACATTTGTACATTTTTAGTACATTAATTAGTTTCAGTTTTTGTGTGTCCTATTCATTACTCGTCTTTTTTTACGAATTTCGGACATCTTGCACCATTTTACGCCGCAGAACGAGTTTTTCGTGCTTACAAACTGTAAGAACGTGTCATTCTTTCTTTCTTTATTTTTTTTCCCTGGCTTGCTTACAATTTCATGCGCAATCTCTTGTCTACCTTACTAGTTCTTTACCTTTTACCTTTCCTCAACCCAAACCTGGTACTACTTCTGCATAATCCAGATCTGCATCCGAATTCATACACTGCGACTGAAGAAAAGCTGGTCGTGTCTCGTTGACCCGGTATCAGTATGTGCCTCAGAGGTGTGACTGCCTCTGCAGCACTAGGACACGACTTGTAATATGGGCGTACGGTCACTGTGGAAATGTGCGACTTATTACTGACGCAAGAGGTAGCAATATAGTCTTCCTTTACCTTCCTGGCAGTATGGTGTCACCATAATCTCTGATGGAAGAATACATGAAATGCGGCGAACTGGTTGGTCTGTTGAAGGCAGCCAATGTTGAACAGCTACTCAACCGGCACTGCTGCCGGCCGCGGTGGCCGAGGGGACTGAGGCGCTCCAGTCACGGTCTGCACGGCCACTACGGTCGGGGGTTCGAATCCCCCCTCGGGCATGGATATTTGTGCCGTCCTAGTTCGTAAGTAGTTCATAAGTAGTTTGTAAGTTTAGGGACTGATGACCCCGCAGTTAAGTCCCATAAGCTTAACAAACATTTGAACTTTTGAACCGGCACTGCTCACTGCGTTGCCTGCGAGTCCGGCAACCCGGGACACTTCCGTATGGGATATACTAGAGCGCGCGCCACATAACTTGGCGGGTGAGGTCTGGATGCGCAGAAGCACAGGTAGGCCTCCTACGTCACGCCTCTTGACCTGCTGGCCAATAGCCGTTAGTCAGCCGTTGCGCGCGCTCGAGTTCGTGTCGTACTGTGCGGAGCGACAACTGGTTTTGGCATTCTGCGTTGTGTTGTTTTTGCGAGTTATTTCGGAGCGTTCAGTTGACTATGAGTGGCAACAGCAAATCTCAGTCTGTATTGCACAAACAGGCAAGAGAAATAGTATTTCGCGTGTATCAGTTCTTTAGACGGGAGTCGGAAGCGGCTGATCACAAAGCCTCTCCCGGCGTTGCCAAGTGCCAAGAACGAACAGCTGCAGCGTGCGGTATCGGGTTGAGAACTGTTCAACGAATCGCGAGTGAAGCCAAGGCATCTGTTGACGACAATGGATCACCTATTTTTAGGTCGCCTGGGAAGTGCCGATATCGAAAGAAATGTGCGAGTGAGCTCGACGATTTCAGCAAGAATGTATTACGGCGAAAAATATTTGACATGTATAGTAAAGGTGAATATCCTACGGCAGATAAACTTTGTTCATACATGAAAGAAGCCGACAATTTCAACGGTAGCAAATCTACCATGCTAAGAATATTAAGAGAAATGGGATTCAAATACAAAAAAATCAATGACGGAAGAAAACTGCTCTTGGAGAGAAGTGACATTGTAGCAGCAAGAACTGTGTTCCTGAGAACGATGCACGAGATTCGACAAGAAGGAAAATTTCGAATTTATTATCTTGACGAAACGTACGTGAACCAGAACCATTCAAGACCAATGTGCTGGAAGACAAGTGAGGACGATGGAGGCTTGAAGGTTCCTGTGGGCAAAGGGAGACGACTCATTGTGCTTCACGCTGGTTCTGCAGAAACAGGATTCATACCTGAAAGCAAATTAATATTTAAGTCATCAAAGACGAAGCATTCAGAAGACTACCATTCTGAAATGACTTACGCAGTCTTCAGTCAGTGGTTTACAAGTCAACTGCTTCCATACCTGGCGGAGAATTCTGTTATAGTTATGGGCAATGCAAGTGTACACTCCGTGCAAGTGAACAGAGCTCCTACTTCAAACACCAGAAAGGACGAAATTATTTCGTGGCTTACATCTAATGGAATTCCTCACAGTGCGTCACAAACCAGGGCAGAATTGCTCATGCTTGTAAATGCATACAAGCCCAAATACCGCACTTACGCGATAGATGAACTTGCAAGACAGCATGGTCACCGGGTAGTTAGATTACCACCTTATCACTGCCATTACAACCCCATTGAGCTGGTGTGGGCGCAAGGTAAGGCCCATATCGCAGAAAGAAATAACACCTTCCGGATTGCTGACGTCGAAAGACTTACGCATGAAGCAGTGAACAACATCTCGATTTCTGCATGGGAAGACTGTGTCAGACATTCAGAAACACTGCAGGAAGAAGATTTTAAAAAGGAAATTAACAGAGACACGGTGATGGAGCCTTTTATAATTAATCTTAACGAATCTAATTCGTCTGAGGAAGACACCGAGGCTGAGGACGATGTTTTGGGCTAAGTGTGCCACTACTAATTACCACATTAAAAATTATTTTGTGGCAGTTTGGCGTGTATTAACTAACTTTATACCATGTGTGCTTCCCTGGCAACGGAATTGTAAAAATATTTTTGTTCTCATTTATACTCTTTCGTTGTGGACTTTGTTTAAAGCTTGTCTTCTGGCTTCAACAGCTTTGACAATTTTGTTATGAACTCAATTAACGTTGACTATTAGCCGTTTCCAGACTGTGCCTCGACGATCGTCTTTGCGGTGAGTAGCAAGCAATTCTCATTATTTTATTGTTATTACAACCTGAACTTTCCACCGTAAAACATCTCTTTGTTTTATTTATGCTAGTGGGACATCTATTTTCAATTTTGAAAAAATTGTACGAAAATCGCTAGACAAAAATGTTTTACAAAAGCTCTTATTGATGGCCGATTTCGACAGTTCTTGGTTGCCATCATCTGATCTTTATTGCATACATTTCAGTATTCCTCATTTATCTGTACATAATCAATTTTACAAAAAATAAATCAGGAAATGTGAAATACGTTGCTTTGATCAGTAAGCACTTGCTTGATAGGCATCAGTACGAAGACTGAAATGTGGCACTTTTAGATAGTCTCCTTGTCTTGTACAATGCCAAATATATACAATTATTCCATCATTCCATATGATATGTCACTTAAGTCATTGATAAAGTATTTTAATAACTGCCTCGAAAAATACAGATTTTAAGATACAATTAAGGGAAAAATCTAAAGTTTGTCAGTTTCTAATTTATCACTTTTTTATCTTCACAAATTTACTTTGAATTCGTAATCTTTCGTGAACGTCTAATGTGGTTTTTCAGTAATAATGGATAGACTGATCTCCCTAGAAGAACTGTGTATATAATTTACAGATATTTCGTGTTAATTGACTGAGCTACGAAATGAATTTCTGTGCCGCTCAGAAAATTATGCCCTGCCGTGTAAACATGATAGGTACAAGAGAAAGAGACTCGTAAATACTCGTGAATGCGCCACAGTTTTCCCAACAATCAAACGAGCGTTGTTTTTCTGCATTACACTTTTTGTACAGCCGTGTGCGTTCAAGACTCGCAGCTTGACATTTCCTTGCGCTTGTATGCGGCCGTAACTTTAAATCT
Organism: Locusta migratoria; assembly: GCA_026315105.1. Lineage (NCBI taxonomy): Eukaryota > Metazoa > Arthropoda > Insecta > Orthoptera > Acrididae > Locusta > Locusta migratoria. The sequence goes on from CM048745.1 coordinate 764,237,724, forward strand.
AAGCGGCAGTCAGCAGCTGACTGCGGAATGGAATGGAGCGCGGCTAACGCACAGTCCGGCTACGCTGTAACAGCTGGTCCCCCCACCACTACACAGCTACCTGCGCAGAAGAGCCATTCCACCCGCCAAGTTACGTGGCGCGCGCTCTAGCAGGGGCAGCTGTAGTATTCAACATTATAAAATAGATGTAAGAATTGCTGTCTGTTCTGTCGGTCATATTCTTAATTGTGAATCTCCTATTTTCGATTTGATGCCTATCACAGTGCGGATTTACACGAGGACAGAGACACGGGGTAGAATAGTAGGATGTAGGAGGACACATGAAAGTTTGGGTCGGCTGAATTATGTGCTAGGGTAGTCATGCAGGTGTTTAAGCCCGTGCGCCTGGGGTGACTGAGAGCCTTAGCGCAACTGCCTCGTACAAGCAGGAGGACTGATCCTGCCCCGGCACAAATTTTCGTCTGTACATGTTGTATGATTGTAACGCCTGCTAGCAGCTCAGACTGAAAACCCAATTTAAAATCTTCTAATATATAAAAGGTAATGTTGGTTTCTTCGTCTTTTTTGTTCGTATTTTACGCATGCCATACCGTACATCCGACTACGATAAATGTCAACTCCTTGCTTGCACTTGCGCCAATGTTATAGCCATAGTAACATTAACTTCGTATCATGTGTGGCGGAGGATGCTTTACAATTAGTTAATTCGTTTTCGTATTCTACCAAATACCTACGAGTTACAATTACGAATAACTTTGACTGGAGACAACACAAAGAAAATATTGTGGGGAAGGCGAACCAAAGGTTACGTTTCATCGGCAGAACGCTTCGAAGATGCACCAGCTCCACCACAGAGACTGCCTACATTACACTTGTGCGTCCTCTTCTGGAGTACTGTTGCCCCTTGTGGGACCCTCACCAGGTGGGACTGACGGAAGACATTGAGAAGGTTCAGAGAAGGGCAGCTCGTTTTTTTCTATCACGTTATCGGGGGGGGGGGGGGGAAGCGTCACGGAAATGTTGCACGAATTGGGGTGGAAATCAGTAAAAGAAAGACGTTATTCATTGCGGAGTGATCTGTTTGCGAAGTTTCAATCACCGACTTTTAGTTCTGAATGTGAAAATATTTTGCTAGCACCCACCTACTTAGGGAGACACGACCATCCCAATAAAATAAGAGAAATCAGATCGAAAGCGGGGACGATTTAGGTCTTCTTTCTTCCCGCGTGCTATTAGAGAATGGAACGGTAGAGAAAAGTTATGAAAGTGGTTAATGAACCCTCTGCCAGGCACTTGAATGTGATTTGCAGAGTATCGATGTAGAAGTAGATACGCCTTCACGCTGAACTGTCTGGACGGATAGGAATGAAATTTGGAACAGAGGTAGCTTCTACAGTAAGGAGCCTGGCAGAGGGTACGTTACAACAAACAAATTGTTTGACTGGTCACCATGAAAGTCAACCCACAAATTCATGTTTCCATGAAGGAGATTTTTATAATCTGCAAGCCACTGATCTTAGCATGGCGGAGGTTACCTTCTAACTTTTACACCGTGTGACCAGTCACTATGAAACTTGGTGCATATATGTATGTTTTCATATATAGGAGGGAGAGAAGTGGGTGGAGGAGGAGACGGATAGAAAGAGGATGGAGGAGACGAACAGAGAGAGGGTAGAGGAGGAGAATGAGAGATGGGACAAGTGAAAAGAAAAGAGCAGATGGAGGGGGAGGAGAAAATAAGCAGAGAAAGGGAGAGGAAGAGACGGGGGGAGAAACAGGTGAACAGAGAGAAGGGAAAGCAGGAGATGAACTGATGGAACACTGGAAACTTCAATATATTTGTTCGTATTTTATGTGTTGTCATAGCGTTCATCTGATTACGATAAAAGTTCGTGAATCTACTTCTTGCTCTTACGCGAAGGTTATGGACATAGTACAGTTTACTTACAGCCGGTGGCGCACGTGTCGTACCGACGAATGTATTTGAAGAGCCATTGAAGTAGTAAGATGTTTAACCCTGCGGCAGGCGCGCTTAAGATTGTTACGTCAGCGGGCGCGTGCGGCACTCAGTCCCGTCTACATTTAAATACATAGAAAATCTATTTTTTTAATTTGGGTGGAATTAATTATTTATTGTGTATAACATCATTCTTAACAGCAACGTTTAATATGATCTGTATACATATATAGACGGTGCGTGGGAAAATTAAAATTGTTACAGTATATCTGACATACGTTTCCTGGATATTTCGTAAGCGCAACTTTAATAACAAATTCTAAATAAATTATAACCACAGATATGATTCGATTATTTACCATTGTTAAAGCAAGTTTTACAAAAAAGTGTAATGTGTATAAAATCTTTGTAGTAATAATAAAGAATAAGGCAGTCAGTAAATACATTCACACACTTTCCTCCTCCGGAGAAGCTCTGCAATCATCACATGTGACAACATTGTGGCAATGTTGCTTGCAAATGAATCTTTTGCAGCTATTGCAAGTGACAGTAGTTTTATAATTCTTGCTACCACCACAAAGATGGCACCTTCCACAACTTCTTACAGTCTCATCGTGATTGGCGGGAATTGATCGATGAGGTGACAGAAATTCTTGAATATCTCTTGGTAGAGTAGAGAGCTGAGCCCTTTCTTTCAAATGTTGTAAAACAAACCTTCTAATCATCAAAACATCCGACAGCTGTACGGCTACATGTACTTACATTACCGGGCGCGTGCGGTACGCAGTGCCGTCTCGGTGCAGTCGTCCACTCCACAGGACAGTCACAGCTGTTATGGTGAGTATATTGATGGCGTAGTAATGTAGTTTGGTGCGTGACTAAACAATCGAAGCATATCTAGCACCATTGTTGCGTGCTCGGCACGCTGACGTAATTATTGAAAGAAAACAAAATTGGCGGCACTGTATGCCGCCACGCGCCCGCCGCAGGGTTAAACGTAACACTTTCAAATTTCAAACGTTATTTGCATAATTATGTCTTCTGTGGCAGCAATGCGCCGAGAACCTGTCAGTCTATTATAAAATTATTGCAGGTGCGGTGATCACTGTGTCCCCAGTGGTGTAGGGGTCAGCGCAACTGCCTAGAAAGCAGGAGACCCGGGTTCGAATCCCGGCTGGGTACACATTTTCAGCTTTGCCCAATCGCAGTTGAAGTCATATATTCTATGAATATTAATAATAACAGCTGCAGGATCACAAGTGACGTCTGTCCTTTCGGAACAGACGCCACATGTATATATATAATATGCCGGTGACGGGCAATGATCCTATCGTTAGTGGGGAGGGGTGGGCAAGTTCGAAGCCCTTACTCTTACGGGAATTAGTTAAACTACGAGTTTGAGTACTATGGGCAGGGCGAAGCTGGGAATTTGTATCTGACGGGAGGCGAGCATGGGTAGTCCTTGCAGGTGCGGTGATCACTGTGTCCCCAGTGGTGTAGGGGTTAGCGCAACTGCCTAGAAAGCAGGAGACCCGGGTTCGAATCACGGCTGGGTACACATTTTCAGCTTTGCCCAATCGCAGTTGAAGTCATATATTCTATGAATATTAATAATAACAGCTGCAGGATCACAAGTGACGTCTGTCCTTTCGGAACAGACGCCACATGTATATATATAATATGCCGGTGACGGGCAATGATCCTATCGTTAGTGGGGAGGGGTGGGCAAGTTTGAAGCCCTTACTCTTACGGGAATTAGTTAAACTACGAGTTTGAGTACTATGGGCAGGGCGAAGCTGGGAATTTGTATCTGACGGGAGGCGAGCATGGGTAGTCCTTGCAGGTGCGGTGATCACTGTGTCCCCAGTGGTGTAGGGGTCAGCGCAACTGCCTAGAAAGCAGGAGACCCGGGTTCGAATCCCGGCTGGGTACACATTTTCAGCTTTGCCCAATCGCAGTTGAAGTCATATATTCTATGAATATGAATATTATTATAAAATCCGTTTCTTAATGAGAGGAAGGAAACTTCCGTATGGAGCTGATATTATTCAATGGCAAAACGCGAAATCGGTCGCCTTAACGTCTTGGTTACACGTACACATCCCACGCACGTATGAAATTGTCACAAGTTGCGCATTACCCCAAGTAGCGCCGCTGTTATTCACGACCTTTGGGTAATATGATTGATACGGCGATACTGTCGTAATGTGCATCTTGCGGGAATTGTTGAGTGACCGGGAATCGTGATGGGGCAGCCAAAAGGTTAAGGGGACCTCTGGCATGAAGGAGGAGACCGATGTCAAATCCCGCCTCAACACAAATTTTCACTTGTCGATATTATTTAAATTTCGTATTGCAGATTGAGTCAATACTTTCCTTCCTCCTCACTCTTTCTTCCTCCTCCATCTTCCTTCCTCTCATTAAAAATGCAATCATTTAGTGATTGCGAGCCAGGCATGATGTATAAACTTTCAGACTAGTCCTAAAGAACCAATGTCCCACCGTATATATAAAAGAAACGTCTTGGGAAAATTTTTTACTCGTTTTGTTTCTGGTAACATGTTTTACCTGACAGTGGAAGACTGAGGTGAATAAACTTAACCCTCCGTTCTGATGCGATGTTCATAGGTGATGAGACTCTACTGCCTTGCACAGCCAAATAAATACCGCCAATGTACTTAACTGTATAACAGCTAAATGACTTTTATATTATAAGCCACGTTTAAACCTGAATTTCTAAGCTACAAAACCTCATTTAACTTCTGAAAACAAAGTGAAAATGGCAAAACATATTTTTCAGGCGATCTATTCATATTTATGCTACAAAAGTAAATTAATTTCATAAAGTAAATATATTTCACATGTACCATCCTTATAGATGAAGAGAGTGAAGTGTGCACACGTAATTGAGTCATTAAAAGAGTAATAGTAAGGTGATATGATGACTAAAATTTTTATTCCTTCCATATGTAAGTTGTTTGGGAAGTCTGTGTGTTTACCTTTTATTATTTATTATGTAATTTCAAACCTTAAATGACTAACGAGAAAATTGATGCTTGCTGTTGTGTAACTTTGCATAAACTCCCGACTGATTTTTATAGAGCACTAGCTATCTAACAGTGTACCCACGGCTCCTGCGTGGAAGAACCTAACATCAAGACGCGTAGAAGTCAGCAAGATGCACGTTGTTGAATTAAGTTATGTTTCTATAAAATTACTTAAACAATCCCAGATTACATCTCCTGTGAGAAAAACATCTCTATATATTACTGAAAGGTCAAACTGGATACAAATTTGGCTTCACTAGCTACTGAAAGTAAAAACCATTTCAGTGTATTTAATTTACTTAAACAAAGAATACGTATTGACTGAACAAACATTTCACAAAAATTCAGCTTTGTTAGGATAGAAGCTGTTAACTGGAGGAACAGCAATTACAACGAAAAATCATAGAAATTTTTTCCCGAAATTTTAAATGAATTTTAAAATAAATAAATCTACATCGGCAAAATGGCTGACACTCCGCGCCTAACTTCATTTTAAATTAACAAAGCTACAGATAAGACGCACTAAACATGTGATTTTTTTTTTGATTTTTTTGATTTACTTATTTATTGAATTTTGTTGCACACAGTACCTTTCGTTGAGATGGCTACAAACTGGTGCGTCGTCCCTGAAAATCTACCTAACTTGCCTAACTGGATCAACTTCTGTTGATCGAAATACTTTCTATGTCTGAAGGATTTTGAGAACACCTAATCCATCCTAGTCTCGCTACTAGCGTGGTACAAAATGTTTAAATGTGTGTTAAGTCTATGGGACTTAACTACGGGGTCATCAGTTCCTAAACTTACTACTACGAACTACTTACGAACTAGTACGGCACAAATATCCATGCCCGAGGGGGGATTCGAGCCCCCGACCGTAGTGGCCGTGCAGACCGTGACTGGAGCGCCTCAGTCTCCTCGGCCACCGCGGCCGGCTAGCGTGGTTCGCTGATTGCATGAATCAACCCACCGGGATGCCACTATAATTCGCCCACAGGCGTTAACTATTTCGATCTGTCCTTACTCCCGTCAGACAAGAAGTGCCTTACCAACACAGCGAATATCGCACAATCTGAATACTCTCAAACAAGAAGTAATTGAGGAGCAACTTTTCAAAACGCATTATGTCCACTGGTGGACAAAATTGAGTTTGATATGGAATCCGGTAATTTATTGCCCGCTCCACACACTCCTGCAATCAGATTGTGTCAAAACGCATTATAATACTTTGAAAAAGAGCGCTGAAAAGTAGCAGATGCAACAAATAGCATTTCGTCCTCTAGTATCATTGAATCAAACTGCATTAAGTCCAACAGTTGCCTTTATTTTGTTTTATTTAGCTATGTTGGCTACAATGTAAGACTCATGGACTAAAGCGAAAGCATTTAACTGACCAACCATGATCAGTTAATATTCGTTTTCAGTATTACAGCATTGTTGTGTATAAACGTTTATCATTCTGTCTGTTAGGAAGTCAGGAGTAAAATCATTGTTGTGCTAAGATGGAGAGTATTATAGCGAGTTAATGTGTGACTGTTGGAAAGGAAACAAAACGTGAAACGAGAAAACGAATTAAGAGAAAATCAAAAAGGGAAGATTGTGCAACAGAACCCAACAAAACGCACTTTGTCCATCACTAAAGTGCTCATAGCTTGAAAGTATAAAAAGCAATTTCTTTGTATTAAACACATTTGGATCAAAAGCCCTACCTTAGTATGTGGTGTAAAATTCGGAATAATTAATCGAATATTTTGTGTGGTATACGTTTTTCGCTTCTACTGAAAAATTTACTTTTTGGGACATAATGCGTTTTGAAAAGTAGCTCCTCAATTTCAGATCTGCTTTCCACAGAGCGACTCTTTTCAGTACAGTACTGAAAATAAGTTTTCTCTCTCGCTCACTTTGTCCACACTTTAAGATGCACAAATCGCTATCCGTCAACACGACGTGTCGTCCACGAATCAAGAATGTGTCGCTGGCTCGCGCTTCTGCATAGTACATATCTCCCTACCTTTCTCCCCCTCTCTTTGGCACGTCAAATCTCCACGTCAGCATCCCTCGGCCTATCCGAGTCGCGCTATTGTTCGTCTTTAGGCGCACCCTCGAACTAGCCAATCACAGATCCGCTACTATCGCGTTTAGGGCTCACCGCTGCTTCCGAGGTCGCCTGCTGCTACGCAGAGACTCGCGCTCGCGAATAACGTAGTATTGCACCATACTTTAAAACCACATGAAATTTCATTGCCAAGTACTCTTTGCCATTCTATTCTAAATGATAAATTGTAACAAAAAATATTCCCTCAGTGTGTATGTCTGAACTGTTACTTGCTTCAGCCTCGAAAAAGCTAATAATCGCACCATGCGATTTAATGCCATATTTCGAATAATAACTTCTTTAAAAGCAATAAATAAATTAATTAACTTGTTAGATGTTACTTGTAAGATAAGTACTATTTTAAAGGTCCGAATATGTAGGAAAAGATGTCTGAGTAACTTGACTCTTTACAACTGTGCATTTTTTGGGGAAGGAAAGAAGCTTAGGGATTAACGTACCGTCGACAGCGTGCTCATTAGAGACGGAGCTTAAGCTCGCATGTTTGGAAAGGATGTGTAAGGAAATCGGCCGTGCCCTTTGAAAGGAACCATCCCGGCATTTGCCTGGAGTGATTTAGGGAAACATGGAAAACCTAAATCAGAATTGATGGAGGTGAATTTGAACCACCATCCTGCCGAATGTAACTCCAATGTCTTACCATTGTGCACCTTTTGTTTACGTTTTTTGACATCTGTTTGTTAGTAGTTTCCTTCCTTCATTTCTAGGAAACCATCCAATCTCAGAACCATATGTGCTGAAAAGTCATTTTTCGTCAATGTATACAGCGTACCAACGTACGGATGATTGTGCCCAGTGAAGATTCGGGGTCGACTAACTAATTAAACCCAATAATTAAAATATGACAGTTTAGATCGCAAGTTGTTGCATTTATTACTGGCAACTGGTTTCGGTTCCACAGACCCATCCCCAGGCCTTTGGCTCCTTGTTGGTGGACGGTGGTGGTGACCGGAGCAGGTGTCAAGTGCAGTTTGAGCAGTTGACGCCCTGCTCCGACCACCGCCACCGTCCACCAATAAGGAGCCAAAGGCCTGGGGATGGTTCTGTAGCACCGGAACCTGTTGCCAGTAATAAATGCAACAACTTGCGATCTAGACTGTCTTAATTATTAAAAAAATTTAAGAGTGCTGTCCCACAAAAATGTTTTCAAAAATTAAATCCAAATTGGTATGTGTGCTTTTCATCTTATAATTAGCTCCAATTGCAAAACTGTAGATAACAAGCTGTGCAGACAGTTCCTCGATCGTCCTAGACCCATAAATATGGTGACCTCGACTTAAGGATCACCTCACTCGAATTAAAACGGACCAGAGGGACGTTGCGCATCGGAGTGCTGTGACACTTGGTCTGCCAGATCATTCCAGTGGCAGCATAGGTGTCACGGACCTCGTTACTGATTTACGAATATCGCGACTCGTTTGAAGAGTAGAATAAAGGCTGCGAATCGCATGTCCCCGCTGTTTGTTGACAGTAACCACTGATTTCTTCTTGTGTCCAACTGCATAATCCAAAGATTAAGGCTCCATACCTGCATCACAAATACGCTCGATTAGCTGCATTAATTTAAAGTATCACTTGCAGGAACGAGGAGGTGAGTCGGCTCCTATTCGAATCCGCAGATGGATTAACGAGTGGGTCGGTGTGACGACAGCCTGATGTGGTTTTTAGTCGGTTTTCGACATCTCTCTAGTCGAATTCCGAGATGGCACCCAGTACCCACATCTGTTACAGGAGTCGTAAGCATTTATAAAACTGTTCGCATTTATTACAATACACTCTGACAGTTGTGGTACTCAAATTTTATCCCTTAGGAATTGGGATGCAAATTCGGAATTAGCCATTCCCACCTGTAAATGCGGGACAACGGTAAAGGAAAACGAAAAATATCTTGATCACAATCAACAAATTGACGTATAGTCCTTTTGGCCTAACAAGAACAGCTCCCACCATGCGTAATTTAGAAGTAAATATCCCTGGAGTATTAAAACAAATTAACAAAACTAAGTCTCCCTTTCAGGGTGTACTGATGCAATAGCCCAATACGAAACTATCATATACAACCGCTCGCTCAGCGAACGTTGCGTACCCAAAGAGTGGAAAGTTTCTCAGGTCAATACTCAAGAAAGGAAATAGGAGTGAACCGCAAAATTACAGGCCTATATTAATGACGTTGCTTTTCAGGAGAATATTAGAACATATACTTTCCTCGAATATTATAAAGTACCTCGAAGAGAACGACCTATTGTCCTACAGTCAAGACGGATTTAGAAAGTATCGTATTCGTGAAACGCAGGGCTTTCCTCACATGATGTGATCAGTTCTATCGATAAGGGATGTCAAATAGATTCCGTATTTCTAGATTTCCGAAAAACTTTCAACACTGTAGCTCACCGACGTCTTTTAATCAAACTGCGTACTTGTGGAATATCGCCACATTTGTGCGACAGGATTCGTGATTTCCTGTCAGAGGGGACACAGGACACAGTACGTTGTAATGGACGGTAAGTCATCGAGTAGACGGCGTTCCCCAGGGAAGAGTTATAGGGCCCCTACTCTTCCTTACTTTTATAAACGATTAGGACACAATACGAATAGCTAGCTTAGACTATTCGCGGATGATGTTGTCATTTATCGGTTGGTAAAGTTACCAGAAGATCAAAAGCAACTGCAAAATGATTTAGATAAGATAGCTGCGTGGTGCAAAAATTGGCAATTGACCCTTAATAATGCTAAGTGTGAGGCCATCCATACGACCACTAAAAGAAATCCGTTAAACTTCTGTTACACGATAAATCAGTCAAACCTTGAGGCCGTAAATTCAACTAAATACCTAGGAGTGAAAATTACGAACCACTTAAATTGGAAACATCACATAAATAATATTGTAGGGAATGCGAACCAAAGACTACGTTTCACTGGCAGAACACTTAGAAGTTGAAACAGACCACTTAGAAGTTGCGATAGTTCTACTAAAGAAACTGCCTACACTACACTTGTGGAGTATTGCTGCGCATTGTTGGATCCACACCGAAACACGTAACATTATAGGTAGCGAAAGTTGGCTTAAGCCGAAAATAAGTTCAGCAGAAGTTCTTGCAAAAAATCTATTTAACTATATTCAGAAAGGATAGATTAAACAAAGTATGTGTAGGATTGTTAGTAGTCGTCAAAAGTCGTTATCATGTAGTGAAGTTGAAATTGATAGTTCCTGTGAGCTATTATGGGTAGAGGTTGTTCTCGAAAATCGTAACAAGTTAATAACTGGTTTCTTTTACCGCCCCCCCCCCCCCCCCCCCCGAATCTGACGAAACAATAGCAGAAAGGTTCAAAGAAAACCTGTGTGAAATTGCAAACACATACCCGACTCACAAAATAATAGTAGGCGGTGATTTTAATTTACCCTCAATCTGTGGCGAAGTTATATATTCAAATCAGGATGTACGCATAAAATATCGTGCGAAATTGTTCTCTGAGAATTACTGTGAACAATTAGTTCATGAGCCAACTAGAATAGTTAATGGATGTCAAAACACACTGGATCTCTTATCAACAAAAAATCCTGAGCTCATAACAAGCATCAAAACGGATACAGGTATTAGTGAACACAGAGCTGTCATTGCGAGTTTGAATATCGAAAGTCCCAAAGTTACCAAAAATAGACGAAAAGTATATTCTTTCAGGAAAGCAGATAGAAATACAATACATTGCTTCTTGAAAGACAGCCTCCACTAGTTTCTAACACTGAGACCTGGCTCCAAATCAAATCAGTGATATTGACAGCAATTTTCAGTTTTATACCAAATAAATAATTAAAAGAAGGAGGTGATCCCCCTTGGTACACAAAACAGGTCACGACACTGCTGCAGAAACAGCGGAAAAGGCATGCTAAATTTACACGAACATAAAATCCCCAGCATTAGCGATCCTACACAGAAGCTCGACATTGAGCGAGGAATTCGATGCGAGGTTCCTACAATACATTTCACAGAGAAATTCTTTCTCGAAATTTGACTGAAAACCATAAGAGATATTGGTCATATATTAAATATACTAGGGGCAAAAGACAAACAATACCCTCACTACGTGTTAGCAATGGCGATCCTACCGATGATAACGCTACTAAAGCAAAGTTACTAAACACAGTTTTTAGAAATTCATTCACCAAAGAAAAAGAAACCAATATTCTACATTTCGAATTACAAACAGACGCCAGAATGAGTATGAAATGTTCAAATGTCATTTTGCTCTCCGATTACCTGTCAAGCTTATTGCTGGAGAATTCTTGATTGTTTGTTTCAGTTAATCTGTTTATGTCAAATGTTTCAAAATGTTCAAATGTTTGTATAGTTTATGGGACTTAACTACGGGTTCATCAGTCCCTAAACTTACGAACTAGTTAAGACTAAGGACGGCACAAATATCCATGCCCGAGGGGGGATTCGAACTCCCGACCGTAGTGGCCGTGCGGAACGTGACTGGCGCGCCGCAATCCGCTCGGCCACCGCGCCCGGCAGAATGAGTATCAATGAAGTAGAGTAGTGAATCAAATTCGCTTAACAAGAAAAAGTCTTCTGACCCGGACTGTATACCCTGTACCAAAAGACTGGAAAGTTGCCCAGGTCAAACCTATATTCAAGAAAGGTATTAGGAGTAACCCACTACAATACAGGACTATTTCACTGACATCAATTTGCAGCAGGGTTTTGGAACATATCCTGTATTCAAATATTATGAATGATCTCGAACAAAATGATCTATTGACCCAACGTCAACAAGGATTTAGCAAATATCGTTCATGCGAAACCGAACTAGCTGTTTACTCGCGCGACGTGATGAGTGCTATCCATAAGGGATCTCAAATTGATTCCGTATCTCTTGATTTCCAGAAGGCTTTTGACATCGTACCTCACAAACAACTATTAATCAAATTGCCTGATTATGGTATATTGCCCCAAATTTGCGACTGGATAGGGGATTTCCTGTCACAGTTTGTAGTAATCGATGGTAAGGCATCGTCAAAAACAAAGGTGATATCGGACGTTCCACAGGGTAGTGTTATTGGTCATATGCTGTTCCTTAATTACGTAAACCATTCGTGAGAAAATCTAAGCAGCTCTCTTAGGTTGTTTGGAGATGACGCCGTCATTTACCGTCTAGTAAAGTCATCTGCAGATCAAAACCAACAGCAGAACGATCTAAATATCACTGTAGTGTAAAAATTGGCAGCTGACTTTGTGTACAAGGTATTTCAATCAAAAGTGAAGGACGTAAATTCCACAAAATACCTTGGACATACTATTACTTCAGACATAAACTGGAAAGAACACGTAGATAATGCGAAAGGCGAACCAGAGACTGCGTTTCATTGGCAGATTCCTTGAAAGCTGCAACAGAACTACTAAAGAAAGCGCATACACTACATTTGTCCGTCCTTTTGGAAGTATTGCTGCCCAGTGTGGGATCTTTATCAGGCGGGTTTGACGGAGGACATCGAAAGAGTCCAAAGAAAGGCAGCTCGTTTTGTACTGTCACGATACATGGGAGACAGCGTCAGGGAAATGATACAGGATTTTGGATGGGAATCATTACAACAACGGCTGTTATGGCTGCGGCGTGGGCTATTTACGAAACGCAAATGGCCAACATTCTAAAATGTTCAAATGTTTGTTAAGCTTAAGGGACTTAACTGCGGGATCATTAGTCACTAAACTTACAAACTACTTATGAACTACCTTATAATAAAGACGACACAAACATCCATGCCCGAGGGGGAATTCGAACCCCCGATGGGGAACGGCCTCGCCCATCGTAGCATAGCGCCTCAATGCTCTCGGCCGCTCCTCGCGGTGCCAACATTCTCCTCCGAATGTGAAAATATATTGTTCACTCCCACAAACATCAACAGAATAAAATTCGAGAAATCAGAGCTCGAACGGAGAGATTCAGGTGTTCTTTCTTCCCGCGATCTATTGGAATGGGAGATAATAGTATAAAGGTGGTTCTATGGACCCTCTGCCAGGCACTGTGATTTGCAGAGTATCGCATTTAGATGTAGATGTAGGTGGGACTGACGGATGATTTAGAGAAAGTTCAGAGAATGGCAACCCGTTTTGTATTATCGCGGTATAGGGGAGACAGTGTCACGGAAATGATGCAGGGTTGGGGTGGAAATCATTAAAAGTAAGGCCTTATTGGTTACGGCGAGATCTATTTGCGAAATTTGTTTCACCAACTATCTCTTCAGAACGCGAACGTAATAGCGTTAGCATCGACCTACAGAGGGATAAATGACCATCATAATAAATTAAGGGAAATCAGATGGAAAACAGAAAGCTTTATGTATTCCCTTTTTCCGCTAGCTATTAGAGAGTGGAACTATAGAGAAATATCATAAAAGTAGTTCGGTGAACCCTCTGCCATGCACTTCAGTGCGATTTGCAGAGTATCCATGTAGACGTAGATGTCGATGTCGAATGGAATGTTTCAGACACAAAGAAAACAAATCCGTTTTTCAACAATGTGTAGATAAATTTTGTGTGTCAACATAAGTGTCGTTATGAGGATAAATTGGAAATTTAACTATAGATTTTTTTACATCATATGGTACTAAAAAAAACTAAAGTCATGCGAATTTTACAGAATGTAGTAGTACCTATATTACGTACATTATACTTAATTTGTCTAGCATTGCTAACGCCTGACTAAAACTTACAGTCATTTTTTATGTACCCATTTATTTTGGTGGACATGATTACTTTTTTTTCTCTATCGTATTTGCAAAGTATAGAACTGCAAGAACATTGTTAATCTTCTATAATATAGCCCAAGGATGCACTTCAGTTACATGAGTAGCCTAATAGCAAACCTGGACATGTGACCTAATGGTCGAAATTAAGTTAGCAGTCAATCCTAAAGAACGTTTTTCTACTCTTTTCATGGGTGAAGTCAGTTTTTTTTTTCCAAAGATTGACGTAAATGTGATAAATCACACGTTAAAGTTGACTGTTGACATAAAAAACGGACACCTACATAAGAGCTTGATATCAAATTCGGACACTTGTTGAATAAAGCAGTGTGCACCAATGGGAATGCAGTATATGATCACATGACCTGGAAAATCAGACATGGCGACAATATGTACCAGGTAATAAGACGTATTAACGTTTTTCAGTAATTTTTTATAGTATTATTACTAATAACCATCTTAAAGCGAGTGAAATGGAACATATCACCAGCGACCGAAGGATAAGCTAGGAAGCGGTTGAGACAACCTGAAAAGTAGAAAATATTAAGAAACAAAGGTAAGACTAGATTGTAAACTACACTGTCCTATTATAAGGTGTGTTGTATGAAATTATCACTTGTTGGAAATAAGCTCGATGTCAGAAATAACACACGGATGCTTACGGAAAAATCTGGCGACAGTTTCAACAGACCTTATGTTAATAATTTTAGAGATTTAGTGCCGTAACATTTATTTTTGTATATAAAATTAAAAAGATTATTAGGAATATTGTAGTTCCTTTTTCCAATATGTAATACAGTTCATAATTTAATATTTTCCAATTTATGTCGATATTCCTATAGTTTCCCAGATTTTACACTTCTAAAAGATTCTCGCCAGCAGTAATCGAATCTCTGTGTATCAAAAACGGACATCTGAAGGCGTGTTCACATCAAAAGTGGACACCTACACGTTTTGCAGAGAACTTTGTATGACACAGCTAAAATATTTACACATATTAAAGAAACTTTCACACAATTAAAAATTAGGTGTTAAAATTGTAAGAGTCTGAATGAAAGTCCTTGGTCCACTTGAGCTGTTATTTTTATTGGAGTCGTGAAGACCCGCACAACCGGTTTCGCAACCTACAGTTGTATCTTCAGGCGCTTTTTAAAAGTTTTCCATATAAATGATTTATGATGGATAACGGGGTTAATGGTTAGGTGGTACCGCAAGCACCTTGGCCCTTTTCGTCAAAAAGATTGAAAAGAACCACACGGTAGACTTCTTTTTAATCTTTTGACGAAAAGGGCCAAGGTGCTTGCGGTACCACCTAACCATTAACCCCGTTATCCATCATAAATCACCTAAATGGAAAACTTTTAAAAAGCTCCTGAAGATGCAACTGTAGGTTGCGAAACCGGTTGTGCGGGTCTTCACGACTCCAATACAAATAACAGCTCAAGTGGATCAAGGACTTTCATTCAGACTCTTACAATTTTAACACCTAATTTTTAATTACACGTTTTGATTTCAAAGACGGACATATGTAATCAAATTGATATTAGCCAGTTCCAGGTATAAATCTTCGAGTATTAAAGTTGATAATGCTCAAATCAGCTGATAAATATATTAGTTCCAAGTTTCGCAATAAAAAATGACGTTTATCCCAGTTTCTGGTAAATGACAGATGTCCGTCTTTGATAATAGGCTACTCATATATTTAATTGTTTTTATACATTTATTTTTCAATATGTGTTACGCACCTCGGTTGGCCAGTAACGCAAGGTGGGCGTAGTGTTTCCGTTAGGAGCCGCTTGCCATTTTCTCACCACTTAGAAAACTCTAAATGCAAAATCGCCCTGAGGGCCCGGCGGCTCCGGCGGCGGTGTGCCCGCCTAATGGACTCATTTGCATGGCGGGCGCTACAGGCTGGCTGGCTGCCGGGCTGCACGGCGCCCCAGGGAGCTCCCCCTACCCCCTACTCCACACTTTGCGCCGGGCCTACCTGCTCCAAACAGCCGCACCACTCCCAGTCTCGGCCGACGCCGACGTTCTTCCTAAATTAAAGGTAGGATAGTACTCATCCATTTTTATATTCAATTTAACTGTTGCTTCAACAATTGTACAGTAAAACGTTTTGCCAGTATGTCTGTCTACGCACAGACCGAAAACGCCCTGACGGAGCAGTTGGAGTACTGACAGAGGAATCTCTCCATTGCAGCTACCTCGGATGTAGTAATGAGATGGGCCGGTGGACAACCCGTTATAAACTGATCAAGGAGATGCGTGTAACGATAAAAACAAGTATAGTGAACAGTCTGAGCTGAAGATCTGTGACAACAGGTCACTTGCGAGAGTTTCGGCTTTCGATATGATTTTACGTTGTTGCTACGTGATAAAATCCCATTAGTATTACTACTTTATTTTGCTATATTAATTTTCATAGATGACCGATTTCGCCGAAGGTGGGTACCATCGGATAAGATGTTACACCCATAACGTTACTGAAGAGCTGGAAACATGATTGCTGAGAGTACAAATAGTAAGTCAATGGTAAATTTAACTGCCGCGGCGGAGTGTCTGAACGCCCTGAGGCGCTATGTTCCGATGCGCGAGCCCGCTCCTCGTCGGTGGGGCATCGATGTGTGTGCTGTCTTTAGTATAAGTTAGTTTACAAGTAGTTTGAAAGTTTAGGGACTGATGACCCCCAAGTTAAGTCCCATAAGTTTAACAAACTTTTCAACATATTTTTGTAAATTTAAATATTTTATATAGTGTCGTTTTCTTTCGTACACGTGCGAAAGAACAGACGACGTACCAGTAACTGTATATATGTCCTAAACAGCCAATTGACAACATATGTGTAGATATTCAAACACACACGACCCACGATTATAGTCATAGCTCCAAAGAAGAAGAAGTAATAAGCGGCACTATCATCGTAGTGTGCGATATGATGAGAATATGGCGAGAACGGGTAGCGTGCCTTTATCGCCTAATTTGTTTAGACGAGCGCTGACCCGAAGCGGGATATACAGATTCGAATCGCAGTCCTGAACAAATACCCAGTTTCCCCAGTGAATTTATTTCATTGATCTGTAAGGATCGAGTTCTTTCAAATGTTTCAAATGTTTGTATAGCTTATGTTATACGGGGTCATCAGTCCCTACAAACTAGCTTATTCTAAGGACGGCACAAATATCCATGCCCGAAAGGGGATTCGAAACCCCGACCGTAGTGGCCGTGCAGACCGTGAGTGGAGCGCCTTTCCCCTCGGCCACCGCGGCCGGCGAGATCTTTCAATCCTTGAAATTCATAAATTTAACAATATTTCATCTTAATTTTCTTCGTATACGTCGATTATAGAACATGTTTAATTTTGTAACAAAGTATTACCGTCGCTGTCTTAAGTCTGAAGAGTCGTTTGATGTAGCTCTTCGCGTTCTTTGGAAGCCTCTTCATTTTTGAATAAGACATCCATATGATTGTAAATTTTTGCTCTCCAACTAATTGTGCGCTAATATGTATCTTTCTGGACGAACAAAACTATTTGCCAAACCGGTATTCGAACCCGGTCGTTTGCCATTCGCTGGAAAACGCTCTACTGACTAAGCTACCATGACGCGCCGTGGATTCTGTCCTCACAACTTCAGTTCCACCAGAACTTCACCTGCTACCTTTCAAATAGCTGTCCGACACACACTTTTAATTTGCAAGAAAATATATCAGCACATACTCTGCTGCAGCGTGAAAATATCAATCTACAAACATTTCATAGGCTGTGGCTATGACATGTCTCCACCATATCCTTTCTTCCAAGAGTATTAGTCTTGCAAGGTTTCCAGAAAAAAGTCGGAGACTATATACTGGCAGAAATAAAACAGTGCCAGGATAGATCATTTGGTATAGCGCTTGCCCGTGAAAGGCATAGGTCATAGATTATAGTGTCGGTCCATCACACAGATTTCAACAACCAGGAAGTTAAACTTGAACCAGCGTAATATATTGGTCTTTTAGTCTGCATCTCCCTCCCAGTAATCCGTAGAAGTTTCTTGTCAAAAGTTTTCGTTTCCTATCGCTTCTCCGTCCTCTAGAAATACAAACGATCTCGTACCAGACTTTGACTTTATGAATATGTCCTTATGGTATATTTTCGCCCTATCACAGATCTGTGGAGAGAGTGAGCGTTCCAAACACGAAAGTCTACATTGAGAAAACAATTATTTGTACCATTTGTCAGATCTGCGCAGATACAGCTGAGTTTAGCAGCATGTCAGAGTGGACAACTACGCCAATACTTGAAATGCAGTTGTTTCATTGCTTCATGTTTGTCTGTCCCGTTTTATGTATTTCTGTAGTAATGCAGATTATATCAGTATTTCTCTCTGTCGCCGCACCACTTGAAGGCTAGCGTTGTATCAGTTGACTTTAACTATTCCTCTTTTCATTCTTCTGTAGCTTCGGGAAGTTGCGCCGTATAGTACAACATACTGATGTGGTCGTGAAGTCAGAAAAATACGCCCTGGGCTTGCATATACTTTTCGACATACGGGGTATATTCCCAGTATGATTCACTATATAATCATATTCCACCAAGTTATTTAAAATTTCGTTTCTGAGCTCGTGTATACAATAAGTCAAAGTAGTATCTAGTTTTTCTGTCGCTCAAGACATATGTCTTTATTCCAAAACTACCTTGAAATAAGGAATTGTTTAAAGGATTAGCAACAATAGGCTTTCATTGCTGTGAAGGATTTTATACGGATTTAACGCACTGTAATTTCTTGACAAGTGGGTGGCCATTACGTCCCTAGATGCTTTCCAGTTATGAGGTGAAAATCGAAGACGAAATATCGGTAAGTAGCAAATCATCACATTACGTATTTTGCTAGCCATCTGTTTTAGATCCAAAAATTTAAACAAATTGCAGATATCTATTATTACAGACCACTAGAGATGTTTTACATTCAATAAAATAATAGGCATCTGGTGAAAAAAGTTGCATATTATTGTAGTTGCATAGACGGACATAAAATACCCTTAATAATACACTGTAAACGGTATCAACCTACAAAGCTAATTTTAAACAAACTGTCTTCTGGATTATTTGTAGAGTTGTCACTAAAACGCAAGAGTCTCAACACTAATATGGAAAGTTTGCAGGATTTTACTCCCTGAAAACTGGAGCTCTTGGAAGTACGTATTTGAACCAGCATCCACTTTTTGCAAGATCCAGGACTAGCCAATCCGTCAATATATTTCCTCAACTCCAGTATATTACCGCAGGGACAGTCGACAATGAACTGATTCGACGATTTCTGGTAGAACTGGGTTGGAAATTGATGGAATACTTGAGTCAGGCTAGATATCAACTATGTCAGGAGTATGACACATAAACGCACGCAGTACTGAAATAAAATCAATCTTTTGCCACTGTAATTGTCTTTTCGTCGTTCCAGTCTCCGAATCGCTAACATCTTGAAACGTGTCCATAAAAAATATTTTTGTAAGAAAATGTCTAATATTGTGCCTCCTGTTTTGTGTCGAGTAACTTGCTTGCAAGAAAATGTATATTATCACTTCCACTGTGTGTATCGATATGTGTACTTAACTCTGTGAAGTTTCATCTTTGGCAAAGATCATGTATTGCATAGCATTGTAACTCGCGCAGATAGAGAGTAGCACTTGTGGTTCATCTCGCTTAGAGAGCGGTTGAGTTGTGTGTATGACTCCGATGTAGAGCAGAGGCTGCTGTGCCAGCAAGTCGATTTGAATGTATTTGGAATATATATTGTATTGTATTGTAACACCGCTGGAATGAAGGTAAATGCATTTGATGTCATTAGGAAGAAGTTGTATTATGGAGGTAATGTAATGCTGATTATTAATAATAAGTAACAAAGTTGACCTTTCTTTCCTGTTTCATTTACGTAGTTAGAAGATTAACCTACGTCCTTCATTTGATAATTGGTTATTAGTGGATTTAAAGTGCAGTATTGATTTTGATAATATTGTTGAACAGGTTTCGTTATTGGTGCCATAGTAAATGATAGTTAATTGACTATGCTACTAAATTTAAATAATCAGAAATTTTTTAATATCTTTCTCGCAGTCAGTGTCTGTTTCAAATGGTGACTTGCCACAGTTGTTTTGTGTTTAAAATATCCGTTGCGCACATAATCAGTTTAATGCACTGTTTCTTATTTAATAGTATATACATCAATATCAGGGCCATAATTAAACCAAATTGCTGTGTTAATGAACAATTTATGTCTTATTTAACGACAGGTTCAACATCCACAACACACACACAGCTTTTAATCTTTACTTTCAGAATCTGAAGACTGGTGAGATGTAGTCCTTGAAGTACGTGGAGGAATATTTCTAGAAGATTTTGCTGGACTGTCACCGCAAGCGCTACCGTTATTGAATATGTCACGGTCACAGTCACTCCTCTTACCTCCAGTATCCCATACTCATTGCAGCCATTGTGATGAAATATTTTCGTGGAAGATGAAAGTCATAGTATCTAATATCCTGAATAACAGACAGAAGGCTGATCGACACTATAGAGACAGACTACAGATGAACACGTGAAGTAGCAGGCACGAATTCCGATCACCTTGTGACACCTTGTATACTTTTGTGATTACAGTCGAGTCCCGAAAACTTGGCACTCGGTAACGCGGCAGTCCGGATAACGGCCGCACCCCGGCACACTCCTGGAATTATTCCGTGATCGCACAATGCAGGAGAGAACTGAAATGAAAGCGTGTAGCAGTTACAGGCTATGTATGGGCCCAGAAATCATATTTTCTTTTGCCCCCTACACTCTATTTAAAAATCCTTTGAGTTTCATTAATGCAGTATGTCGATGCTTTTTCATACTACATACTAAAAAACAGTCTTGATCAAATCTACGGGAGTTCATTTTTTCACGGTGTCGTTTAAAACCAGCTTAGGCGTGATGTACAATAATGAACTGGTTTACAGCAGACAACAATGATACACATGTGACGGGGCCGCGCGCGCTCTGCCGCATCGGTCTGCGTACAGCCTTTGTCTTTTTTCAACCGCGTTTTTTGAAGTTCATGCGAGTGCAAGTAACTTATTTCATGTGTCAGATATTGCCTTACATTTATTTTGTAATACTGTATTCCATCACTGGTATTTTATTTTAAAGTAACAATAGAAAGTACTTTATAACAAAAAATGTTACCTATTCTTGTTTAACACCGTTCCTGATAACCCGGCATTTTCACAAACTCGGCAAACCTTCGATCCACATTAGATCGAGCTTTCGGGCTTCTACTGTAATAAATGAAATGTTTTTTCCCTATATTTGTTTTATTCTATTATTATGAAAGGTGCAGCATAACTTTGTTACACTGTCTCTAAAATATATCTAACTCATAATGTAAATTTCTATACATAATTACGTATAAATGTTTTTTGCTATGCTATGTTCGTACTATGGAAATTTATCAATATTGTAGCATTTACTGAGAGTCCTGTTCTGTAATGCTAGACTGATATGTAAAAGCCTGTGAGATGGTGCAAAAAACGTAAACTGCCAGCCGCGGTGGAGTAGCCGAGCGGTCTAAAGCACCTCGGTGCGGAGCGCGCGGTTGCTCGCCGTGGAGGTTCGAGACCTCCCTGGGGCATGGGTGTTGTGTGTTTGTCCGTAGGTTAGTTTACCTAGGTTTAAGTAGTTTGGAAGCTAAGGACTGATGACCACGCAGTTTGTTCCGATAGATTTACAGACATTTGAACTTTTTTTGTAAACTGTCAATTTGACAGGAACAAGTGGCACCACATTCTCGAGATTTATAGAGAGATTAGTGCCTTCAATCGTTGTGGTCGTACGCACAGTGAGCAGTAACGGCTATTGGTTTTACAAAAGCAATTTGAAGAGCTATTTACTTAAAAGATGCTACAGTTTTACCTCGTATGACGAACTAAATACACCACAAATTTGATGATTATTAGCTTATATATTTCGAGGTCAAACATGTGGCCACCACCTATCAAAGGCTATGTGATGTACACTGTTACAATGGGTCCATCATCAAGCATCTCTCGTCTCTGCAGTCTCTGCACCATAGGCAAAGTAGTTTTCTTTAGAATTGTATGCAAACATGAAAGTCATATATTGTTTAGCACAATGATAGGTACCTCTGTAAACAAACTTATATAAACCGTGACTAACCTAAGCCAGATACCAAGTAGGTCCCTGTTCATAGTATATAAGTAATGTATATTTTGTGAGACCAGTGTTCAGATTTTGCTAATTTGACGCGCATTTACGTAAGGTATCAACTATTATAGCACAAAAGCAAATGAGAAACAGAAATTGCTGTAACAGTAACATGAACTACCTCTAAGAAATCAAAGTTTATTCACGATATCACTAAGAAATGCTTTTAATAACATACTTCTTTAACAACATTATTGTTGGCTTGTCATAATAAAAAAATCATTATTCTTTAACGTGATGTGGTCACATTACGTTTATACCACAACCTTTTTCTTCTGATCTAATGAATGAAATCAAAATTCCCATGATTACAGTGTAATCTGAATAATAATTACAAGCTATCTTAGTTGCTTTCCATAGTAATTTAATTGAACAGATTGCCCCCCCCATATGAGAAACTTTTTTAAATGAATATACTACCATTGTACTAACACCAACTACAGGATCTGTCGCTATTCTTCCTTGAACTGTGTTAATTTACTTGTTTAGCAATAATTATTATTTACCTCCCTACGAAGACTTTCTTTCATTAAAGAGTGGATGTGATAAAACGTTATTTTCGTTTTAATATTTGTACTTCCTCTTGTGCAGTTTTGCAGCAAGACTTTTCAGTGTCAGACTCTATTTTTCCCATGTGTGTTTTACCTAATAAATTCAAATAAAACATGATACCGCACATTTAAATGTGCTCGGAATATATTTACCATCTTGTATGAACTGTTCGACTTCTGGACGGTAGCCTTCCTCCCTTCTTATTAATTTTATTCTTTTATTAAAAATCATAAATTCCTACACTATGAGAGGAGGTCCGATGTTGGCCATGTTCATAGTAACAGAAGGCTCGCAGGTAAGACTGCGGTACCTACTCATTGGGGAGCGGTGGATAGAAAGCTTTATAAATTTCTTGAATAATTAATCTCGTTCGTTCTTTGAAACACCATAAAAGCCCCAACAACAGTAATATTCAAAAGTCGATATTCGCATGTTCTGCAGGACAGAAATGAGGAGCAGCCTCCATGGTCATGGCTCGAGTTAGTACATCAGACTGTTACAAGGGAGTAGTAATACATGGAAACGTATGGCAATATTAAGCACACGATAGGTCTAAGCATAAACAAAAAGAATCAACAATTTAACACGTAAATTAGCCTATTTTGCTTTCAGAAATTTCACTACTGAAAAGCCTTGAAAGTGCTTCGATTACAATTAAGCTCTTTGAATTCTTGTAGCAGCTTATTGAAACTGATGCTGCAGACTATTGCACACTTTTCTGCGCAAGGGTCAGGGAGGTGTGATCCAAATATTCGATTTCTGTCTAGTGTTAAGAACAAACGAGATTAAAGAAAATTTGTATTGAGTGGTCATCGTCAGAATTCGCAGGCTAGAAAACAGGGGGTAACAAGAGCTACACGGGAGTGCCTCTCATTGCTCGAACTGCCCGTTTTTGCGCAATAGACCCTCTTTTTGAATCATAGGAGTAACGCCAATAGATAACACCATATGTCAAAAAGCAGTTTTTTCAACATGTGGGTTGCTACCTCCTGGGGGGGGAGGGGGTAAAAAAGTCGTGCACGGGAGTTCGCGGTCTTAGAGAATGCAGTAGCAGCATTTTCGATAGCATACCTACCGTCGTGACATTTAGGTAATAACGCAGAAGTGGCACCCGGAAGTGACAGTATTCTGTCATATTCGCTTAATTAACAAGTCACCCGTACGTGGAAATTTGGCTTCGTCGTCATATGTTTCGGGTGACCAGACATCACGTGACATGTATAGGTTTGCACTAATGAGACTATTGATTTTTGATGATAGACTGGCCGAAACGAGAAACAATGAAGCCATTTTTGCACCTCATGGCGACTAGTAAAATAAGCGACAGCGTTTTTGTAGTACTGCTGCCGTTATTTACAATGGTCGCCATCTTCTTGCATGTCTTTGTCACATGTTCAAATATTATGATATCAGAAAAACAAATAATTTCTGAATACCATTTTTTTTAATCAATACATAACAATATTTTTACTACTGGATGACAGTAGTTTGCAGCTGGTAAAGCGTTTTCAGTGAGTATTAATAAACTAACAACAATACCATTTTAATAATATCAAGAAATATCCATCCTGGTGGCCAATATTAACCATTTATTTAAAAAAATTACAGTTGGTTCCCATGATGGAACATCATCTGTGCCGAATGCACTCAGGATGACTCATGTCCACCGCATAAAACATATAATAGTCAAGTCCATAAAATAACTTAAAAGATCTTCGTAGTACATCTTAGAAGTTAGTACATGTTCCTCATTTTAAACTTGCAACCTTTTTAGTTATTTTATGGACATGACTGTAAAATGTTTTATGCGCAGTACATGAGTCATAAATATATATATACCAAATAAAAACTTCAGTCGCTCTTCAGGCGGGAATTTTCTTAATTTTATAACAACATTGCGGTGGGGAGGCATAATCTCCATTATGCAGTCAAATCAAATTACTAGACCATTTTATTACTGGAGAGTTGACAGTATCCTTTCGGAAAAATGGTAAGTTTAAGAGCTTCCTTGAAATATTACGAAGAGATGCATCAGATTTGATGGATTCATACTAGCACATGACAATACGTCGTCACATATTACATAATGGAATATATTATTAATACATCTAATACTTGTAATCGTAAAGACTCATCTTCTGCAGTTTCGATTCGTTTCCGCTACTGGAACTTTCACCATACGTTAGTGGCTGCGCAGATCTTAGGAATATCTCAGAACGAACATTAAATACTTTACCTTTGGATACACTGACATGGCTTCATTACAGGCCTGGGAGGTCGCCGAATATTTTTATTCAGAGACCGGTTTGGGGGTTCAAACAGTTTGAAAAATACTGTCATATGCCACTGAAAATACACAAGGAAATCTACTTTTCGTGTTGAATCATCACTTACTGCAGAAACGGTTATACTGGTAAACAACGCAGCAGGTATCTTTTGAAAAAGATCATGAACATGGACTTACCACACATACTGTCCATATGTACGCCTAGAAATTAGAACTGTTGAGTCTCAGTTACCATGTGCTCATTTAGCGAATACGTGTATCGAAGCAAGGAATTCTCTCCAACGCTGCGCCAACACGCCGCAGCCTCGCGGTCCAGATTAAGAGGTGGCCGCTCGAATGGTGAGCGAGGGCGCGAACTGCGCGCACGAGCAGTCTGGGTCGGCTAATTGCACGGGGCGCCGCTGCCGCCTCGGCCCGTTACCGCTAACGACCTCCACTCGGTGCCCGCAGGCGCAGGTCGGGCTGTTAAGGAGCCACTTGCCGTATCTCTGCCCAGCCGTTTGTGCGCCGACGGTTCAGTGCGGAGCACTCGCTCCCAGGCGCACCTGCCGACGCCAACTTGTGGACGGACAAGTAGGCGATGAAGCCTCAGTAGGCAGATTCACTCTGCATCTACATTCCTGTCCCGTAAGCCACCTCACGTTGGGTCACGGAGGTGTCTTTGCGTACCATAACTTACGTGTATGCAGGCGGGTCAGGAGACAGGCTATCTGCGTCCGGAAGCCACCCAGACATTTTCGAGGCAACCGCAGAGAGGAAAGACTGTGTAAGGAAATCGGTTTTCGACGAAAAAAGAAAACATATAACATCTCTAACACACAAACAGAGATGATAAACGTCAGTGGTATCTATAGCAAATATCAGTGATCAACGGCTGAGAGGTGGCAATAAAATTTGCCTTATTTTGTGCTCTCTCCCTCCCTCCCTCCCTCCCTCCCTCTCTCTCTCTCTCTCTCTCTCTCTCTCTCTTTTTAAAAACCACTGATGTTTACTTACGACACAGTGTAATATATAGTCTTCACACTCACTGCTGTGAATGTTCTTACCAGCTGACAGTTGCAACGACACTAGTGATCGTAGCGGTGGGCAAGCCACCGAAGGAGTAATGTTTGTTGACAATTATTTTTCTACGCAATTAACAAAATAGCTATTATATTTTTGTGTTTCTAGAAACAGTAAAATATCAAGATACATACAAGGTCGTAAAACTAATGTAAAAATATCCGAATTTCAGTGACTCAGTGGTGCGAACAACAACTTAACCATGAAGAAAGACTTACGAATATGTGTACATTTGCTGTTGATTCCGCTGAAAGTAAGTAGAATATAAACATAAGGACAACATAAATTCCTAAGTAAGAAGAATATCAACCTAAGAGAAAAAGAAATTCATATTCCGGGCGAGTTTGCTTCGCGGGAAAATATGTTTACCTGTATGCCTCTGTGGGCATCCTTCTGCTCTTACCCTAGTAGTCATTCCCGTACTTATATTAGTTGACCATGAAATATTTGGACTTGGAACTTGGTCAGATACGCGTACCGCGATATAGAACATCTCTCTTGCAGGGTCTGCCACTGGAGGTTTCTAATGATCTTTGTGACGCTTTCACGTTTACTTAAAGAGCCCGTAACGGAGCGTACGACTCTCCGTTGGAGCTTCTGTATGTCTTCTATTAACCTTGTAATTTATGGATCCCACACTGATGAGCAAAGCTCAATCGATGGCCGAACGACAGTTTTGTAACCCGCTTCCGCTATTAATGCACTATACTTCCTGGGGATTCTTCCAATGAATCTCAGTCGGGCATTTGCATTACCCACGAATGATTTTATACAGTTGCTACATTTCAGATGGCCCCTTACGTATACTTTCAGATATTTTATGGAAGTTACTATTTCGATTGTTTGTCCTGCTACTACAAAGGTATATAATAAATTATCTTACTTCTTATGTAAACATCGAACTTACACTTGTTTATTTTAAGGTTCCATTTCCATTCTGTACCCCATGTTTCACTACGCTGGATATAATTTTGCATTTTTCAACCCTTTCTCAATGTTGTGACTTCTCGACAAACTACAGCATCATCCGCAAAAAGCTCCACTGAACGTCTGATGGTATCTACGAGGAAAAAAATTCCATAACACTTTCCTGTGGCACGCCTGAGATCACTTTAACGTGTGAAGATTTCTCTCCATTGAGAATGACATGCTGTTTTCTGTTAGATAGAACGCTTCAATCCAGTCACACAGGTGCTATTATATACTCCTGGCCATTAAAATTGTTGCACCACGCAGACTCGAAATTTAACAGACAGGAGGAAGATGCTGTGATATGCAAATGATTAGCTTTTTAGAGCATTCACACAAGTTTGGCGCCGGAGGCGACACATACAAAGTGCTGGCATGAGGAAAGTTTCCAACCGATATCTCATACACAAACATCAGTTGACCGGCGTAGCCTGGTGAAACGTTTGATACGGGTCGGATTGCCGCGGTGGAGTAGCCGAGCGGTCTAAAGCGTCTCGCTGCGGAGTGCGCGGTTGCTCGCGGTGGAGTTTCGAGTCCTCCCTGGGGCATGGGTGTGTGTGTTGTCCTTGGGTTAGTTTACCTAGGTTTAAGTAGTTTGTAAGCTACGGACTGATGACCACGTAGTTTGGTCCGATAGATTTAAAAACATTTGAACATTTGAACATTAGAGGCTGGATTGTAGCCTATCGCGATTGCAGTTTATCTACATTGCTGCTCGCATTGGTCCCGATCCAATGACTGTTAGCAGAATATGGAATCGGAAGGTTCAGGAGGGCAATACGGAACGCCTGCTGGATCCCAACGGCCTTGCAGTCGAGATGATAGGCATCTTACCCGCGTGTCTGTAACGGATCGTACAGCCACATCTCAATGCCTGAGTCAACAGATGGGGACGTTTGCAAGACAACAATCGTCTGCACGAACATTTCGACGACGTGTGCAGCAGCATGGACTATCAGCTCGGAGACCATGGCTGCGGTTACCCTTGACGTTGCATCACAGACAAGAACGCCTGTGATGGTGTACGCAACGACGAACCTGGGTGCACGAATGGCAAAACATCATTTTTTCGGATGAATCCAGGTTCCGTTTACGGCATCACGATGGTCGCGTCCGTGTTTGGCGACATCGCGATGAACGCACATTAGAAGCGTGTATTCGTCATTGCTATACTGGCGTATCACCCGGCATGATGGTATGGGGTGCCATTGGTTACAGGTATCGGCCACTTCTTGCTCTCATCGCTGCACTGTGAACAGTGGCCGTTACTTTTCAGATGTGATACGACTCGTGGCTCTACCCTTCATTCGATCCTTGCGAAACTCTATATTCAGCAGGATAATGCATGACCACATGTTGCAGGTCCTGTACGGGCCTTTCTGGATAAGGAAAATGTTCGCTTTCTGCCTTGGCCAGCACATTCTCCAGATCTCTCACGAAATGAAAACGTCTGGTCGATGGTGGCAGAGGAACTAGCTCGTCGCAATACGCCAGTCTTGATGAACCGTGGTATCGTGTTGAAGATGAATGGGCATCTGTACCTGTACACGCCATCCCAGCTCAAAGGTTGCCGCCTTTGTATTCGACCATGCTGTTTCAACTCGTCATCATCGTTGAAGTGTAGACCACCAAGGACAAATTTTAGGTGTAAACCTACGGTTGTGCTTAATCTTCAATTATGTGAACCAGTTCATCAGTAATCACAGACGAGCGTCCACTTCGTTCTTCATCGTGCACTTGATCACGTCCTTCATTGACCCATCTTCTAACCATTGAATTATTCATAACATTTTGTCCCAAATCTTGCGTATTTGGCAATGGTTCAACTTTCTTTCATTTAGAAAACGAATCACAGATCTGACATCACCCGCGGTGGCATTTCCAATTACGGCTGACAAAAAATCACTACAAAGCACACATCGGCAGTAGTGATCTGAAAATGGCGATCATGTCTTCTCCATCAGTTAGAGTAACTGCCGCGAATGCTCGGAACTGCAATAGTAGCACTGCCACGGATAGAAATATAAATGGAACTTACTTTCTGGACAAGCCTCGTATTATATACGCTCGTACTTTGTTCATCAGACGACGGTGCGAAAATGTATCGAACGGTTTGCGGAAGTCAAGAAATGCGACATCTACTTGGGATCATGTATCAACTGCCCTTGGGATATAGTGGATGAATAGCGCAAGTTGTATTCCACATGACCGCTGCTATAAACGAGGAAAGTTCCTTAGGACATTCCATGAATAATCGAATTGTTATTCCATCAGGTTTAGCGCCCTTTTCAGTGTTAAGCGATTTCAATTGCTTTTCCATCCCTCCGATCTTTCAATATCCGTCATTTCTTCGTTCGCTGGATGGTTTAGAGGAGTACAGTATAGTTAATTTTCCGTGTAGCAATACACTGGAGTAAACGGTGTTACACCATGTAGCACCAAGGTTATGAAGTGGGACATTACAAAAGTCTTAGCTTCTCCCGACGTACTGAGTATTCGATAAACCTGGTGTATGCAGCTGGGTGAGGTTTGTTTATAATTATTTTTCTACGTTATTAACGAAATAATAAATATATTTTTGTTTTACAAGAATCAATAAAATATTAAGATACATACATGATCGGAAAATTATTGTAAGCCGTGGTGGAGTAGCCCAGCTGTCTAAAGCGTCTCGCTGCGGAGCGCCCGGTTGCTCGCCGTGGAGGTTCGAGTCCTCACTGGGGCATGGGTGTGCGTGTTGTCCTTAGGTTAGTTTACCTAGGTTTAAGTAGTTTGTAAGCCACGGACTGATGACCACGCAGTTTGGTCCGATAGACTTACAAACATTTGAACAAAACATTTCCGGAGAAACAGCGATCGTTAATGAAATTATATTTTTAAGAACAAAGTGTCGATCGCAAGATAATTTTTTATTGTTGTTAGGCAACCGGTTTCACTTTGCATATGAGACCATCTTCAGGCCTGGTCCGTCAGAAACACCGAAATAGTTTTATTGACACAACTGAAGGTGTCGTTACCAAACATTGATTAAGGGGGGCAATCTATGTGGAAAGAAATGGTTCCACATTCCACGATGGACATTCATGAGTAGGGATCTGCAAGGTATCAACTTCCAACTTGGAAGGCATTAAACCGGTTGCGCTGTGGAGTAACTAGGAGCAAATCAAACTAATGGAAGTGTGACTGTAGTGATACTGATAGATGTGAATGCGTAGAAGCACTTCTACTGGCTTGTCCAAACTTGTCGATAACAAATACTGTGGACTATATTCCTAAGGTTAATGAAAAAGCGTCCTACTTTGATAATTACTGGAAAGGGAAGGTATAAGCGGTGTATCCGGACACAGAAGAAGACGAGGAAACCTCACACCCCGGTGAGCCGATTTGTTACATGCTGCACAGCAATTTCTTATTTATGTACCAACGTTTTCTCTTTGCTCAATACGTAACCATTACACTATGCTTTTCTTACGTTTTTTGCAACCCAGAGTGGCACATCAGATGTATTATTACTTTTGTAAAAGTATTATGTAGCACTATGCATAGTTTACGTTCATCACAAGCCAATGGGTCACTAACACGTGTATTGGCGTATTTTGTCGTAAAAATATACAAATTCATCTGTTATTCAATGTTCAAATGGTTGTAAATCTATCGGATCAAACTGCGTGGTCATCAGTCCGTAGCTTACAAACTACTTAAACCTAGGTAAACTAACCTACGGGCAAACACACACACCCATGCCTCAGGGAGGACTCGAACCTCCACGGCGAGCAACCGCTCGCTCCGCAGCGAGGTGTTTTAGACCGCTCGGCTACTCCACCGCGGCATCTGTTATTCCCGCAATGGGTTGTAAGAAAGTGCACATAGCCGGCCGCGGTGGCCGAGGGGACTGAGGCGCTTCAGTCAAGGTCTGCACGGCCACTACGGTCGGGGGTTCGAATCCCCCCTCGGGAATGGATATTTGTGCCGTCCTAGTTCGTAAGTAGTTCATAAGTAGTTTGTAAGTTTAGGGACTGATGACCCCGTAGTTAAGTCCCGTAAGCTTTACAAACATTTGAACATTTGAAAGTGCGCATACTGCTATAGGAAAATTCAATTTAGAGCGAAAACCTCTCGTACAGATAAAATAAATTGCCATGTGTGTCGGTGCTTCATGGTGTCAAAGTCTTCTGACTTCTGATTTCACAAGTGCTTCATCCTGATTAAACGAAACGAGAAAAGTGCTTCATCCTATATGAGAATTCAAGATGGCGGAGGAAATTACCATAGCATCTACTGCAATGTCCTAACTGATGTCCCCCAACTACGCTTCCTCTGTAGCCAAGACGCTTCATAAATTTTAATGGCTGTTGTGATCTAAATGTCAAATGTTTGTAATTCTTATGGGACCAAACTACGTTGGTCGTCAGTCCCTAGACTTACTAACTAACTAAACTAACTTAAACTAACCTAAGGACAACACACAGCCATGCCCGAGGGAGGATTCGAACCCCCGACGCGGGAGGCTGCGCGATCCGTAACGTGGCGCTCCAGACCGCTCGACTACTCCTCGCGGCGGCTGTAGTAGCGACAGATGTGAATGCGGAGAAGCATTGGATTTTACCCATCTTCTGACTTGTCAAAACATGTCAATAACATGTACTATGGATGATATACGTAAGGTTATAACAAAGCTTATTACTGGAAAGGGAAGGTATAAGCGGTGTATCCGCCTTCATCCATTTCTGCATAACGTGTGATATTAATCCTCTAGTTTACCCGCCTACAGACTTATATTCTCTTTGATCTACGCCACACATTATAAAATATCAACAGTGAAGTTTAAAACTTGTTTGATTCACACGACAATATTCTCATTACATAGGCAAGCGTGATTCTAAGTGTATAATATATGTGACTACTTAAATCACGCGTACTGTCGTACCAAACAGCAGGTATTCCAACGGTATAAATGTAAAGTTACGCTAAATACTACGTGTCCTGTCTTTGTGCGCTGGTGCTGTAGGAATATTCCAAAGCGCGTTATTTATAGGTACGTTTCATTCTGCGCCGCAGCAGACCTGTACCACATGCGAGATCGGTTAAGTGCTGTAAGCTTCGGCAGGTAAATTATGAAATTACGAAACGATAGAGTTGCAGTCAGAATGGGGATTTGGAGCGGGCAGAACGCTGCGGGCCTGTGCGGCCTCGATACGTGTGTCCCAGGGGCCGTGTGTCTGTATTAGGCCGGCTATCGCCGCGTCGCATACGCCTGCAATTACACGGCGAGTAATCATGCCGCCATTCGCTGACGCCGTAACCGTCGCACAGAGCTCCGGAGGGCTCATCGGCTGATGGAAGTAATTCTCTCTTTAGAATCTAGAGCCCATTATCTGACTCAAAATACTACCGCCGAGCACAGTCTGAAACAAATTCAGTATGCAAGACAGAATTTTTTTACATGTTTTGTTTCACTTTTTCTCTTACAAAGCTCGTCGGGCCTCCAGCACGTCTAAACAAACTTCTTGCGTTATAAAAGATTACATTTTTCTTTAAGTTAAATATTAACCTAATAAATATCTGCGATTTATGAGAAAAATGAAATTTAAAAGAGTCGTGGAACAGACACACAGCTGTCACTGAAATCAGGATGATGACTGACGAGGTTCACCCCAAAAAGTATCGAAGATACTGACATAATATTAATTACAGTGGCAACTTAAGGTGTAATCAGTAATAACTACACAAAATTTAGCTCCTCATAGCGTTAATTATACAATGAGAGGACAAGAAAAGGTATCATACACAAAATACATATGGCGAAGCCTTTTATTCATATATTGATTACAATTGTAATTTCTGTTTGGGAAAGTACAATATTTTGCTGTCTCGGCTTTTTACTTGAGGATTTACTGAATTAGAGGTACTTAATTAAAATTTATGCCGTGGCGGGGTTCGAGCTCGGGACCTAATGCCTACTAAGCAGACGCCATAACCACTTTTTTTTCCAGGTAGATCTATGCTTTGCGATCGTTGTTTCGGTTCGTTCTTGAGTGTTCGTTGAATATTTGGCTCAGCTTTTTTTATTATTATTATAGAGGGCGTTTAGTCCCCTCACCGGACGCGCTGAGCCACGGCGCCCGGCTACTAGGCCACCGAGGCTTAATGACTACAGCGACTTCACCGATAGTCTTTAGGCAGGTCTCCCTCCACTACATAAATTTCAACCCTGCTTCTTGTTGCCTTATAAATACGTATCGAATTGCCAAGGTTCTCCAACAGCGGAATAGCATCCCAGCAAAGAACGTTAACGGGAAATCCTTCCATATACCTCAGGCAAAATATATCTCTGGGCAATGTTTATTTATTGATATCCCCTGCGCATGAGGTATAAGGCAGGATTTCCCGTTAACGGTTTTTTGCTGGTATGATATTCCGATGTTGAAGAGCCTTGACAGTTTGATACGTATTTATAACGAGAGGCAGAGTTGAAATTTATGTAGTAGAGGGGGTCGTGCTTTAGGACTATTCGTGCAGTCGCTATAATCATTAAGTCTCGGTGGCGTAGTGGAAGGTAGATACTTGTAACCGGCGGTTCCTCGTCGATAACGGGAAAGAGCTCTGTGTGCTACTCACCTTACCCCCCAGTGCCATCTAAAATATTATAAGATAATAAAAAAGATGAGCCAAGAAGCCATCGAGCAACAACGAACAAAGACGAACAGCATCCGCGAAGAACGGAACTACCCATAGAGCAAAAAGAGGGAAAGAAGTGGTTATTGCGTCTGCTTAGTAAGCAGGAGGTCCCGGGTTCGAATCCCGGTCGCGGCATAATATTGAATTAAATGCTTCTAATTCAGTTCTAATATCAACAGTAGATATCTAGGCAAAATATCTCTGGGCATTGTATATTCGATATTTTTACTTGAGGTTTACTTGGAGCCGGGCACCATAGGGCTACCAGAATAGTCGTTCTCTGATACGGTGTGTGATCACCTCGGACGGCCAAGAAAGTTTCACACCTGCGTGGCATTGAAAATATGAGGTTATCAATCAGAACTTCAGATATTTGGTGATTCTTCCATGAGTAATATCCAGCTCTGCAACCGTTATGGGTCCTGGTCTGACTGAAATGCATGTTCCAAGTGTACCCCAGACATGCTCAGTCGGGTTTATGTCCGATGAATAAGCTGGTCACTCCATTCGTTCAATTCCCACAGCATCAAGTACGTCGCCCACCAGTGCAGATTTGTGGGGACGAACGTTATCGTCCACCAGACGGAACACATCTCATATGGCACTTTTACGATGACGCCGTTTTAATTCTTACGGCCTGGCGTCCAATGTATTGGGCACCGAATTTTTACTAATTTTAGAACACTATAATATTTTCATTTGTGGCCTGTTTACTGGACAACTGTCGCTTTTAGTTTAGTGTTTATTCCTGCTATCTGTCACCAGAATGGCGTACTACAATGAAAAACAGTGAACAGGGAGGACCCATCGCGGAGTGCGTCAGACTTGATATCAGTAGTTGAAATTACCTTATGTAGCCCATTAATTTATGGATTTGGCACAAATTCCATTTCGCGACTTAATTCCCACAATAAAAATGAATGACAGATATAACTATTGACTTCTTAATATAACAATTTCGTGTGGTCCAGTGGCCTAGTGCCAATCTTTCGATTGGACGTCACTTCAGCGACTCACGTGTCCCTAACCTACCCCATTTATCCAAGCGGGGAAAGAGGACGTACAGTGCAACGTGGAATCAGAACCACGTCTCGTTTCTGCCGACTCGCCACATCGTTCAGAGGTGAAGTCCGGGTTAAAACGCAGACTGGAAAATTCCTCGATTCTACCGGATTCAACCTCGCGGTTTACCTCGGGCCCACCAGGCCTGTCATTGACTTCTTATTTCAAATCCTGAACTGCCTTCCAGACCCGGTGTACAATTTATTTGACATTTTTATTTTGGAAAATAAGTATCTGTTGCTTTATTTTGCACAAACATAAAATACATAGGGGCTTATAGATACGAAAAAGTGCAAGAATTTGTTTTATTCTTTTTTTCAAAAGAGTTCAAGACTGAATGGGATAAAGGGACACACACTTTAGGCCTCCGTGCGTAGAGGCCACATTCCCAAATGCGATTTTGGACTGTGTGTGTTGGTATGGTGCGTCCTGTTGCTGCCTGGAAGGTGCGTTGCAGCTGAGTTCTATTCAGCCTCCTATCTCGACGAGCTGTTAACTGGAGATAACGGTCGTCTCCTGCTGATGTTATCTGTGGACGATCTTGGACTTGTCTTATTCTAACTGTTCCTGTTTTCTCAAATTGCGTCTAGGTCCTGAAAATTAAACTTTAGGACACTCAAATAGCTGCAGACGCCTCCCTCTGTGTCTGTCCCGCTTCCAACCTTCATATGGCTCTCCGTGCCATATCTCCGGGTAAGTCACGTTCTTGTTGCATTGATATACCTGCTCACTACACTTGCTTGTGTAATTCGTTTGGTAGAGTATACCCAAGTCAACACCAACCCTCTGCAGCACCTTTCTGTTATTACCACTGTCTCGGTTGCCGTAATGTTGTCTCCACTCCGTAGAACCGACAGAGAGATGTCGAACCATTTTAGTTCATTCTGCCGATGACTTCAGCGTCTATATATATTAACTGATCTCATATTTGTTTTGACCAGTGTAGATAGTGGTGTAAGAATGACTAGCACAGGTAAAAGAGGTATCAGAATAACACAATGTTTATTATTATTAATTTTAATATTCCGTTTAGTTTTTATGGGACTTAACTACGCGGTCATTAGTCCCTAAACTTACAACTACTTATTAACTAGCTTATACTAAGGACGGCACAAACACCCATGCCCAAGGGAGGATTCTAACCCCTGACTGTAGCGGCCGTGCAGACCGTGACTGACACGCATCAGACCGCTCGGCCACCGCGGCCGGCTTAGTTTTATTATCAAGATGTTTGCTGTCTTGTTACAGAATTCTGTTAAATTCATATGCGCACTGGACAAAATATGTATTTCTGTAGTAGGGTATTTCACATAACAATGTCAGCAGCATCACATCCAATTGGAAATGTAGCTTTCTTCTAGGCTTGCTTGATCGTTCTGTTGAATGTGCATGCACTGGATTGCATAAGATATGAGTCGATGATGGTTGATGATAGTGTTGCGACGATGCAGTGCAGTATCAATGTTGTCAAGGAAAATTCGCTCACAAAAATGGTTGTCCGCATTTCTTCCACAGACGAAAGTAGCACACATCCAAATTTAAACAAGACATGTTGAGCTAGGTGGAATGATTATTACCATGATATGTTTGGCTGGAAGTACGAACAGATTCTTTTGATGGACTGATAATGAATCCAGAATCAGGCAACATTTTAAGAAAGACTTATCTTTCCATTGTTCAATAAAGTGGTTGTCAAGTTTGCCTTACTCTGAAATCGTAATGTATATCGTCAAAGGACGGCTCACGTTCTTTTGCACAACGAATATACCAGTTGGTTTACGGAAGTCAGCGGATAGTGGAAAAAAAATCTGGCTTCCATGGAAATTACTGAATCGTATACTAATATGACCTGACAGACGTTTATTTCATTATATTAATGGTAAATACATAGTATGCAATATCGTAATTAAATCCATATTTCTCGTATTAAGAATTTCAGGTGGTAAATAAATTGGATCCATGTTGTTGTTTGATGCAGCTCTCCACCTCACTCTATTCTGAGGAAGCCTCCTCATCTCTTCATAAGACCTGCAACTTACATCCATTTGAGTTTGCTTACTGAATTCATCTCTTGGTCTCCCTCTGCGACTTTTACCCCACAAACTTCCCTCCAAAGTTAAATTCATGATTCCTTGATGTCTAATAATGGGTCCTATCAGTCGATCCCTTTTTTTTAGTCACGGTATGCCAGAAATTCCTTTTCTCCCCAATTCTGTTCAGCACCTCTTTATTAGTTACGCGATCCACCCACCTAATTTTCAGCATTCTTCTGTAGCACCACATGTTTGTATGTTACAAACTGCAAAACCTTCCGACTCACAATCTTGTGAAGTACTTTCAACATCCATACCCAGGTCCATCTTTGATATTAGTCAGTCCAGGCACTCTAGCTTACTTGCATGCCTTTCACCTTATGTCAACGTTATGCACATTTATGAGAATAGACCTTGCCTCTTGAAAAGTTGACCAAACATATCACGGAGAGTTTCTCACGGTTGGTTCCTCTTTGTTCGTAATAACTCCGATAACGAGATAGATAGCTCATGTTCTTGACCGTTCTAAAGTGATGCACAATTCTTTTCCACATCAAGTCCTTCTGTTTCGCCTTAATTATGTTTTGACATACTCAAAAGGAACATAGTCATTAGCTATATGATCAGTAAATGGCTCATGAATTGGTTTGACATCAGTCATCTTTTCGGATGGCATTTGCAGCAGTTCGACATCCACCATGATGTTATTGATAGTTGCATCTTGAAGTTGCTTGATCAAACCGAAGATAGCGTTTGCAGTGTCACTTTTTCTTCAGGTACTTAACGTCATGAAGACGGTAATTCAGTGTACTGCAGAATTTCTAACACCATGTTTGTGTAAATTGTCAATGATTACGATAGGAAAACAAATACAAAATTTTCATTTCAAATTCACTATATCAGTTACACTCAAATACAATAGAGTCAGATTATACTTCTCTATCAATTACAAGGCACTATGCTGCCGCCTCCACGGATAACCCGCATCTGACTTACTCACCGGTCACCTTGGACAGCCTAAATTTCCGCTAGTGCCATCTAGTTGATCGGTTTGTCCATGTATTATACATGGGATCAATTTCCGCGAGAATCTTGACGAATATACCTTTTAGAAACTTATCCTTTTCACTGGTGCATAATGATGAATTGTCTGAGGATGTGTAATATAAGCTGGAGTCCGCAATATTCAGAACAAATAAACGGTTATTTCTTGCTTCGTATTGTATTATGGAAAGAATGACTTCGTGCTAACGTGAATCATATTGCCTTGGGAAACAAAACCACTCTGTTTCATTTGAGTTGTATATCTAGTTGCTGTGAAACCTGTTCTGCCATAGAATAAAACATTTAAAACTGAAGTTACTGAACAAACGAAATACAAATGGTAAGGTCTTGTTATTGTAAGTTTTCCATGAGGTTCTTCAAGGCTGTCAATTCTGCAGTAAAAAAAAAAATAATAATTTTTATACAGTTCAAAGTCGTCATATTCTGTTGCTTTCGGTCCAGTGTACCAGTAGTGTCTACAATTTCAGCAAATTACACTTTACGGGTAGCGTTTCCCACAAATGATTCTGTACATTGATCTTTCTGCTTCCTTAAGGAATCGGCATCCATCAATAACGTCAATGTTCTCCTATTATGTGACAATCCACTTAGCTCTGTCTTGACAGCATTGTAGACGGAGGTGCAAATGTCTCTATGTTGACGGCAGTACTTGAAGGGGACGGCGGAACATCGGGTATGTCGTGCGTTTGTGCTAAATCCTGACCATTCCTCCCACCGTTGTCCGACAACATTACAAAAGGTTGACGAAGCATGCCACACGGTCTGCTGACCAGCCTGTGGCATTCAGGCCGATAAATAGACACCTCCCGCACTAGGTCTGAGGTACATTCTGCTCCTACAAACGTCCTCCTCAAGTCGGACTAACAACGGAATGGTTACTTTACATCTACATCTACATGGGATACTCTGCAAATCGCATTTAAGTGCCTGGGTTTCATCGGACCACCTTTATACTATCCGTATACCATTCCATTCTCGAATAGCGCGAGGGGAGGAAGAACATCTGAATTTTTCCGATAGAGCTCCGATTTCTAGTATTTTATTCTGATGATCATTTCTACCTATGCAGGAAGGAGTCAACAATATATATTTGCATCTGAAGGAGAATGTTAGCGATTTCAGTTAGGTAAGAAGCACACGCCGTAGCAATAACCGCCGTTGTTGTAATGGTTCCCATCCTAGCTCCTGTATCATTTCCGTAATGCTGTCTCCCCTGTATCGTGAAAATACAAAACGAGCTGCCCTTCTTTGGACTATTTCGATGGCTTCCATCAAACCCACTTGATAAGGATCCCACACTGGGCAGCAGTACACCCAATGAGGCTGGACAAGCGTAGTGACCCATAACACTACCCTGTGGAACGCCGGTTATCACCTCTGTTTTATTCCATGACAAACCATCGATTACTACAAACTGTGTCCTCTCTGACAGGAAATGCACTATCCAGTCACAAGTTTTTAGCGATATTCCATAACCACTCAACTTTAAAACGGCATGTCCGATTCTCTTCTGCTTCTTACCAGGAAAAATGCGAGTTTAGACTGCATCTCACAGTCGACTGGACGTTTGCACTAATCGTCCGTCCTACCATCCTTCATACCTTCCTCAAGTCGGTACGTGATCGTGCTGTGTTTGACTTGTTTACAAAATCTAATGCTCAAATATTTGTAAAGTTATGGGACCTAACTGCAGTGGTCATCGGTCACTAAACTTACTAACTACTAAATCCACATTATTCTAAGAACAACACACACACTCACACATACACACACACAAACACACACACACGCACACACACACACACATGTACGAGCGAGGACTAAAACCCCGACGGCGAATGACTGTGCACACCGCAGCAAGTTGACTCTGTGTGCACAGCTTGTTTACTACGTGTCGTTTAAATAGGATACCCGGTTCGATTACAACGCCAGTGAAGAATCTGTGGAAATGGGCATTGGCAACAAACTTCATTCTTTCGCAATATGGATCTCACTGTAAGTATATGCAAAATTTTTAACATCTATTGCCTTTCGTTGCAATATTTTCAATATTCCAAGCTGTATAAGGGCATTATGTCTAAAGATGACTACACCAGAGCATCACTCGATTGTAGTTCCCTTTTACCAAATATGACACGTTTTCGATGAATCTTCGATGCGTCAAAATTGCCTTCGTGGAGAATTAGTGCATGGGCAAGGCGAGGTGCGAAGTATCTCCATTTTCTCCGGCGCCGTACGTGCGTAACCGCCAGTGCGCGGTTAGCTAGGAGCTGGTGCCTCTACCAGCTCCATTGTTGAAAGCGGCGTTCCCCCACGCTCCTCCCTGCCGCGGGAGGCACCCACATTCTGCCCCAGGGGGGTTCAGATGAGAATTTGAATGTCAGCCACGCATGCACATTGCAACGCTGCGCTCACTGCCGCCTACGTTAAGCGGCCGTGCTACGATTCGTATAGGTGCTGTCTCCGCGACGTAAAACTCTTCTCATGCGTAAAAAATACTTTGAATGTGCGTATAAAATGAGCTTATGGAAGAATGAAACGAAGAATAATGGTTTAAAAACACTTTTTATTTTATTTACTATTTTTTCACGAGGTGCTTTTTTCCGGGGGTTCACTGAAGCCGTGGTCATATAGGACGCGCCTCCACTTCATGGATCTCAGTACTCAATAAAAATTTGAAACATGTTTTATGGGTTTTTATTGGAATTTATACCATTAAATTGGGAATATTTAACATTCCTTTTTATACACCCTGCATAAGTAAGCGCCAGAA
The DNA here is from genome assembly GCA_026315105.1 of Locusta migratoria. NCBI lineage: Eukaryota > Metazoa > Arthropoda > Insecta > Orthoptera > Acrididae > Locusta > Locusta migratoria. The sequence goes on from CM048745.1 coordinate 764,278,306, forward strand.
GAACGTGTAATGATAAACTCTAACGGAATGGTAACAAATTCGCCCTGGCGTATCCAAAGGACAGAGAAAGTGGAGTGACACTGCCTCGTCGTCGTCGGTTTCGCTCTGACTGTCTTTCTCTCCCTCACACTGTTTCTGTCTCTATCTCCCCGTCTCATCAGCTACTGCAGAGTGGACTGGGCACTCTGGAACTTCAAGACTCCCCTGGGAGAGGAGGCAAGTCCTCCGGAAAGGAAGCTATTTCGGTGGAGGCAAACAGCGTTCCCGCTGGCTGCGGAGGTCCGCCGCTGCGGCTCTGCGACCGGACCGGAGACCGCCTGCCCCTCTCCACTGCTTCAGTGCTCGATGCTCACCAGCGCACCCACTCCTCGTGCGAAGCCGCCTGCCTTTCAACTCATGTTTGTCTGGCGCTTCATGTTACGGTATGTGGTTCATTGCAGAGTTTACACACTTGTGTGAAATTTCCTCTCCTTACCACCTGACGTAATCAACACTTCCTTACATAGGCCGCAGTGGAGTGGCCGAGCGTTGTAAGGCGCCTTTGTGCGGAGCGCGTGGTTGCTCGCCGTCGGAGGTTCGGATCCACCCTCGGAAACAAGTGTGTTTGTTGTCCTCATGTACTTTAAATAGTTTGTAAGCCTAGGGACTAATAACCAAAGAAGTTAAGTCCCATAGGTTCACAAATATTAGAAAAGTTGCCTTACATTAACACTTGACGTAAAATCTACAATTTGCCACACTTAACAACTGCCTATGCCTAATACAGCGTCTAAATAAAACACGAAAAAGAAGTTGTAAATCACAACATATGAGGGGGAGTTGGAAAATAAGTTTCCTCTGTCGATTGTGGTCAGAGTTGCCTACGAAGAAAATATATATATATATAACATAATTTCCAAGTACATTGAGACATTTGTCATACAGCTTTATAAGCTACCAAAGGCCTTCCACAAAAAATAGAGCGTTAAATACGGAAGAAGCGTTGAACGACTTGTTTGACGTCAGCATTGTTTCGAAAGCGCCTTCCGCCAAGCGCCTTCTTCAAAGCTGGAAACAGATGGAAGTCACTTAGTGCGAGATCAGGATTGTACGGCGAATGATGTAGGCTCTCCCAGCCAAGAGTTGTAATATGGTTTCGCGTTGCCGTCGCCAAGTGTGGTCTCGCGTTTTCATCCAACAGAAGAACGCCAGATCTGAGAAGACCAGGCCGCTTTTTCCGAATCAACTTTTTATATTTCGACGGAGCAGCATAGTACCGCACAGCATTGATGGTTGCAACCTCCAAAAAGTCCAGCAACAAAACACCTTGGGGGTCCCAGGAAACTGAGTAGCACTTTACCTGCAGACGGAGTGTTTTTGAACTTCTTTCAGATAGGTGATATGGATGTTTCCCTCCATAGCCGTTCAACGCTTCTTCCCTATATAACTCCCAGATTTTTTCCTGGGCGGCTTTTTGAAGCTTATGAAGCGCTTTGACAAATGTCTCAGTGTACTTGGAAACTGAAGAAAAATAAAGGAGTTTCTCATCTTTAATCTTTCATTATGGTTTTTTTCCTTTCATACACAATTCTGCACACAGTCGACAGGGCAAACTAATTTTCCAACTCCCCTGTATTTACTTCATCTGATATAATTTGAAAAACAATAACTTTCTTTCAAATACAAGCGAATCCTGCAGTGGTCCGCAATCGCTATAGATGCACGGGAACGTAATCAACAACCTAAACACCTTCCCTGAATCTTTCATGTCACTACCTTATCTCTATGCCTATTTCTCATTAGTTAGCTTACTTATTCCTGTAAATGTTCAAATAATCAGTGTATTTCAGTGTCCTCTCTCTCTTTCCTTGTCGTTCTCCTTCTCCATCCTACCGGTCTACAGTGTCCAACGGGCACAATATTTCGGCGATCATACATGTCGCCATCATCAGGTGAACTGACGGATATTATGGTCACTTTTGACGTCGTTTCGTTGTTTACGAGGGTACCCCTTCGAGAGCCATTAGATTTGTTTTGCCAGAAGTTTGACGAGAAGACCACCGAATTTTTTAGGCATGTCTTGACCTCCACGTATTTTCTTTTCGATGGCGAATAGTACGAACAAACGGAGGGAGTCGCCATGGGTAGCCCACTCTCCCCTGTAGTTGCAAATTTGTACGTGGAGAATTTCGCGGAGGAATCCCTAGCGTCAGCTGAATGGAAACCTACTGGCTTTTTCCGTTACGTGGACGACACTTTCGTCATCTGGCCACATGCTATGGATAAATTCCTTGACTTTCTTACACATCTGAACTCCATACAACCCAAAATCAAATTCACTATGGAGAGCCGGCCGCGGTGGCCGTGGAAACTGAGGCGCTCCAGTCACGGTCTGCACGGCCACTACGGTCGGGGGTTCGAATCCCCCCTCGGGCATGGATATTTGTGCCGTCCTAGTTCATAAGTAGTTTGTACGTTTAGGGACTGATGACCCCGTAGTTAAGTCCCATAAGCTTTACAAACATTTGAACAATATGGAGACTGAAACGGAGGGTAAATTGCCGTTCCTTCACGTCTTGGTCAAGAGAAGAGCTGATGACACCCTGGTCATGGTGTGTATCGGAAGACAACGCACACTGATCTGTATTTACACGCAGACAGCTGTCACCACCCTTCACAGAGGAATGGGGTACTTAAAACTCTAGTACATAGGGCGCGCACTATCTCCGATGCAGAGGTCTACCCCAGGAACTGGAACACCTGCGAACTGTATACCGGAAAAAGAATGGGTACTCAGAGTGGCAGATTCAGCGGGCTCTCCGCCCAACCACTACAGCACAACCTGTGGAAACGGATGAAAACACGAGGGAGGAGGTAGGCACTGCGTCTATTCCATATACCGGCGCACTCTCGGGGATGGTCGCCTGCATTTTGAAGAAACACCAGGTAGGAACTGTCTTTTGTCCACCGAATAAAATTCGTGCACTGGTGGGGAGCGCCAAAGATGATCTCTGTTTGAGGAAGGCCGGCGTGTACCAGATTCCGTGTCAGTGTGGCATGTCATATATTGGACAGACGATGCGTACCGTCGAGGATCGATGCCTTGAACACCAGAGGCACACACGACTGATGTATCCGAGCAAGTCGGCGGTGGCTGAGCATTGTCTGTCGGAGAATCACCCGTGGAGTATGAACGCACTAGGATTCTGGTACAGACGTCGAGATACTGGGACTGCGAAGTTAGAGAGGCCTTGAAATTCGCTCTAATGACGACCTCATAAACCGTGACTGTGGCTATAATCTTAGCAAAGCTTCGGAACCAGCGATTGTGTTAATTAAGAGTAAATCTAGCAAACGTAACGCAGTGACGACCACGGCGTACAGAGCCCTCACATCGACGTCATCTCAGACGCCGTCGCAGTCGGTTCCACTGCGCGACCACGACGCGGGACGCGGACCACGGAGGGGGCGCTCCGCGGGTGGAGGGTATTTAATTCGCCCGCCACCGGGCTAGAACCCATTTCCGTTCGAGCCGCCTTAGCGTGCGGATCTCCGTGCCGGCGCGTTTCCAGGAGCTCTGTCCGTCAGTTCACCTGATGACGGCTACATGTACGATCTCCGAAATACTGTGCCCGTTGTGGACACTTTAGACCGGCAGTACACCCGTGGATATTTTGATTGTCAAATACGCTAGGAGAAACTCAAGAACTGTGGCAGCGGGCAGTGGGCAAGTCAGGAGCCGCTGGCCGTGGAAATCGACTGTGCACTCGAATTCCACGTCCATAGGCTCCTCACATGCCGATAGTCGGCTGCCATGTCTAATCTGAAGATGGCCTCAGACGCGGACTGAAACATGGTTGTTTAATAAAACTAAAATAATTCTCTTGCGATCGAGACAGCGTTTTATAATTATGGTCTCTATTTAACGATCGCTGTTTCCCCGAAAAATTGTAAGTAACATGCAGAAACTTCGTTTCTCAGATACTCGTGACGAAGCCTCGAAGGTGTTTCTATCTTGTTATCGCTCTTTGCCGAGGGATGACACCTCGCCTGCGGAATTTTTCCATAGCCGTTTAATCTAACTTTGTTGTCTCTTCTGCGACCACAGCGGAAACAATTTGTTCCGCCTTCTAATTCTAAGTTCAAGGTCGACGACAATATCTTCTGTACGGTCTATGGACGTAAATGTCACTGGGAATCACGTAACATTGGCTCTATCTGGTTCAGGATTCCACTGGGCTGCACAGGCGTTATCGAGGTCAGCTGTGGTGCTCAAGTCTCAGCACGTCTGCCACAGATTTTTTGTCAGAAGATCCAGCACATCCTAGAGGTCCACGTCAGGGGACACTCCGGCGCCAGTTCCTCGTGCGACGCCAACCACGGCTGTGCGTCCTGACAACTACGACGCTACCACCGCAGCAGTAGACAACGGCGCTTCCGTATTCGTCTGCATCCATGTTCGTCGTCGGGCCCCTTGCGGTCTCCTAGTCTCGTCCCGAAAGCGTCTCCCATCGCGTCTCCGTCCCGTCGTCATGGAAAATAAGACATTATTCCATGACAGTAGAAATCGCCACACCGTTTGTGTCAGTTAACAAATGGTATCCTTGTGTTTCGAAGTAATATCATCACTGATGACCATGATGTTGACGGGTTATTAAACGATAATCTCCATTCCTTACTTACTTCGAACCAATATCTTATCTACAATACTACCGAGTGACACTGAAACTGTTGGCAACACGATCGACGCATTCACTGGAAGTGTACTTACCAATTTTTAAATGCACTATGCCCAGTTTTGTCATGGTTCTGTGCGCCACAGCATCACCAGGTTTTATAAGGCAGAACTCTACAAAAATCATTCTCATTACTGTGCTGCTTTTGGTTGAGACATTAGAAGGGACGAGAAGGCTCAGTGCACCTGGTACTTAACAGTATAGCTTAGCGACCAGTCGCGATAGTCTGAGGCGTGGCAGGCACGTTCAGTGAATCCCTTCTGGATACAGTGTATGATATATTGTGCCAGTCTATTATTCCATTCAACTATCTGAAGTTAAGAAGTCTGTTAATAAATTAATTATATGGTATCAGTTCTTTTCGTACAAGTCCGAAATTTGTTGACATTAACGGCCGTAATTTTACGAATTAGAAAATTTAAATATTTCGACCGTTTCAGGGCATTGAAAAAAAAATCCCGATGGCAAAGATGTAAATTTGTGCGGAACCGGGCGGAATTAGAACCTAGATTTCCCGCTTGGGCCTGCGGTTGCCTTAACCAATTAGGCTATCCAGGCATGCTTTCCTTCCAAATCAAATTCTCACCTTGTAGCACACTACGATTGTAGAGCCACTTGCCCATTTGATTCCACTTTCTTGCAACCTATACTGGATTCCCGAAAGGTATCGAGCGTAATAATGCGTCCGCATTGAAATTGTTAGTTGTCTGTTGGAGCAGACATACAATTATTCATATAGTGTTTGTTCTTTTCAGACATTTGTAAGAAAGTCCTTTCTGAAGGCATTTTTGTGATGTTTTGCCTTGTATGGGAGTGAAACTTGGACATAAATAGTTTAGACAGGAAGACGATAGAAGCGTTGGAGGGATGTGTGTGTGTGTGCGGTGGGGGGGGGGGAGGGAGGGAGGAAATCGCAGAGGGAGATGAATACGGTAAGCAGATTCGGATGGATTTAGGCTGCCGTTCTTATGAGGAGATGAAGAGGCTTGCTCAGGATAGAGTAGGATGGAGGGCTGCATGGAACCAGTCTCCGAACTGAAGACCACAACAACAACAGGTATTTAGTTGAATTACGATACGACGTAACACAGTCTCTCCTTGGTGCTGATAGCGCTCCAAGTACGTCTGAGCAGAGCCGTAACGCAACCATTTCTGTATATACGTCAATTCATGCGGGACCCATCATGATGTAATTTTTCCTATGCCCAGGCGTTCCTTCAGGATGCGAAGCACGGTCGTATGCACTAATCCGTTTTCGTGGGCGAGCTCACGAATCGTCTCGTGTCGATCACTATCCACTAACGCGGCAACCGTATGCACTTCTTCTTCACAGACACTAGGACGACCTGTCTTATCCATGCACAGTTTGCCGAATTGCCAAACTTAGTTGAAGAGTTTTACCCATCGTGCCACAGTTCTGTACGGCAATGCCGTTTCCCTGGCGCCTCTTGAAGTCCTTGATGACACTGTTGTTCTGTACGATCTCTGGCATACTCAATTTTGATCAATCTCCATTGTTCCTGTTTCGAAAACATAGTGACCGCTCGCTCACAAGTGACTGTGTTTCCCCCGATTGTGCGCATGCCGGTAACGTGAGACGGGGGAGTGCATTTGCTCGGATGTAAGGTAGGTATGTAAACAACGTGTGTTATCTGCGACAATAGTACATTCCATTGCATAGTGTCTCAACAGCAGTGTTGCCACTATTTGAGTTCCAACCCTCGTAGTAAAGTGGGGAATTACAGCCGACTCTCAGCCTTTATATGGTTGCGAGTTCCAGGCCGAGTTCTCCTGATTGCCTTTGCTGAATGCCGTGATCCAGCCACTATTATTTCCATCGCATCCATGACAGGCGCTTTACATTCTTTTGTTATTCTTCAGCCTTTATACCGCGTTAAGTCTATGTCATGCGAAGGTTGCCGGGTGTTGGTTTTTACGATGGTGGCCGTTGAACGTTTACTTAATTCTCGGGCCGGCCGCGGTGGCCGATCGGACTAAGACGTTTCAGTCACGGTCTGCACGGCCACTACGGTCGAATCCCCCCTCGGGCATGGATATTTGTGCCGTCCTAGTTCGTAGGTAGTTCATAAGTAGTTTGTAAGTTTAGGGACTGATGACCCCGTAGTTAAGTCCCATAAGCTTTACAAACATTTGAACATTTAATTCTCGGTTTCAGGCGTCCATTGACGTGAATAGTTGTCTTACGTTCCCAAAGATGTTTGTTGATGTGTTTTCGAGGGATTATGTTGCCCGTGCCTTTAGGCGTATTTTTCTGGAACCTTAACTGCGACTTCCAGCTACTCGTATGGGTGGCTGATTGTTGAGAGAACGATTTACCGTCTGTGCGTCATGGTAGTAGATCCTACACATACCTACGCTCAAGAAAGATTTCTCTCTTATTTCAAGATCACTCGTTAATGTTCAGAATAGTCGCTTACGCATTTTGATGTGCTTGTGATTGCATGGGCCTTGAAGTTATCCAGCCATATATCGACACGTTAGAATGGGTAGTTATCCGCTGAAGATGACTGCCAGAAATTTAGTTTCTGACTTACATGACCCAGCGTATAACCACTGAACACTCTTTTATAAGGTTCGTGTCCTAGAAACGTTTGTGTCGAATAAATCTTATTTTGCTCCTGAAACATTTCCTCCTCCTGCGGTGATGTCAGGTAAATTACAGTTTTGCATGGTTATCTGGCGAAAATTTGCATTTCTCATACGTTATAAGGTTACGGCATGCCTCGTCTATTTGACGGTTTAAGACTTCCTGACTTTCGAATTCCGTCGAGCTGCTCTGTCACTTACAGTTCGCCTTGACGACTGCCTTTCAATTGTATTAGACCCGCAGTAAATACTGGTAGGATTAATTAGAAATTACGGCTACTGAGGTAATACCCTCTGGAGGTTACTTTTTTATATAGATCTAAATGTCTAGGTAAAAATGGTGTCACCTCATTGGTCATTGTCACAAAGTTATCAGTTTTTGAAATCTCTGTCGCCAAGAACGGCGGGGAGATTGTTAGTTTCAACGTAAATCTCCCCAATTCTCTGATGGAAGTTTCGTCCTCATACCCTTGATGCTACCAATATTCGACTCTTTTGTATTGGCCTCAATTAGATTGTCGGCTGCAGTCTTCGCCGTGCAAAAGAAAAAGAAAGAAAGAGAGAGAGAGAGAGAGAGAGAGAGAGAGAGAGAAAGACAGAAGCAAACGAAAGACATGGAATGCGCTCTGCCTCATATGCACGAATACCAAATGGCGTAGCTGCCTTGTGGGTCTTTTAATCGCTTCTCAATGCAGTAGTTCCTCCATACGAGGAAATGCGAATTAAGGAAGCTTAGGGTTTAACTTCCGGTCGACTGCTAACAAGATTATTAATGAATTGAAATCATAGACATAAAACTTTTACACGGCAGAGAGGTGTTGAATCTGAAAAAGAAATCAATTTCTTTTGCCGTTACCGGTAATCTAACCCCGATACTATGGCGTTCCATCCTACGCACTAAAATTCATTGGTCTCAGTTGTACACGCCACAGTAATGGGTTGTGTGCATGTTTGACTAGCAATAATGGGAACTATCATTATTTTTGTCTATACAGGTCACTAGCTTTTACAAGACCCCTGTGCAGAATATGTTGCCAGCGGAAGCTTTCACTTAGTGCAATGACTGTTGACAAGCCACGCAACTTTGTCCCAATGCAACCAGCTTATAGAGAAAAGCTCTTGAAAGAGAGGACGTGTAACGTGTTAACGTGCGTACGAGCCATCATATTGTAGTTTGAGTGGCCTAATAAAAAGGAGAATTACCTTGAATGACAAGTATCCGTTTAATCAAAGCAACATTCATTGTAAGAAAATTACGTGGTGTTGAAAGACGAGGTGCAGCCACTTCGCTCGTATTTGAAAACAACAGAGCGGAATACAATGAACCACATCTTACAGGAATCAACAAAATGGCTACGATGCACAATACAATTACGTCGGCAGAAAGTATGAACATTTCTTAGCGCCACGAACTCAGGCAAGTTTTATCGTTAACAGAAGGGCCATATAAAATTGCTCGACCAGTTCTGAAAATTAGTATTAATTAAATATTAATATTAATTAAATAGAGCTATGTTCTTTAATATTTGGGGTTGTTCATATGTAAGAATACTCGTTTGATCTCTTTCGTTAACATGTCGTGAAATACCTAACAACGAATTGAATGATGGTTTCCTGAATCGTATACATGTAAACTGGGAATGTACTGCAGTAATGAATATTCTGAACAACGTGCTGATACTGGTAGTTTCATATATAAAGGAAGTCCTAAATTTCTGTGGCAACTGTCGTTTCTTAATGAAACGGAAGAGAAGTGTACACATTGCAATTTTTCTAATCAATTATTCATTTTTATGGAATATATTGAAAGTTATTAATTAGAATCAATGCATCTACTAAAATGTTTGACATTGTTCCTATGGACGCTTTTAACGTAGATTGCATTCCTTTTCTGTAGTTCAGATCTGACTTTGTTCATGTTACTTTTTTGTCCGCTAAAATAAAGAGTAAATATTTTGTTTCAAACCGTAATTACATTTCCTTTTGCAGCTAAAATAACGAACGGAATATGTGTAGTAATACTGAATTACACATAAATCTAGTACTTAATCTACCGGGTGATCAAAAAGTCAGTATAAATTTGAAAACTCAATAAATCACGGAATAATGTAGACAGAGAGGTAAAAATTACACACATGCTTGGATTGACATGGGGTTTTAATAAAAGAAAAAAAAAAAAAAAAAAAGAAAAAAAGTATTGCTAGACGCGTGAAAGATCTCTTACTCGTGTCGTTTGGTGATGATCATCTGCTCAGCAGCCACTTGCGTCATGCTTGGCCTCCCAGGTCTCCAGACCTCAGGCCGTGCGATTATTGGCTTTGGTGTTACTTGAAGTCGCAAGTGTATCGTGATCGACATATCTAGGGATGCTGAAAGACAACATCGGACACCAATGCCTCACCAAAACTCCGGACATGCTTTACAGTGCTGTTCACAATATTTTTACTTGACTACAGCTATTTTTGAGGAATGATAGTGAATATATTGAGCATTTCTTGTAAAGAACATCATCTTTGCTTTGTCTCGATTTGTTACGCTAATTATTGCTTTTCTGATCAGATGAAGCGCCATATGTCAGACATTTTTTGAAATTTTTTTTTTGTTCTAATACAACCCCCATGTCATTCCAAGCATGTGTGTCCATTTTTATCTCTCTATACACATTATTCCGTGATTTATTACGTTTTCAAATTTATACTGACTTTTTGATCACCCGGTATATACAAAGTTACTACTATCATTACATTATTTACAACAGTCTTCGTAACAGTATCTCGCCAGATTATGTACATGTCATTAAGAAGTATATGTTTACAATTCCTTGGTACGTATTTCATGGCATGTTCTCGAAACAGAGCAAATGCACTTTTCAGAGAAAGAGCTGTTACAGTACCTTTTAACAACTGGGGATCTTGAAGAATACAGTTGTGTTCAGTTAACAAGAGTGTGCCAAAACCTATTAGGAAGTAAGAGGAGAAAAAATTGTCATTGGTGTTTATATATATATTTTTTCTTTTTATATTTTTTGTCTTCAGTGAAACCGATGCTTTGCGGTCGTTTGTTCACGTTCGTTCTGGGTTGTTCGTTGAGATTTTTGCTCAGTTTTTCTTTAAATTATTATTATTTCTTTTTTATTTTTATTACAGATGGCTATGAACTCTCTTCCTTTCTTTCTCTTTTCATTGGTTCTTCAGTTTGATCGGTACTTTGTGGACGTCGGCTTGTTTTCTTTATTTTGATCGTTTCGTCGGTTACTCAGTGTTTCTTTACAGACGGCGTAGAGCTACAATGCCAGCAACCCTCTGACCTAGCGCGCTGATATGCTAAAAAATCTTCAAATGTTTGTAAAGCTTATGGGACTTAAATACGGGGTCATCAGACCCTAAACTTACAAATTACTTATGAACTACTTACGAACTAGGATGGCACAAATATCCATGCCCGAGGGGGAATTCGAACCTCCGACCGTATTGGTCGTGCAGACCGTGACTGGAGCGCCTCAGTCCCCTGGGCCACCGCGCCCTGCGCTGAGCTGCCGCGCCACATCTAGTTTCGAACCACCGTCTAACGTTTTCGTACATCACAAACTAATTAGTCGCCCATTCCACTACGGTGAACAGCTGCGAAAGTAATCCGTAATTCTCGTGCCATCGATGGCAGGTGTTAACTGCTAACTTGGCATTTTTAGATATTAGATTATAATTCATTGTCCTATGACGAGTTTTTGATAATTTTCAATGCGCAATTGCTCTGGAATGACAACTCTTGAGCTATAATAAGAAATGCATCAAATACAGAAAGCAAGGTGGCGTATGCAAAAGAGAGTTTCGGGCGAGGGTTGTGACGTGACTGATTTCTGAACGCCAAATGTACGATGTGTTCTATCCTGGCTATAATCATTCATAACCAGTACTGCTAAAGAAAATGAACTTGGAACAAACTACCAAGGCAAGACAGGTGATAATATTTTAACGGAAAATATAAAGAAAATGTGGAAGAAATATTAAAATAATAGTTTACATAGCAAAAATATAGAAAAGGAATATGTTTATCAAAACTAAAGTCAAATATTAAAAAACTTTGGCAGGTTGTTAAAATATGGTCAGAAAGAATATAACATGTTGGATGCCTAGATATTATAACAATAGTAGTGATCGTATCGTCCATAATTTCTTGTAATTTACATTTTTATTATTTTTGTCCAAAAAATCATAAAACGACAAGCAAATCTAAAGCGGGCCGTAAAATAACGTCAGTGTGATATTTTCTTTTCACATTACCAGAGAAGAAGTAGATTGAGCCCTCACGAACCAGCCTTCTCATTGTGCTGAAAAATACGCTAAGCGTCCATACTAGAGACGTGCAAAAAAAAAAAAAAAAAAAAAAAAAAAAAAAAAAAAAAAAAAAAAGTGACCATCAATGAACTGATTAATTATCGGCGAACATATTACTCAGAAATTATACTAGACTTAGGTGGATGGAATGTCGTTTCTAACCATTACATTACAATGAGATGCCATTAAGAAATTTCCACATGTTAACAACATGATTGATACCCCCAGCTGATGCATGAGACGCCAGCGACTCAATAAACGGCCTGCTCGTCCTCCCAGCCTCTTGTTATGTTGTGTTATGGTCTTCAGTCCGGAGACTGGTTTGATGCAGCTCTCCACAAGCCTTTTCATCTCCTCATAAGAACGGCAACCTACATCCACTTGAATCTGTTTACTATACGAATCTCTTGGTCTCCCTCTGCGATTTTTACCCCACACACTTCCTTCCAATGCTAAATTTACGATTCCTCGATGTCTAAGAATGTGTCCTACCAAGCGATCCCTTCTTTTAGTCAGGGTATGCCAAAAATTCCTTTTCTCAGCAATTCTGTTAAGTACCTCTTCATTAGTTATGCGATCTACCCACCTAATCTTCAGCATTCTTCTGTAGCACCACATTTCAAAAGCCTCTAACCTCTTCCTGTCCGCACTGCTTATCGTCCATGTTTCACTTCCGTACAAGGCAACACTCCACACAAATGCCTTCAGAAAAGACTTCCTTACACTTAAATTAATATTCGATGTTAGCAAATTTCTCTTTTTCAAACATGCTTTTCTTCCCATTGCCATTCTGCATTTTATATCCTCTGTACTGCGACCATCACATGTTATTTTACTACCCAAGTAACAAAACTCATCTACCACCTTCATTGTTTCGTTACCTAATCTAATTCCTTCAGCATCGCCGGATTTTCTAAGACCGCATTCCATTATTTTTGTTTTGCTCTTGTTAATGTTCATTTTATACGCTCTCTTCAACACACTGTCCATTCCATTCAACTGCTCTTCCAGGTCCTTTGCTGTCTCTGACAGAATTACTATGTCATCAGCAAAACGCAATGTTTTTATTTCTTCCCCCTGAACTTTAATCCCTATTCCAAATTTTTCCTTACTTTCCTTCACCGCCTGCTCGATGTACAAATTGAATAATATCGGAGAAAGGCTACAGCCCTGTCTTACTCCCTTCCCAACTGATGCTTTCCTTTCATGCCCTTCGAGTCTAATAACTGCCGTCTGGCTTTTGTACAAGTTGTAAATAACTCACCTTTCCCTATATTTTACCCCTGCTGACTTCAGAATTTGAAAGAGTGTATTCCAGTCAACATTGTCAAACGCTTTCTCCAAATTTACAAAAGCTAAAAATGTAGGTTTGCCTTTCCTTAATCTATCTTCTAAGATATTGTCAAACGCTTTCTCCAAATCTACAAAAGCTAAAAATGTAGGTTTGCCTTTCCTTAATCTATCTTCTAAGAAAAGACGTAAAGTGAGTATTGCCTCTCGGGTTCCTACGTTCCTCCTGAATCCAAACTGCCGGCCGCGGTGGCCGAGGAGACTGAGGCGCTTCAGTCACGGTCCGCACGGCCACTACGGTCGGGGGTTCGAATCCCCCCTCGGGCATGGATATTTGTGCCGTCCTAGTTCGTAAGTAGTTGATAAGTAGTTTGTAAGATTAGGGACTGATGACCCCGTAGTTAAGTCCCATACGACTTACAAACATTTGAACATTTTTTTTTGAATCCAAACTGATCTTCCCCGAGGTCAGATTCTACCAGCTTTTCCATTCTCCTGTAGATAATTAGTGTTAATATTTTGCAACCATGATTTATCAAACTGATGGTTCTGTAATTTTCACACATGTCTGCACCCGATTTCTTTGGAATGGGGATTATTACATTTTTCTTAAAGTCTGAGGGTATTTCGCCTGTCTCATACATCCTACACACCAGTTCAAATAGTTTTGTCATGGCTGGATCTCCCAGAGACTTTAGTAGCTCTGAGGGTATGTTATCTACTCATGGGGCCTTGTTCCGACCTAGGTCTTTCAGGGCTCTGTCAAATTCATCTCTCAGTATAGTATCTCCTATTTCATCTTGATCTACTTCCTCTTCCCTTCCTACAACATCGTCTCTAAGTTCATTTCCTTTGTAGAGCTGCTCTATGTACTCTTTCCTCCTTTCAGCTTTCCCTTCTTTGCTGAGAACTGGTTTCCCATCTGAGTTCTTGATATTGGTAGAGTTGCTTTTCTTGTCCCCAAATGTCTCTCTTATTTTCCTGTAGGCGGTATCTACTTTTCCCCTTCTTATACATTCTTCTACAGATTTGCATTTGGCTTCTAGCCACTCCTGCTTAGCCATTTTGCACTTCCTGTCACTCTCATTTCTTAATCGTCTGTACTCCATTTTGCCTGTTTCATTTACTGCATTTTTATATTTTCTCCTTTCATCAATTGAACCACAGACATTGCCGAGGTGGGGTAGCTTGCGTGCCTCAAAGATGCAGATAGCCGTACCGTAGGTGCAACCACAGCGGAGGGGTATCTGTGGAGAGGCCAGACAAACGTGTAGTTCCTGAAGAGGGGCAGCAGCCTTTTCAGTAGTTACAGGGCCAACAGTCTGGATGATTGACTGAGCTGGCCTTGTAACATCAGCTAATGTGGCTTTGCCACACAGTTACTGCGAACGGCTGAAAACAATGGGAAACTACAGCCGTTACATTTCCCGAGGACAAGCAGCCCTACTGTATGAAAATATGATGATGGCATCCTCTTGGGTAAAATATTCCGGAGGTAAAATAGTCCCCCATTCGGATCTCCGGGCGGGGACTACTCAGGAGGATGTTGTCATCAGGAAAGATAATACTGGCATTCTAGGGATCGGAGCGTGGAATGTTAGATCCCTTAATCGAGTAGGAAAATTAGAAAATTTAAAAAGGGAAATGGATAAGTTGAAGTTAGATATAGTGGGAATTAGTGAAGTTCGGTGGCAGGATGAACATGATTTCTGGTCAGGTGAGTACAGGATTATAAGTACAAAATCAGTTGGGAGTATCACAGGAGTAGGACTGATAATGAATAAGAAAATAGGAATGCGGGTAAACTACTATGAGCAGCACAGTGATCGCATTATCACTGTCAAGATAGATACGAAGCCAACACCGACAACGGTAGTACAGGTTTATATGCCAACTAGCTCTGCCGATGATGAGGAGATAGAAGAAATATATGAAAACCCAGCCTCTATCCAGTAGATTTATATTGTGCCATTTGCAGTGAGTATGTCACGCCTAATAGTAAAGAAAAATTCTACAAGGGAGTCAGCAAATACAAAATACGCGCGTATTATGTCAACGAGTGAAAATGTCAATGATGCAGTGCATAGTTGCCTCTATTACTGCTCGTAGTATCCATTTACAGCAGTATCTGTAAATAATTAAGAAATAAATTACACCGTATCGACACAAGCAACCAACCAGTATAAGAAGCGGACCGAAATGTAGTAACAAAATTAAATAAAAATATTTACAGGATTCGTGCTGTTTATTGTCAGGTCAGCTAACGAACATCATAATGATTTAAACACACACACACGAACGCATGTCTGTGCAGCTTATAAACAATACATTCTATGAAATAGAACATCAGTAGCACTTCCCATTATCGCGATATATGAGGTATTGCGTGGTTCTAGAGATATTTTCGATGAAAAAGTTGAGTGAGAAAACCTATAGTATTCCATCTGCTCTACAAATATGGCCACTTCGTTTATCGTGATTTTGTCGCAAATTTTGCTTAGAATTCTCTAGTGTATTGTACTAAGGATGTCAGTAATGTACTGCACGACACTGAGTACCGTTATTCAGAACCCGTACGGCCGTCAGGTTCCATGGTGTAATGGTTAGCACTCTGGACTTTGAATCCAGCGATCCGAGTTCGAATCTCGGTGGAACCTGTCGCTGGTCTTTTATTGCCGCTGCTGCGACTCTTGTCATTCTTTAGATTATGTATATTAACTTATAGGTAGGATCATGTAATGCAAATTGCGATAGCAGGCCACGGAAAAATGGGCATCCTCCCAGTGTCCGTGCTTTCGCTACTGGTGTTAATAGCGAAAAAGACGTTTTCCAAATGCGAGAGGGCAGGCTGAGTCGTTCTTTGAGCATGCTGCTCTTTGGAAACGACGTGAGCTGAACATGCAGTGCAGGTGATGATGTCGACAAAGAAGTAAACAAATGCAACGTGTCCCATCAGACATGTTTCACGTCATTCGGTTGGCAGCATCTTTGTTGCAGCGCCGGACAAGCATCGTGTTTTCACCGTGCCGTGGGATACTTTTAGAGACCAGCAAATCTGCCAAAGCGGCGAGAGCGAAAAGTAGGGCCTGTCCGGGATTTGAACCCGGGACCTCCTGCACCCAAAGCAGGAATCATACCCCTAGACCAACAGGCCGCTCGAGCGTTGTGTTCTGCACAGCAGCACTAGCTTTGCTCGTACCGTGCTTGCTAGCTACGGAATCGTATGTCGACTGTCTACTGTAACGGGTTTCGTTTAGACAACAACCATACAGGCAGCCATTCTGGCAGCATTGCTGAAAAATGTGAAAAATCTCTGTCAAATCTGTGAGAGCACTGCGTTCCCGTAAAGTACAACTGTCGCCATTTGACACATATTTCGCTGCATATTGTAATGGGAGCAGACTTCCTTCCTTTTGACATGTCATCCTATTTAGCTGAGATACCAACACCTTTTTACGAAAAACAAGTGAAGACTCGTGCTGCAAGCGAATCTATAGTATTCCATCTGCTCTACAAATATGGCCACTTCGTTTATCGTGATTTTGTCGCAAATTTTGCTTAGAATTCTCTAGTGTATTGTACTAAGGATGTCAGTAATGTACTGCACGAGACTGAGTACCGTTATTCAGAAGCCGTACGGCCGTCAGGTTCCATGGTGTAATGGTTAGCACTCTGGACTTTGAATCCAGCCATCCGAGTTCGAATCTCGGTGGAACCTGTCGCTGGTCTTTCATTGCCGCTGCTGCGACTCTAGTCATTCTTTAGATTATGTATATTAACTTATAGGTAGGATCATGTAATGCAAATTGCGATAGCAGGCCACGGAAAAATGGGCATCCTCCCAGTGTCCGTGCTTTCGCTACTGGTGTTAATAGCGAAAAAGACGTTTTCCAAATGCGAGAGGGCAGGCCGAGTCGTTCTTTGAGCATGCTGCTCTTTGGAAACGACGTGAGCTGAACATGCAGTGCAGGTGATGATGTCGACAGAGAAGTAAACAAATGCAACGTGTCCCATCAGACATGTTTCACGTCATTCGGTTGGCAGCATCTTTGTTGCAGCGCCGGACAAGCATCGTGTTTTCACCGTGCCGTGGGATACTTTTAGAGACCAGCAAATCTGCCAAAGCGGCGAGAGCGAAAAGTAGGGCCTGTCCGGGATTTGAACCCGGGACCTCCTGCACCCAAAGCAGGAATCATACCCCTAGACCAACAGGCCGCTCGAGCGTTGTGTTCTGCACAGCAGCACTAGCTTTGCTCGTACCGTGCTTGCTAGCTACGGAATCGTATGTCGACTGTCTACTGTAACGGGTTTCGTTTAGACAACAACCATACAGGCAGCCATTCTGGCAGCATTGCTGAAAAATGTGAAAAATCTCTGTCAAATCTGTGAGAGCACTGCGTTCCCGTAAAGTACAACTGTCGCCATTTGACACATATTTCGCTGCATATTGTAATGGGAGCAGACTTCCTTCCTTTTGACATGTCATCCTATTTAGCTGAGATACCAACACCTTTTTACGAAAAACAAGTGAAGACTCGTGCTGCAAGCGAATCTAAAGTATTCCATCTGCTCTACAAATATGGCCACTTCGTTTATCGTGATTTTGTCGCAAATTTTGCTTAGAATTCTCTAGTGTATTGTACTAAGGATGTCAGTAATGTACTGCACGAGACTGAGTACCGTTATTCAGAAGCCGTACGGCCGTCAGGTTCCATGGTGTAATGGTTAGCACTCTGGACTTTGAATCCAGCCATCCGAGTTCGAATCTCGGTGGAACCTGTCGCTGGTCTTTTATTGCCGCTGCTGCGACTCTAGTCATTCTTTAGATTATGTATATTAACTTATAGGTAGGATCATGTAATGCAAATTGCGATAGCAGGCCACGGAAAAATGGGCATCCTCCCAGTGTCCGTGCTTTCGCTACTGGTGTTAATAGCGAAAAAGACGTTTTCCAAATGCGAGAGGGCAGGCCGAGTCGTTCTTTGAGCATGCTGCTCTTTGGAAACGACGTGAGCTGAACATGCAGTGCAGGTGATGATGTCGACAGAGAAGTAAACAAATGCAACGTGTCCCATCAGACATGTTTCACGTCATTCGGTTGGCAGCATCTTTGTTGCAGCGCCGGACAAGCATCGTGTTTTCACCGTGCTGTGGGATACTTTTAGAGACCAGCAAATCTGCCAAAGCGGCGAGAGCGAAAAGTAGGGCCTGTCCGGGATTTGAACCCGGGACCTTCTGCACCCAAAGCAGGAATCATACCCCTAGACCAACAGGCCGCTCGAGCGTTGTGTTCTGCACAGCAGCACTAGCTTTGCTCGTACCGTGCTTGCTAGCTACGGAATCGTATGTCGACTGTCTACTGTAACGGGTTTCGTTTAGACAACAACCATACAGGCAGCCATTCTGGCAGCATTGCTGAAAAATGTGAAAAATCTCTGTCAAATCTGTGAGAGCACTGCGTTCCCGTAAAGTACAACTGTCGCCATTTGACACATATTTCGCTGCATATTGTAATGGGAGCAGACTTCCTTCCTTTTGACATGTCATCCTATTTAGCTGAGATACCAACACCTTTTTACGAAAAACAAGTGAAGACTCGTGCTGCAAGCGAATCTAAAGTATTCCATCTGCTCTACAAATATGGCCACTTCGTTTATCGTGATTTTGTCGCAAATTTTGCTTAGAATTCTCTAGTGTATTGTACTAAGGATGTCAGTAATGTACTGCACGAGACTGAGTACCGTTATTCAGAAGCCGTACGGCCGTCAGGTTCCATGGTGTAATGGTTAGCACTCTGGACTTTGAATCCAGCCATCCGAGTTCGAATCTCGGTGGAACCTGTCGCTGGTCTTTTATTGCCGCTGCTGCGACTCTAGTCATTCTTTAGATTATGTATATTAACTTATAGGTAGGATCATGTAATGCAAATTGCGATAGCAGGCCACGGAAAAATGGGCATCCTCCCAGTGTCCGTGCTTTCGCTACTGGTGTTAATAGCGAAAAAGACGTTTTCCAAATGCGAGAGGGCAGGCCGAGTCGTTCTTTGAGCATGCTGCTCTTTGGAAACGACGTGAGCTGAACATGCAGTGCAGGTGATGATGTCGACAGAGAAGTAAACAAATGCAACGTGTCCCATCAGACATGTTTCACGTCATTCGGTTGGCAGCATCTTTGTTGCAGCGCCGGACAAGCATCGTGTTTTCACCGTGCTGTGGGATACTTTTAGAGACCAGCAAATCTGCCAAAGCGGCGAGAGCGAAAAGTAGGGCCTGTCCGGGATTTGAACCCGGGACCTCCTGCACCCAAAGCAGGAATCATACCCCTAGACCAACAGGCCGCTCGAGCGTTGTGTTCTGCACAGCAGCACTAGCTTTGCTCGTACCGTGCTTGCTAGCTACGGAATCGTATGTCGACTGTCTACTGTAACGGGTTTCGTTTAGACAACAACCATACAGGCAGCCATTCTGGCAGCATTGCTGAAAAATGTGAAAAATCTCTGTCAAATCTGTGAGAGCACTGCGTTCCCGTAAAGTACAACTGTCGCCATTTGACACATATTTCGCTGCATATTGTAATGGGAGCAGACTTCCTTCCTTTTGACATGTCATCCTATTTAGCTGAGATACCAACACCTTTTTACGAAAAACAAGTGAAGACTCGTGCTGCAAGCGAATCTAAAGTATTCCATCTGCTCTACAAATATGGCCACTTCGTTTATCGTGATTTTGTCGCAAATTTTGCTTAGAATTCTCTAGTGTATTGTACTAAGGATGTCAGTAATGTACTGCACGAGACTGAGTACCGTTATTCAGAAGCCGTACGGCCGTCAGGTTCCATGGTGTAATGGTTAGCACTCTGGACTTTGAATCCAGCCATCCGAGTTCGAATCTCGGTGGAACCTGTCGCTGGTCTTTTATTGCCGCTGCTGCGACTCTAGTCATTCTTTAGATTATGTATATTAACTTATAGGTAGGATCATGTAATGCAAATTGCGATAGCAGGCCACGGAAAAATGGGCATCCTCCCAGTGTCCGTGCTTTCGCTACTGGTGTTAATAGCGAAAAAGACGTTTTCCAAATGCGAGAGGGCAGGCCGAGTCGTTCTTTGAGCATGCTGCTCTTTGGAAACGACGTGAGCTGAACATGCAGTGCAGGTGATGATGTCGACAGAGAAGTAAACAAATGCAACGTGTCCCATCAGACATGTTTCACGTCATTCGGTTGGCAGCATCTTTGTTGCAGCGCCGGACAAGCATCGTGTTTTCACCGTGCTGTGGGATACTTTTAGAGACCAGCAAATCTGCCAAAGCGGCGAGAGCGAAAAGTAGGGCCTGTCCGGGATTTGAACCCGGGACCTTCTGCACCCAAAGCAGGAATCATACCCCTAGACCAACAGGCCGCTCGAGCGTTGTGTTCTGCACAGCAGCACTAGCTTTGCTCGTACCGTGCTTGCTAGCTACGGAATCGTATGTCGACTGTCTACTGTAACGGGTTTCGTTTAGACAACAACCATACAGGCAGCCATTCTGGCAGCATTGCTGAAAAATGTGAAAAATCTCTGTCAAATCTGTGAGAGCACTGCGTTCCCGTAAAGTACAACTGTCGCCATTTGACACATATTTCGCTGCATATTGTAATGGGAGCAGACTTCCTTCCTTTTGACATGTCATCCTATTTAGCTGAGATACCAACACCTTTTTACGAAAAACAAGTGAAGACTCGTGCTGCAAGCGAATCTATAGTATTCCATCTGCTCTACAAATATGGCCACTTCGTTTATCGTGATTTTGTCGCAAATTTTGCTTAGAATTCTCTAGTGTATTGTACTAAGGATGTCAGTAATGTACTGCACGAGACTGAGTACCGTTATTCAGAAGCCGTACGGCCGTCAGGTTCCATGGTGTAATGGTTAGCACTCTGGACTTTGAATCCAGCGATCCGAGTTCGAATCTCGGTGGAACCTGTCGCTGGTCTTTTATTGCCGCTGCTGCGACTCTAGTCATTCTTTAGATTATGTATATTAACTTATAGGTAGGATCATGTAATGCAAATTGCGATAGCAGGCCACGGAAAAATGGGCATCCTCCCAGTGTCCGTGCTTTCGCTACTGGTGTTAATAGCGAAAAAGACGTTTTCCAAATGCAAATTGCGATAGCAGGCCACGGAAAAATGGGCATCCTCCCAGTGTCCGTGCTTTCGCTACTGGTGTTAATAGCGAAAAAGACGTTTTCCAAATGCGAGAGGGCAGGCTGAGTCGTTCTTTGAGCATGCTGCTCTTTGGAAACGACGTGAGCTGAACATGCAGTGCAGGTGATGATGTCGACAAAGAAGTAAACAAATGCAACGTGTCCCATCAGACATGTTTCACGTCATTCGGTTGGCAGCATCTTTGTTGCAGCGCCGGACAAGCATCGTGTTTTCACCGTGCCGTGGGATACTTTTAGAGACCAGCAAATCTGCCAAAGCGGCGAGAGCGAAAAGTAGGGCCTGTCCGGGATTTGAACCCGGGACCTCCTGCACCCAAAGCAGGAATCATACCCCTAGACCAACAGGCCGCTCGAGCGTTGTGTTCTGCACAGCAGCACTAGCTTTGCTCGTACCGTGCTTGCTAGCTACGGAATCGTATGTCGACTGTCTACTGTAACGGGTTTCGTTTAGACAACAACCATACAGGCAGCCATTCTGGCAGCATTGCTGAAAAATGTGAAAAATCTCTGTCAAATCTGTGAGAGCACTGCGTTCCCGTAAAGTACAACTGTCGCCATTTGACACATATTTCGCTGCATATTGTAATGGGAGCAGACTTCCTTCCTTTTGACATGTCATCCTATTTAGCTGAGATACCAACACCTTTTTACGAAAAACAAGTGAAGACTCGTGCTGCAAGCGAATCTATAGTATTCCATCTGCTCTACAAATATGGCCACTTCGTTTATCGTGATTTTGTCGCAAATTTTGCTTAGAATTCTCTAGTGTATTGTACTAAGGATGTCAGTAATGTACTGCACGAGACTGAGTACCGTTATTCAGAAGCCGTACGGCCGTCAGGTTCCATGGTGTAATGGTTAGCACTCTGGACTTTGAATCCAGCCATCCGAGTTCGAATCTCGGTGGAACCTGTCGCTGGTCTTTTATTGCCGCTGCTGCGACTCTAGTCATTCTTTAGATTATGTATATTAACTTATAGGTAGGATCATGTAATGCAAATTGCGATAGCAGGCCACGGAAAAATGGGCATCCTCCCAGTGTCCGTGCTTTCGCTACTGGTGTTAATAGCGAAAAAGACGTTTTCCAAATGCGAGAGGGCAGGCCGAGTCGTTCTTTGAGCATGCTGCTCTTTGGAAACGACGTGAGCTGAACATGCAGTGCAGGTGATGATGTCGACAGAGAAGTAAACAAATGCAACGTGTCCCATCAGACATGTTTCACGTCATTCGGTTGGCAGCATCTTTGTTGCAGCGCCGGACAAGCATCGTGTTTTCACCGTGCCGTGGGATACTTTTAGAGACCAGCAAATCTGCCAAAGCGGCGAGAGCGAAAAGTAGGGCCTGTCCGGGATTTGAACCCGGGACCTTCTGCACCCAAAGCAGGAATCATACCCCTAGACCAACAGGCCGCTCGAGCGTTGTGTTCTGCACAGCAGCACTAGCTTTGCTCGTACCGTGCTTGCTAGCTACGGAATCGTATGTCGACTGTCTACTGTAACGGGTTTCGTTTAGACAACAACCATACAGGCAGCCATTCTGGCAGCATTGCTGAAAAATGTGAAAAATCTCTGTCAAATCTGTGAGAGCACTGCGTTCCCGTAAAGTACAACTGTCGCCATTTGACACATATTTCGCTGCATATTGTAATGGGAGCAGACTTCCTTCCTTTTGACATGTCATCCTATTTAGCTGAGATACCAACACCTTTTTACGAAAAACAAGTGAAGACTCGTGCTGCAAGCGAATCTATAGTATTCCATCTGCTCTACAAATATGGCCACTTCGTTTATCGTGATTTTGTCGCAAATTTTGCTTAGAATTCTCTAGTGTATTGTACTAAGGATGTCAGTAATGTACTGCACGAGACTGAGTACCGTGATTCAGAAGCCGTACGGCCGTCAGGTTCCATGGTGTAATGGTTAGCACTCTGGACTTTGAATCCAGCGATCCGAGTTCGAATCTCGGTGGAACCTGTCGCTGGTCTTTTATTGCCGCTGCTGCGACTCTAGTCATTCTTTAGATTATGTATATTAACTTATAGGTAGGATCATGTAATGCAAATTGCGATAGCAGGCCACGGAAAAATGGGCATCCTCCCAGTGTCCGTGCTTTCGCTACTGGTGTTAATAGCGAAAAAGACGTTTTCCAAATGCGAGAGGGCAGGCCGAGTCGTTCTTTGAGCATGCTGCTCTTTGGAAACGACGTGAGCTGAACATGCAGTGCAGGTGATGATGTCGACAGAGAAGTAAACAAATGCAACGTGTCCCATCAGACATGTTTCACGTCATTCGGTTGGCAGCATCTTTGTTGCAGCGCCGGACAAGCATCGTGTTTTCACCGTGCCGTGGGATACTTTTAGAGACCAGCAAATCTGCCAAAGCGGCGAGAGCGAAAAGTAGGGCCTGTCCGGGATTTGAACCCGGGACCTTCTGCACCCAAAGCAGGAATCATACCCCTAGACCAACAGGCCGCTCGAGCGTTGTGTTCTGCACAGCAGCACTAGCTTTGCTCGTACCGTGCTTGCTAGCTACGGAATCGTATGTCGACTGTCTACTGTAACGGGTTTCGTTTAGACAACAACCATACAGGCAGCCATTCTGGCAGCATTGCTGAAAAATGTGAAAAATCTCTGTCAAATCTGTGAGAGCACTGCGTTCCCGTAAAGTACAACTGTCGCCATTTGACACATATTTCGCTGCATATTGTAATGGGAGCAGACTTCCTTCCTTTTGACATGTCATCCTATTTAGCTGAGATACCAACACCTTTTTACGAAAAACAAGTGAAGACTCGTGCTGCAAGCGAATCTATAGTATTCCATCTGCTCTACAAATATGGCCACTTCGTTTATCGTGATTTTGTCGCAAATTTTGCTTAGAATTCTCTAGTGTATTGTACTAAGGATGTCAGTAATGTACTGCACGAGACTGAGTACCGTGATTCAGAAGCCGTACGGCCGTCAGGTTCCATGGTGTAATGGTTAGCACTCTGGACTTTGAATCCAGCGATCCGAGTTCGAATCTCGGTGGAACCTGTCGCTGGTCTTTTATTGCCGCTGCTGCGACTCTAGTCATTCTTTAGATTATGTATATTAACTTATAGGTAGGATCATGTAATGCAAATTGCGATAGCAGGCCACGGAAAAATGGGCATCCTCCCAGTGTCCGTGCTTTCGCTACTGGTGTTAATAGCGAAAAAGACGTTTTCCAAATGCGAGAGGGCAGGCTGAGTCGTTCTTTGAGCATGCTGCTCTTTGGAAACGACGTGAGCTGAACATGCAGTGCAGGTGATGATGTCGACAAAGAAGTAAACAAATGCAACGTGTCCCATCAGACATGTTTCACGTCATTCGGTTGGCAGCATCTTTGTTGCAGCGCCGGACAAGCATCGTGTTTTCACCGTGCCGTGGGATACTTTTAGAGACCAGCAAATCTGCCAAAGCGGCGAGAGCGAAAAGTAGGGCCTGTCCGGGATTTGAACCCGGGACCTCCTGCACCCAAAGCAGGAATCATACCCCTAGACCAACAGGCCGCTCGAGCGTTGTGTTCTGCACAGCAGCACTAGCTTTGCTCGTACCGTGCTTGCTAGCTACGGAATCGTATGTCGACTGTCTACTGTAACGGGTTTCGTTTAGACAACAACCATACAGGCAGCCATTCTGGCAGCATTGCTGAAAAATGTGAAAATTCTCGGTCAAATCTGTGAGAGCACTGCGTTCCCGTAAAGTACAACTGTCGCCATTTGACACATATTTCGCTGCATATTGTAATGGGAGCAGACTTCCTTCCTTTTGACATGTCATCCTATTTAGCTGAGATACCAACACCTTTTTACGAAAAACAAGTGAAGACTCGTGCTGCAAGCGAATCTATAGTATTCCATCTGCTCTACAAATATGGCCACTTCGTTTATCGTGATTTTGTCGCAAATTTTGCTTAGAATTCTCTAGTGTATTGTACTAAGGATGTCAGTAATGTACTGCACGAGACTGAGTACCGTTATTCAGAAGCCGTACGGCCGTCAGGTTCCATGGTGTAATGGTTAGCACTCTGGACTTTGAATCCAGCGATCCGAGTTCGAATCTCGGTGGAACCTGTCGCTGGTCTTTTATTGCCGCTGCTGCGACTCTAGTCATTCTTTAGATTATGTATATTAACTTATAGGTAGGATCATGTAATGCAAATTGCGATAGCAGGCCACGGAAAAATGGGCATCCTCCCAGTGTCCGTGCTTTCGCTACTGGTGTTAATAGCGAAAAAGACGTTTTCCAAATGCGAGAGGGCAGGCTGAGTCGTTCTTTGAGCATGCTGCTCTTTGGAAACGACGTGAGCTGAACATGCAGTGCAGGTGATGATGTCGACAAAGAAGTAAACAAATGCAACGTGTCCCATCAGACATGTTTCACGTCATTCGGTTGGCAGCATCTTTGTTGCAGCGCCGGACAAGCATCGTGTTTTCACCGTGCCGTGGGATACTTTTAGAGACCAGCAAATCTGCCAAAGCGGCGAGAGCGAAAAGTAGGGCCTGTCCGGGATTTGAACCCGGGACCTCCTGCACCCAAAGCAGGAATCATACCCCTAGACCAACAGGCCGCTCGAGCGTTGTGTTCTGCACAGCAGCACTAGCTTTGCTCGTACCGTGCTTGCTAGCTACGGAATCGTATGTCGACTGTCTACTGTAACGGGTTTCGTTTAGACAACAACCATACAGGCAGCCATTCTGGCAGCATTGCTGAAAAATGTGAAAATTCTCGGTCAAATCTGTGAGAGCACTGCGTTCCCGTAAAGTACAACTGTCGCCATTTGACACATATTTCGCTGCATATTGTAATGGGAGCAGACTTCCTTCCTTTTGACATGTCATCCTATTTAGCTGAGATACCAACACCTTTTTACGAAAAACAAGTGAAGACTCGTGCTGCAAGCGAATCTATAGTATTCCATCTGCTCTACAAATATGGCCACTTCGTTTATCGTGATTTTGTCGCAAATTTTGCTTAGAATTCTCTAGTGTATTGTACTAAGGATGTCAGTAATGTACTGCACGAGACTGAGTACCGTTATTCAGAAGCCGTACGGCCGTCAGGTTCCATGGTGTAATGGTTAGCACTCTGGACTTTGAATCCAGCGATCCGAGTTCGAATCTCGGTGGAACCTGTCGCTGGTCTTTTATTGCCGCTGCTGCGACTCTAGTCATTCTTTAGATTATGTATATTAACTTATAGGTAGGATCATGTAATGCAAATTGCGATAGCAGGCCACGGAAAAATGGGCATCCTCCCAGTGTCCGTGCTTTCGCTACTGGTGTTAATAGCGAAAAAGACGTTTTCCAAATGCGAGAGGGCAGGCTGAGTCGTTCTTTGAGCATGCTGCTCTTTGGAAACGACGTGAGCTGAACATGCAGTGCAGGTGATGATGTCGACAAAGAAGTAAACAAATGCAACGTGTCCCATCAGACATGTTTCACGTCATTCGGTTGGCAGCATCTTTGTTGCAGCGCCGGACAAGCATCGTGTTTTCACCGTGCCGTGGGATACTTTTAGAGACCAGCAAATCTGCCAAAGCGGCGAGAGCGAAAAGTAGGGCCTGTCCGGGATTTGAACCCGGGACCTCCTGCACCCAAAGCAGGAATCATACCCCTAGACCAACAGGCCGCTCGAGCGTTGTGTTCTGCACAGCAGCACTAGCTTTGCTCGTACCGTGCTTGCTAGCTACGGAATCGTATGTCGACTGTCTACTGTAACGGGTTTCGTTTAGACAACAACCATACAGGCAGCCATTCTGGCAGCATTGCTGAAAAATGTGAAAAATCTCTGTCAAATCTGTGAGAGCACTGCGTTCCCGTAAAGTACAACTGTCGCCATTTGACACATATTTCGCTGCATATTGTAATGGGAGCAGACTTCCTTCCTTTTGACATGTCATCCTATTTAGCTGAGATACCAACACCTTTTTACGAAAAACAAGTGAAGACTCGTGCTGCAAGCGAATCTATAGTATTCCATCTGCTCTACAAATATGGCCACTTCGTTTATCGTGATTTTGTCGCAAATTTTGCTTAGAATTCTCTAGTGTATTGTACTAAGGATGTCAGTAATGTACTGCACGAGACTGAGTACCGTTATTCAGAAGCCGTACGGCCGTCAGGTTCCATGGTGTAATGGTTAGCACTCTGGACTTTGAATCCAGCCATCCGAGTTCGAATCTCGGTGGAACCTGTCGCTGGTCTTTTATTGCCGCTGCTGCGACTCTAGTCATTCTTTAGATTATGTATATTAACTTATAGGTAGGATCATGTAATGCAAATTGCGATAGCAGGCCACGGAAAAATGGGCATCCTCCCAGTGTCCGTGCTTTCGCTACTGGTGTTAATAGCGAAAAAGACGTTTTCCAAATGCGAGAGGGCAGGCTGAGTCGTTCTTTGAGCATGCTGCTCTTTGGAAACGACGTGAGCTGAACATGCAGTGCAGGTGATGATGTCGACAAAGAAGTAAACAAATGCAACGTGTCCCATCAGACATGTTTCACGTCATTCGGTTGGCAGCATCTTTGTTGCAGCGCCGCACAAGCATCGTGTTTTCACCGTGCCGTGGGATACTTTTAGAGACCAGCAAATCTGCCAAAGCGGCGAGAGCGAAAAGTAGGGCCTGTCCGGGATTTGAACCCGGGACCTCCTGCACCCAAAGCAGGAATCATACCCCTAGACCAACAGGCCGCTCGAGCGTTGTGTTCTGTACAGCAGCACTAGCTTTGCTCGTACCGTGCTTGCTAGCTACGGAATCGTATGTCGACTGTCTACTGTAACGGGTTTCGTTTAGACAACAACCATACAGGCAGCCATTCTGGCAGCATTGCTGAAAAATGTGAAAAATCTCTGTCAAATCTGTGAGAGCACTGCGTTCCCGTAAAGTACAACTGTCGCCATTTGACACATATTTCGCTGCATATTGTAATGGGAGCAGACTTCCTTCCTTTTGACATGTCATCCTATTTAGCTGAGATACCAACACCTTTTTACGAAAAACAAGTGAAGACTCGTGCTGCAAGCGAATCTATAGTATTCCATCTGCTCTACAAATATGGCCACTTCGTTTATCGTGATTTTGTCGCAAATTTTGCTTAGAATTCTCTAGTGTATTGTACTAAGGATGTCAGTAATGTACTGCACGAGACTGAGTACCGTTATTCAGAAGCCGTACGGCCGTCAGGTTCCATGGTGTAATGGTTAGCACTCTGGACTTTGAATCCAGCGATCCGAGTTCGAATCTCGGTGGAACCTGTCGCTGGTCTTTTATTGCCGCTGCTGCGACTCTAGTCATTCTTTAGATTATGTATATTAACTTATAGGTAGGATCATGTAATGCAAATTGCGATAGCAGGCCACGGAAAAATGGGCATCCTCCCAGTGTCCGTGCTTTCGCTACTGGTGTTAATAGCGAAAAAGACGTTTTCCAAATGCGAGAGGGCAGGCTGAGTCGTTCTTTGAGCATGCTGCTCTTTGGAAACGACGTGAGCTGAACATGCAGTGCAGGTGATGATGTCGACAAAGAAGTAAACAAATGCAACGTGTCCCATCAGACATGTTTCACGTCATTCGGTTGGCAGCATCTTTGTTGCAGCGCCGGACAAGCATCGTGTTTTCACCGTGCCGTGGGATACTTTTAGAGACCAGCAAATCTGCCAAAGCGGCGAGAGCGAAAAGTAGGGCCTGTCCGGGATTTGAACCCGGGACCTCCTGCACCCAAAGCAGGAATCATACCCCTAGACCAACAGGCCGCTCGAGCGTTGTGTTCTGCACAGCAGCACTAGCTTTGCTCGTACCGTGCTTGCTAGCTACGGAATCGTATGTCGACTGTCTACTGTAACGGGTTTCGTTTAGACAACAACCATACAGGCAGCCATTCTGGCAGCATTGCTGAAAAATGTGAAAAATCTCTGTCAAATCTGTGAGAGCACTGCGTTCCCGTAAAGTACAACTGTCGCCATTTGACACATATTTCGCTGCATATTGTAATGGGAGCAGACTTCCTTCCTTTTGACATGTCATCCTATTTAGCTGAGATACCAACACCTTTTTACGAAAAACAAGTGAAGACTCGTGCTGCAAGCGAATCTATAGTATTCCATCTGCTCTACAAATATGGCCACTTCGTTTATCGTGATTTTGTCGCAAATTTTGCTTAGAATTCTCTAGTGTATTGTACTAAGGATGTCAGTAATGTACTGCACGAGACTGAGTACCGTTATTCAGAAGCCGTACGGCCGTCAGGTTCCATGGTGTAATGGTTAGCACTCTGGACTTTGAATCCAGCGATCCGAGTTCGAATCTCGGTGGAACCTGTCGCTGGTCTTTTATTGCCGCTGCTGCGACTCTAGTCATTCTTTAGATTATGTATATTAACTTATAGGTAGGATCATGTAATGCAAATTGCGATAGCAGGCCACGGAAAAATGGGCATCCTCCCAGTGTCCGTGCTTTCGCTACTGGTGTTAATAGCGAAAAAGACGTTTTCCAAATGCGAGAGGGCAGGCTGAGTCGTTCTTTGAGCATGCTGCTCTTTGGAAACGACGTGAGCTGAACATGCAGTGCAGGTGATGATGTCGACAAAGAAGTAAACAAATGCAACGTGTCCCATCAGACATGTTTCACGTCATTCGGTTGGCAGCATCTTTGTTGCAGCGCCGGACAAGCATCGTGTTTTCACCGTGCCGTGGGATACTTTTAGAGACCAGCAAATCTGCCAAAGCGGCGAGAGCGAAAAGTAGGGCCTGTCCGGGATTTGAACCCGGGACCTCCTGCACCCAAAGCAGGAATCATACCCCTAGACCAACAGGCCGCTCGAGCGTTGTGTTCTGCACAGCAGCACTAGCTTTGCTCGTACCGTGCTTGCTAGCTACGGAATCGTATGTCGACTGTCTACTGTAACGGGTTTCGTTTAGACAACAACCATACAGGCAGCCATTCTGGCAGCATTGCTGAAAAATGTGAAAATTCTCTGTCAAATCTGTGAGAGCACTGCGTTCCCGTAAAGTACAACTGTCGCCATTTGACACATATTTCGCTGCATATTGTAATGGGAGCAGACTTCCTTCCTTTTGACATGTCATCCTATTTAGCTGAGATACCAACACCTTTTTACGAAAAACAAGTGAAGACTCGTGCTGCAAGCGAATCTATAGTATTCCATCTGCTCTACAAATATGGCCACTTCGTTTATCGTGATTTTGTCGCAAATTTTGCTTAGAATTCTCTAGTGTATTGTACTAAGGATGTCAGTAATGTACTGCACGAGACTGAGTACCGTTATTCAGAAGCCGTACGGCCGTCAGGTTCCATGGTGTAATGGTTAGCACTCTGGACTTTGA
Organism: Locusta migratoria; assembly: GCA_026315105.1. Lineage (NCBI taxonomy): Eukaryota > Metazoa > Arthropoda > Insecta > Orthoptera > Acrididae > Locusta > Locusta migratoria. The sequence goes on from CM048745.1 coordinate 764,308,823, forward strand.
ATCCAGCGATCCGAGTTCGAATCTCGGTGGAACCTGTCGCTGGTCTTTTATTGCCGCTGCTGCGACTCTAGTCATTCTTTAGATTATGTATATTAACTTATAGGTAGGATCATGTAATGCAAATTGCGATAGCAGGCCACGGAAAAATGGGCATCCTCCCAGTGTCCGTGCTTTCGCTACTGGTGTTAATAGCGAAAAAGACGTTTTCCAAATGCGAGAGGGCAGGCTGAGTCGTTCTTTGAGCATGCTGCTCTTTGGAAACGACGTGAGCTGAACATGCAGTGCAGGTGATGATGTCGACAAAGAAGTAAACAAATGCAACGTGTCCCATCAGACATGTTTCACGTCATTCGGTTGGCAGCATCTTTGTTGCAGCGCCGGACAAGCATCGTGTTTTCACCGTGCCGTGGGATACTTTTAGAGACCAGCAAATCTGCCAAAGCGGCGAGAGCGAAAAGTAGGGCCTGTCCGGGATTTGAACCCGGGACCTCCTGCACCCAAAGCAGGAATCATACCCCTAGACCAACAGGCCGCTCGAGCGTTGTGTTCTGCACAGCAGCACTAGCTTTGCTCGTACCGTGCTTGCTAGCTACGGAATCGTATGTCGACTGTCTACTGTAACGGGTTTCGTTTAGACAACAACCATACAGGCAGCCATTCTGGCAGCATTGCTGAAAAATGTGAAAAATCTCTGTCAAATCTGTGAGAGCACTGCGTTCCCGTAAAGTACAACTGTCGCCATTTGACACATATTTCGCTGCATATTGTAATGGGAGCAGACTTCCTTCCTTTTGACATGTCATCCTATTTAGCTGAGATACCAACACCTTTTTACGAAAACCAAGTGAAGACTCGTGCTGCAAGCGAATCTATAGTATTCCATCTGCTCTACAAATATGGCCACTTCGTTTATCGTGATTTTGTCGCAAAGTTTGCTTAGAATTCTCTAGTGTATTGTACTAAGGATGTCAGTAATGTACTGCACGAGACTGAGTACCGTTATTCAGAAGCCGTACGGCCGTCAGGTTCCATGGTGTAATGGTTAGCACTCTGGACTTTGAATCCAGCGATCCGAGTTCGAATCTCGGTGGAACCTGTCGCTGGTCTTTTATTGCCGCTGCTGCGACTCTAGTCATTCTTTAGATTATGTATATTAACTTATAGGTAGGATCATGTAATGCAAATTGCGATAGCAGGCCACGGAAAAATGGGCATCCTCCCAGTGCCCGTGCTTTCGCTACTGGTGTTAATAGCGAAAAAGACGTTTTCCAAATGCGAGAGGGCAGGCTGAGTCGTTCTTTGAGCATGCTGCTCTTTGGAAACGACGTGAGCTGAACATGCAGTGCAGGTGATGATGTCGACAAAGAAGTAAACAAATGCAACGTGTCCCATCAGACATGTTTCACGTCATTCGGTTGGCAGCATCTTTGTTGCAGCGCCGGACAAGCATCGTGTTTTCACCGTGCCGTGGGATACTTTTAGAGACCAGCAAATCTGCCAAAGCGGCGAGAGCGAAAAGTAGGGCCTGTCCGGGATTTGAACCCGGGACCTCCTGCACCCAAAGCAGGAATCATACCCCTAGACCAACAGGCCGCTCGAGCGTTGTGTTCTGCACAGCAGCACTAGCTTTGCTCGTACCGTGCTTGCTAGCTACGTTATCGTATGTCGACTGTCTACTGTAACGGGTTTCGTTTAGACAACAACCATACAGGCAGCCATTCTGGCAGCATTGCTGAAAAATGTGAAAAATCTCTGTCAAATCTGTGAGAGCACTGCGTTCCCGTAAAGTACAACTGTCGCCATTTGACACATATTTCGCTGCATATTGTAATGGGAGCAGACTTCCTTCCTTTTGACATGTCATCCTATTTAGCTGAGATACCAACACCTTTTTACGAAAAACAAGTGAAGACTCGTGCTGCAAGCGAATCTATAGTATTCCATCTGCTCTACAAATATGGCCACTTCGTTTATCGTGATTTTGTCGCAAATTTTGCTTAGAATTCTCTAGTGTATTGTACTAAGGATGTCAGTAATGTACTGCACGAGACTGAGTACCGTTATTCAGAAGCCGTACGGCCGTCAGGTTCCATGGTGTAATGGTTAGCACTCTGGACTTTGAATCCAGCGATCCGAGTTCGAATCTCGGTGGAACCTGTCGCTGGTCTTTTATTGCCGCTGCTGCGACTCTAGTCATTCTTTAGATTATGTATATTAACTTATAGGTAGGATCATGTAATGCAAATTGCGATAGCAGGCCACGGAAAAATGGGCATCCTCCCAGTGTCCGTGCTTTCGCTACTGGTGTTAATAGCGAAAAAGACGTTTTCCAAATGCGAGAGGGCAGGCTGAGTCGTTCTTTGAGCATGCTGCTCTTTGGAAACGACGTGAGCTGAACATGCAGTGCAGGTGATGATGTCGACAAAGAAGTAAACAAATGCAACGTGTCCCATCAGACATGTTTCACGTCATTCGGTTGGCAGCATCTTTGTTGCAGCGCCGGACAAGCATCGTGTTTTCACCGTGCCGTGGGATACTTTTAGAGACCAGCAAATCTGCCAAAGCGGCGAGAGCGAAAAGTAGGGCCTGTCCGGGATTTGAACCCGGGACCTCCTGCACCCAAAGCAGGAATCATACCCCTAGACCAACAGGCCGCTCGAGCGTTGTGTTCTGCACAGCAGCACTAGCTTTGCTCGTACCGTGCTTGCTAGCTACGGAATCGTATGTCGACTGTCTACTGTAACGGGTTTCGTTTAGACAACAACCATACAGGCAGCCATTCTGGCAGCATTGCTGAAAAATGTGAAAAATCTCTGTCAAATCTGTGAGAGCACTGCGTTCCCGTAAAGTACAACTGTCGCCATTTGACACATATTTCGCTGCATATTGTAATGGGAGCAGACTTCCTTCCTTTTGACATGTCATCCTATTTAGCTGAGATACCAACACCTTTTTACGAAAAACAAGTGAAGACTCGTGCTGCAAGCGAATCTATAGTATTCCATCTGCTCTACAAATATGGCCACTTCGTTTATCGTGATTTTGTCGCAAATTTTGCTTAGAATTCTCTAGTGTATTGTACTAAGGATGTCAGTAATGTACTGCACGAGACTGAGTACCGTTATTCAGAAGCCGTACGGCCGTCAGGTTCCATGGTGTAATGGTTAGCACTCTGGACTTTGAATCCAGCGATCCGAGTTCGAATCTCGGTGGAACCTGTCGCTGGTCTTTTATTGCCGCTGCTGCGACTCTAGTCATTCTTTAGATTATGTATATTAACTTATAGGTAGGATCATGTAATGCAAATTGCGATAGCAGGCCACGGAAAAATGGGCATCCTCCCAGTGTCCGTGCTTTCGCTACTGGTGTTAATAGCGAAAAAGACGTTTTCCAAATGCGAGAGGGCAGGCTGAGTCGTTCTTTGAGCATGCTGCTCTTTGGAAACGACGTGAGCTGAACATGCAGTGCAGGTGATGATGTCGACAAAGAAGTAAACAAATGCAACGTGTCCCATCAGACATGTTTCACGTCATTCGGTTGGCAGCATCTTTGTTGCAGCGCCGGACAAGCATCGTGTTTTCACCGTGCCGTGGGATACTTTTAGAGACCAGCAAATCTGCCAAAGCGGCGAGAGCGAAAAGTAGGGCCTGTCCGGGATTTGAACCCGGGACCTCCTGCACCCAAAGCAGGAATCATACCCCTAGACCAACAGGCCGCTCGAGCGTTGTGTTCTGCACAGCAGCACTAGCTTTGCTCGTACCGTGCTTGCTAGCTACGGAATCGTATGTCGACTGTCTACTGTAACGGGTTTCGTTTAGACAACAACCATACAGGCAGCCATTCTGGCAGCATTGCTGAAAAATGTGAAAAATCTCTGTCAAATCTGTGAGAGCACTGCGTTCCCGTAAAGTACAACTGTCGCCATTTGACACATATTTCGCTGCATATTGTAATGGGAGCAGACTTCCTTCCTTTTGACATGTCATCCTATTTAGCTGAGATACCAACACCTTTTTACGAAAAACAAGTGAAGACTCGTGCTGCAAGCGAATCTATAGTATTCCATCTGCTCTACAAATATGGCCACTTCGTTTATCGTGATTTTGTCGCAAATTTTGCTTAGAATTCTCTAGTGTATTGTACTAAGGATGTCAGTAATGTACTGCACGAGACTGAGTACCGTTATTCAGAAGCCGTACGGCCGTCAGGTTCCATGGTGTAATGGTTAGCACTCTGGACTTTGAATCCAGCGATCCGAGTTCGAATCTCGGTGGAACCTGTCGCTGGTCTTTTATTGCCGCTGCTGCGACTCTAGTCATTCTTTAGATTATGTATATTAACTTATAGGTAGGATCATGTAATGCAAATTGCGATAGCAGGCCACGGAAAAATGGGCATCCTCCCAGTGTCCGTGCTTTCGCTACTGGTGTTAATAGCGAAAAAGACGTTTTCCAAATGCGAGAGGGCAGGCTGAGTCGTTCTTTGAGCATGCTGCTCTTTGGAAACGACGTGAGCTGAACATGCAGTGCAGGTGATGATGTCGACAAAGAAGTAAACAAATGCAACGTGTCCCATCAGACATGTTTCACGTCATTCGGTTGGCAGCATCTTTGTTGCAGCGCCGGACAAGCATCGTGTTTTCACCGTGCCGTGGGATACTTTTAGAGACCAGCAAATCTGCCAAAGCGGCGAGAGCGAAAAGTAGGGCCTGTCCGGGATTTGAACCCGGGACCTCCTGCACCCAAAGCAGGAATCATACCCCTAGACCAACAGGCCGCTCGAGCGTTGTGTTCTGCACAGCAGCACTAGCTTTGCTCGTACCGTGCTTGCTAGCTACGGAATCGTATGTCGACTGTCTACTGTAACGGGTTTCGTTTAGACAACAACCATACAGGCAGCCATTCTGGCAGCATTGCTGAAAAATGTGAAAAATCTCTGTCAAATCTGTGAGAGCACTGCGTTCCCGTAAAGTACAACTGTCGCCATTTGACACATATTTCGCTGCATATTGTAATGGGAGCAGACTTCCTTCCTTTTGACATGTCATCCTATTTAGCTGAGATACCAACACCTTTTTACGAAAAACAAGTGAAGACTCGTGCTGCAAGCGAATCTATAGTATTCCATCTGCTCTACAAATATGGCCACTTCGTTTATCGTGATTTTGTCGCAAATTTTGCTTAGAATTCTCTAGTGTATTGTACTAAGGATGTCAGTAATGTACTGCACGAGACTGAGTACCGTTATTCAGAAGCCGTACGGCCGTCAGGTTCCATGGTGTAATGGTTAGCACTCTGGACTTTGAATCCAGCGATCCGAGTTCGAATCTCGGTGGAACCTGTCGCTGGTCTTTTATTGCCGCTGCTGCGACTCTAGTCATTCTTTAGATTATGTATATTAACTTATAGGTAGGATCATGTAATGCAAATTGCGATAGCAGGCCACGGAAAAATGGGCATCCTCCCAGTGTCCGTGCTTTCGCTACTGGTGTTAATAGCGAAAAAGACGTTTTCCAAATGCGAGAGGGCAGGCTGAGTCGTTCTTTGAGCATGCTGCTCTTTGGAAACGACGTGAGCTGAACATGCAGTGCAGGTGATGATGTCGACAAAGAAGTAAACAAATGCAACGTGTCCCATCAGACATGTTTCACGTCATTCGGTTGGCAGCATCTTTGTTGCAGCGCCGGACAAGCATCGTGTTTTCACCGTGCCGTGGGATACTTTTAGAGACCAGCAAATCTGCCAAAGCGGCGAGAGCGAAAAGTAGGGCCTGTCCGGGATTTGAACCCGGGACCTCCTGCACCCAAAGCAGGAATCATACCCCTAGACCAACAGGCCGCTCGAGCGTTGTGTTCTGCACAGCAGCACTAGCTTTGCTCGTACCGTGCTTGCTAGCTACGGAATCGTATGTCGACTGTCTACTGTAACGGGTTTCGTTTAGACAACAACCATACAGGCAGCCATTCTGGCAGCATTGCTGAAAAATGTGAAAATTCTCTGTCAAATCTGTGAGAGCACTGCGTTCCCGTAAAGTACAACTGTCGCCATTTGACACATATTTCGCTGCATATTGTAATGGGAGCAGACTTCCTTCCTTTTGACATGTCATCCTATTTAGCTGAGATACCAACACCTTTTTACGAAAAACAAGTGAAGACTCGTGCTGCAAGCGAATCTATAGTATTCCATCTGCTCTACAAATATGGCCACTTCGTTTATCGTGATTTTGTCGCAAATTTTGCTTAGAATTCTCTAGTGTATTGTACTAAGGATGTCAGTAATGTACTGCACGAGACTGAGTACCGTTATTCAGAAGCCGTACGGCCGTCAGGTTCCATGGTGTAATGGTTAGCACTCTGGACTTTGAATCCAGCGATCCGAGTTCGAATCTCGGTGGAACCTGTCGCTGGTCTTTTATTGCCGCTGCTGCGACTCTAGTCATTCTTTAGATTATGTATATTAACTTATAGGTAGGATCATGTAATGCAAATTGCGATAGCAGGCCACGGAAAAATGGGCATCCTCCCAGTGTCCGTGCTTTCGCTACTGGTGTTAATAGCGAAAAAGACGTTTTCCAAATGCGAGAGGGCAGGCTGAGTCGTTCTTTGAGCATGCTGCTCTTTGGAAACGACGTGAGCTGAACATGCAGTGCAGGTGATGATGTCGACAAAGAAGTAAACAAATGCAACGTGTCCCATCAGACATGTTTCACGTCATTCGGTTGGCAGCATCTTTGTTGCAGCGCCGGACAAGCATCGTGTTTTCACCGTGCCGTGGGATACTTTTAGAGACCAGCAAATCTGCCAAAGCGGCGAGAGCGAAAAGTAGGGCCTGTCCGGGATTTGAACCCGGGACCTCCTGCACCCAAAGCAGGAATCATACCCCTAGACCAACAGGCCGCTCGAGCGTTGTGTTCTGCACAGCAGCACTAGCTTTGCTCGTACCGTGCTTGCTAGCTACGGAATCGTATGTCGACTGTCTACTGTAACGGGTTTCGTTTAGACAACAACCATACAGGCAGCCATTCTGGCAGCATTGCTGAAAAATGTGAAAAATCTCTGTCAAATCTGTGAGAGCACTGCGTTCCCGTAAAGTACAACTGTCGCCATTTGACACATATTTCGCTGCATATTGTAATGGGAGCAGACTTCCTTCCTTTTGACATGTCATCCTATTTAGCTGAGATACCAACACCTTTTTACGAAAACCAAGTGAAGACTCGTGCTGCAAGCGAATCTATAGTATTCCATCTGCTCTACAAATATGGCCACTTCGTTTATCGTGATTTTGTCGCAAAGTTTGCTTAGAATTCTCTAGTGTATTGTACTAAGGATGTCAGTAATGTACTGCACGAGACTGAGTACCGTTATTCAGAAGCCGTACGGCCGTCAGGTTCCATGGTGTAATGGTTAGCACTCTGGACTTTGAATCCAGCGATCCGAGTTCGAATCTCGGTGGAACCTGTCGCTGGTCTTTTATTGCCGCTGCTGCGACTCTAGTCATTCTTTAGATTATGTATATTAACTTATAGGTAGGATCATGTAATGCAAATTGCGATAGCAGGCCACGGAAAAATGGGCATCCTCCCAGTGCCCGTGCTTTCGCTACTGGTGTTAATAGCGAAAAAGACGTTTTCCAAATGCGAGAGGGCAGGCTGAGTCGTTCTTTGAGCATGCTGCTCTTTGGAAACGACGTGAGCTGAACATGCAGTGCAGGTGATGATGTCGACAAAGAAGTAAACAAATGCAACGTGTCCCATCAGACATGTTTCACGTCATTCGGTTGGCAGCATCTTTGTTGCAGCGCCGGACAAGCATCGTGTTTTCACCGTGCCGTGGGATACTTTTAGAGACCAGCAAATCTGCCAAAGCGGCGAGAGCGAAAAGTAGGGCCTGTCCGGGATTTGAACCCGGGACCTCCTGCACCCAAAGCAGGAATCATACCCCTAGACCAACAGGCCGCTCGAGCGTTGTGTTCTGCACAGCAGCACTAGCTTTGCTCGTACCGTGCTTGCTAGCTACGTTATCGTATGTCGACTGTCTACTGTAACGGGTTTCGTTTAGACAACAACCATACAGGCAGCCATTCTGGCAGCATTGCTGAAAAATGTGAAAAATCTCTGTCAAATCTGTGAGAGCACTGCGTTCCCGTAAAGTACAACTGTCGCCATTTGACACATATTTCGCTGCATATTGTAATGGGAGCAGACTTCCTTCCTTTTGACATGTCATCCTATTTAGCTGAGATACCAACACCTTTTTACGAAAAACAAGTGAAGACTCGTGCTGCAAGCGAATCTATAGTATTCCATCTGCTCTACAAATATGGCCACTTCGTTTATCGTGATTTTGTCGCAAATTTTGCTTAGAATTCTCTAGTGTATTGTACTAAGGATGTCAGTAATGTACTGCACGAGACTGAGTACCGTTATTCAGAAGCCGTACGGCCGTCAGGTTCCATGGTGTAATGGTTAGCACTCTGGACTTTGAATCCAGCGATCCGAGTTCGAATCTCGGTGGAACCTGTCGCTGGTCTTTTATTGCCGCTGCTGCGACTCTAGTCATTCTTTAGATTATGTATATTAACTTATAGGTAGGATCATGTAATGCAAATTGCGATAGCAGGCCACGGAAAAATGGGCATCCTCCCAGTGTCCGTGCTTTCGCTACTGGTGTTAATAGCGAAAAAGACGTTTTCCAAATGCGAGAGGGCAGGCTGAGTCGTTCTTTGAGCATGCTGCTCTTTGGAAACGACGTGAGCTGAACATGCAGTGCAGGTGATGATGTCGACAAAGAAGTAAACAAATGCAACGTGTCCCATCAGACATGTTTCACGTCATTCGGTTGGCAGCATCTTTGTTGCAGCGCCGGACAAGCATCGTGTTTTCACCGTGCCGTGGGATACTTTTAGAGACCAGCAAATCTGCCAAAGCGGCGAGAGCGAAAAGTAGGGCCTGTCCGGGATTTGAACCCGGGACCTCCTGCACCCAAAGCAGGAATCATACCCCTAGACCAACAGGCCGCTCGAGCGTTGTGTTCTGCACAGCAGCACTAGCTTTGCTCGTACCGTGCTTGCTAGCTACGGAATCGTATGTCGACTGTCTACTGTAACGGGTTTCGTTTAGACAACAACCATACAGGCAGCCATTCTGGCAGCATTGCTGAAAAATGTGAAAAATCTCTGTCAAATCTGTGAGAGCACTGCGTTCCCGTAAAGTACAACTGTCGCCATTTGACACATATTTCGCTGCATATTGTAATGGGAGCAGACTTCCTTCCTTTTGACATGTCATCCTATTTAGCTGAGATACCAACACCTTTTTACGAAAAACAAGTGAAGACTCGTGCTGCAAGCGAATCTATAGTATTCCATCTGCTCTACAAATATGGCCACTTCGTTTATCGTGATTTTGTCGCAAATTTTGCTTAGAATTCTCTAGTGTATTGTACTAAGGATGTCAGTAATGTACTGCACGAGACTGAGTACCGTTATTCAGAAGCCGTACGGCCGTCAGGTTCCATGGTGTAATGGTTAGCACTCTGGACTTTGAATCCAGCGATCCGAGTTCGAATCTCGGTGGAACCTGTCGCTGGTCTTTTATTGCCGCTGCTGCGACTCTAGTCATTCTTTAGATTATGTATATTAACTTATAGGTAGGATCATGTAATGCAAATTGCGATAGCAGGCCACGGAAAAATGGGCATCCTCCCAGTGTCCGTGCTTTCGCTACTGGTGTTAATAGCGAAAAAGACGTTTTCCAAATGCGAGAGGGCAGGCTGAGTCGTTCTTTGAGCATGCTGCTCTTTGGAAACGACGTGAGCTGAACATGCAGTGCAGGTGATGATGTCGACAAAGAAGTAAACAAATGCAACGTGTCCCATCAGACATGTTTCACGTCATTCGGTTGGCAGCATCTTTGTTGCAGCGCCGGACAAGCATCGTGTTTTCACCGTGCCGTGGGATACTTTTAGAGACCAGCAAATCTGCCAAAGCGGCGAGAGCGAAAAGTAGGGCCTGTCCGGGATTTGAACCCGGGACCTCCTGCACCCAAAGCAGGAATCATACCCCTAGACCAACAGGCCGCTCGAGCGTTGTGTTCTGCACAGCAGCACTAGCTTTGCTCGTACCGTGCTTGCTAGCTACGGAATCGTATGTCGACTGTCTACTGTAACGGGTTTCGTTTAGACAACAACCATACAGGCAGCCATTCTGGCAGCATTGCTGAAAAATGTGAAAAATCTCTGTCAAATCTGTGAGAGCACTGCGTTCCCGTAAAGTACAACTGTCGCCATTTGACACATATTTCGCTGCATATTGTAATGGGAGCAGACTTCCTTCCTTTTGACATGTCATCCTATTTAGCTGAGATACCAACACCTTTTTACGAAAAACAAGTGAAGACTCGTGCTGCAAGCGAATCTATAGTATTCCATCTGCTCTACAAATATGGCCACTTCGTTTATGGTGTTTTTTCGCAAATTTTGCTTAGAATTCTCTAGTGTATTGTACTAAGGATGTCAGTAATGTACTGCACGAGACTGAGTACCGTTATTCAGAAGCCGTACGGCCGTCAGGTTCCATGGTGTAATGGTTAGCACTCTGGACTTTGAATCCAGCGATCCGAGTTCGAATCTCGGTGGAACCTGTCGCTGGTCTTTTATTGCCGCTGCTGCGACTCTAGTCATTCTTTAGATTATGTATATTAACTTATAGGTAGGATCATGTAATGCAAATTGCGATAGCAGGCCACGGAAAAATGGGCATCCTCCCAGTGTCCGTGCTTTCGCTACTGGTGTTAATAGCGAAAAAGACGTTTTCCAAATGCGAGAGGGCAGGCTGAGTCGTTCTTTGAGCATGCTGCTCTTTGGAAACGACGTGAGCTGAACATGCAGTGCAGGTGATGATGTCGACAAAGAAGTAAACAAATGCAACGTGTCCCATCAGACATGTTTCACGTCATTCGGTTGGCAGCATCTTTGTTGCAGCGCCGGACAAGCATCGTGTTTTCACCGTGCCGTGGGATACTTTTAGAGACCAGCAAATCTGCCAAAGCGGCGAGAGCGAAAAGTAGGGCCTGTCCGGGATTTGAACCCGGGACCTCCTGCACCCAAAGCAGGAATCATACCCCTAGACCAACAGGCCGCTCGAGCGTTGTGTTCTGCACAGCAGCACTAGCTTTGCTCGTACCGTGCTTGCTAGCTACGTTATCGTATGTCGACTGTCTACTGTAACGGGTTTCGTTTAGACAACAACCATACAGGCAGCCATTCTGGCAGCATTGCTGAAAAATGTGAAAAATCTCTGTCAAATCTGTGAGAGCACTGCGTTCCCGTAAAGTACAACTGTCGCCATTTGACACATATTTCGCTGCATATTGTAATGGGAGCAGACTTCCTTCCTTTTGACATGTCATCCTATTTAGCTGAGATACCAACACCTTTTTACGAAAAACAAGTGAAGACTCGTGCTGCAAGCGAATCTATAGTATTCCATCTGCTCTACAAATATGGCCACTTCGTTTATCGTGATTTTGTCGCAAATTTTGCTTAGAATTCTCTAGTGTATTGTACTAAGGATGTCAGTAATGTACTGCACGAGACTGAGTACCGTTATTCAGAAGCCGTACGGCCGTCAGGTTCCATGGTGTAATGGTTAGCACTCTGGACTTTGAATCCAGCGATCCGAGTTCGAATCTCGGTGGAACCTGTCGCTGGTCTTTTATTGACGCTGCTGCGACTCTAGTCATTCTTTAGATTATGTATATTAACTTATAGGTAGGATCATGTAATGCAAATTGCGATAGCAGGCCACGGAAAAATGGGCATCCTCCCAGTGTCCGTGCTTTCGCTACTGGTGTTAATAGCGAAAAAGACGTTTTCCAAATGCGAGAGGGCAGGCTGAGTCGTTCTTTGAGCATGCTGCTCTTTGGAAACGACGTGAGCTGAACATGCAGTGCAGGTGATGATGTCGACAAAGAAGTAAACAAATGCAACGTGTCCCATCAGACATGTTTCACGTCATTCGGTTGGCAGCATCTTTGTTGCAGCGCCGGACAAGCATCGTGTTTTCACCGTGCCGTGGGATACTTTTAGAGACCAGCAAATCTGCCAAAGCGGCGAGAGCGAAAAGTAGGGCCTGTCCGGGATTTGAACCCGGGACCTCCTGCACCCAAAGCAGGAATCATACCCCTAGACCAACAGGCCGCTCGAGCGTTGTGTTCTGCACAGCAGCACTAGCTTTGCTCGTACCGTGCTTGCTAGCTACGGAATCGTATGTCGACTGTCTACTGTAACGGGTTTCGTTTAGACAACAACCATACAGGCAGCCATTCTGGCAGCATTGCTGAAAAATGTGAAAAATCTCTGTCAAATCTGTGAGAGCACTGCGTTCCCGTAAAGTACAACTGTCGCCATTTGACACATATTTCGCTGCATATTGTAATGGGAGCAGACTTCCTTCCTTTTGACATGTCATCCTATTTAGCTGAGATACCAACACCTTTTTACGAAAAACAAGTGAAGACTCGTGCTGCAAGCGAATCTATAGTATTCCATCTGCTCTACAAATATGGCCACTTCGTTTATCGTGATTTTGTCGCAAATTTTGCTTAGAATTCTCTAGTGTATTGTACTAAGGATGTCAGTAATGTACTGCACGAGACTGAGTACCGTTATTCAGAAGCCGTACGGCCGTCAGGTTCCATGGTGTAATGGTTAGCACTCTGGACTTTGAATCCAGCGATCCGAGTTCGAATCTCGGTGGAACCTGTCGCTGGTCTTTTATTGCCGCTGCTGCGACTCTAGTCATTCTTTAGATTATGTATATTAACTTATAGGTAGGATCATGTAATGCAAATTGCGATAGCAGGCCACGGAAAAATGGGCATCCTCCCAGTGTCCGTGCTTTCGCTACTGGTGTTAATAGCGAAAAAGACGTTTTCCAAATGCGAGAGGGCAGGCTGAGTCGTTCTTTGAGCATGCTGCTCTTTGGAAACGACGTGAGCTGAACATGCAGTGCAGGTGATGATGTCGACAAAGAAGTAAACAAATGCAACGTGTCCCATCAGACATGTTTCACGTCATTCGGTTGGCAGCATCTTTGTTGCAGCGCCGGACAAGCATCGTGTTTTCACCGTGCCGTGGGATACTTTTAGAGACCAGCAAATCTGCCAAAGCGGCGAGAGCGAAAAGTAGGGCCTGTCCGGGATTTGAACCCGGGACCTCCTGCACCCAAAGCAGGAATCATACCCCTAGACCAACAGGCCGCTCGAGCGTTGTGTTCTGCACAGCAGCACTAGCTTTGCTCGTACCGTGCTTGCTAGCTACGGAATCGTATGTCGACTGTCTACTGTAACGGGTTTCGTTTAGACAACAACCATACAGGCAGCCATTCTGGCAGCATTGCTGAAAAATGTGAAAAATCTCTGTCAAATCTGTGAGAGCACTGCGTTCCCGTAAAGTACAACTGTCGCCATTTGACACATATTTCGCTGCATATTGTAATGGGAGCAGACTTCCTTCCTTTTGACATGTCATCCTATTTAGCTGAGATACCAACACCTTTTTACGAAAAACAAGTGAAGACTCGTGCTGCAAGCGAATCTATAGTATTCCATCTGCTCTACAAATATGGCCACTTCGTTTATCGTGATTTTGTCGCAAATTTTGCTTAGAATTCTCTAGTGTATTGTACTAAGGATGTCAGTAATGTACTGCACGAGACTGAGTACCGTTATTCAGAAGCCGTACGGCCGTCAGGTTCCATGGTGTAATGGTTAGCACTCTGGACTTTGAATCCAGCGATCCGAGTTCGAATCTCGGTGGAACCTGTCGCTGGTCTTTTATTGCCGCTGCTGCGACTCTAGTCATTCTTTAGATTATGTATATTAACTTATAGGTAGGATCATGTAATGCAAATTGCGATAGCAGGCCACGGAAAAATGGGCATCCTCCCAGTGTCCGTGCTTTCGCTACTGGTGTTAATAGCGAAAAAGACGTTTTCCAAATGCGAGAGGGCAGGCTGAGTCGTTCTTTGAGCATGCTGCTCTTTGGAAACGACGTGAGCTGAACATGCAGTGCAGGTGATGATGTCGACAAAGAAGTAAACAAATGCAACGTGTCCCATCAGACATGTTTCACGTCATTCGGTTGGCAGCATCTTTGTTGCAGCGCCGGACAAGCATCGTGTTTTCACCGTGCCGTGGGATACTTTTAGAGACCAGCAAATCTGCCAAAGCGGCGAGAGCGAAAAGTAGGGCCTGTCCGGGATTTGAACCCGGGACCTCCTGCACCCAAAGCAGGAATCATACCCCTAGACCAACAGGCCGCTCGAGCGTTGTGTTCTGCACAGCAGCACTAGCTTTGCTCGTACCGTGCTTGCTAGCTACGGAATCGTATGTCGACTGTCTACTGTAACGGGTTTCGTTTAGACAACAACCATACAGGCAGCCATTCTGGCAGCATTGCTGAAAAATGTGAAAAATCTCTGTCAAATCTGTGAGAGCACTGCGTTCCCGTAAAGTACAACTGTCGCCATTTGACACATATTTCGCTGCATATTGTAATGGGAGCAGACTTCCTTCCTTTTGACATGTCATCCTATTTAGCTGAGATACCAACACCTTTTTACGAAAAACAAGTGAAGACTCGTGCTGCAAGCGAATCTATAGTATTCCATCTGCTCTACAAATATGGCCACTTCGTTTATCGTGATTTTGTCGCAAATTTTGCTTAGAATTCTCTAGTGTATTGTACTAAGGATGTCAGTAATGTACTGCACGAGACTGAGTACCGTTATTCAGAAGCCGTACGGCCGTCAGGTTCCATGGTGTAATGGTTAGCACTCTGGACTTTGAATCCAGCGATCCGAGTTCGAATCTCGGTGGAACCTGTCGCTGGTCTTTTATTGCCGCTGCTGCGACTCTAGTCATTCTTTAGATTATGTATATTAACTTATAGGTAGGATCATGTAATGCAAATTGCGATAGCAGGCCACGGAAAAATGGGCATCCTCCCAGTGTCCGTGCTTTCGCTACTGGTGTTAATAGCGAAAAAGACGTTTTCCAAATGCGAGAGGGCAGGCTGAGTCGTTCTTTGAGCATGCTGCTCTTTGGAAACGACGTGAGCTGAACATGCAGTGCAGGTGATGATGTCGACAAAGAAGTAAACAAATGCAACGTGTCCCATCAGACATGTTTCACGTCATTCGGTTGGCAGCATCTTTGTTGCAGCGCCGGACAAGCATCGTGTTTTCACCGTGCCGTGGGATACTTTTAGAGACCAGCAAATCTGCCAAAGCGGCGAGAGCGAAAAGTAGGGCCTGTCCGGGATTTGAACCCGGGACCTCCTGCACCCAAAGCAGGAATCATACCCCTAGACCAACAGGCCGCTCGAGCGTTGTGTTCTGCACAGCAGCACTAGCTTTGCTCGTACCGTGCTTGCTAGCTACGGAATCGTATGTCGACTGTCTACTGTAACGGGTTTCGTTTAGACAACAACCATACAGGCAGCCATTCTGGCAGCATTGCTGAAAAATGTGAAAAATCTCTGTCAAATCTGTGAGAGCACTGCGTTCCCGTAAAGTACAACTGTCGCCATTTGACACATATTTCGCTGCATATTGTAATGGGAGCAGACTTCCTTCCTTTTGACATGTCATCCTATTTAGCTGAGATACCAACACCTTTTTACGAAAAACAAGTGAAGACTCGTGCTGCAAGCGAATCTATAGTATTCCATCTGCTCTACAAATATGGCCACTTCGTTTATCGTGATTTTGTCGCAAATTTTGCTTAGAATTCTCTAGTGTATTGTACTAAGGATGTCAGTAATGTACTGCACGAGACTGAGTACCGTTATTCAGAAGCCGTACGGCCGTCAGGTTCCATGGTGTAATGGTTAGCACTCTGGACTTTGAATCCAGCGATCCGAGTTCGAATCTCGGTGGAACCTGTCGCTGGTCTTTTATTGCCGCTGCTGCGACTCTAGTCATTCTTTAGATTATGTATATTAACTTATAGGTAGGATCATGTAATGCAAATTGCGATAGCAGGCCACGGAAAAATGGGCATCCTCCCAGTGTCCGTGCTTTCGCTACTGGTGTTAATAGCGAAAAAGACGTTTTCCAAATGCGAGAGGGCAGGCTGAGTCGTTCTTTGAGCATGCTGCTCTTTGGAAACGACGTGAGCTGAACATGCAGTGCAGGTGATGATGTCGACAAAGAAGTAAACAAATGCAACGTGTCCCATCAGACATGTTTCACGTCATTCGGTTGGCAGCATCTTTGTTGCAGCGCCGCACAAGCATCGTGTTTTCACCGTGCCGTGGGATACTTTTAGAGACCAGCAAATCTGCCAAAGCGGCGAGAGCGAAAAGTAGGGCCTGTCCGGGATTTGAACCCGGGACCTCCTGCACCCAAAGCAGGAATCATACCCCTAGACCAACAGGCCGCTCGAGCGTTGTGTTCTGCACAGCAGCACTAGCTTTGCTCGTACCGTGCTTGCTAGCTACGGAATCGTATGTCGACTGTCTACTGTAACGGGTTTCGTTTAGACAACAACCATACAGGCAGCCATTCTGGCAGCATTGCTGAAAAATGTGAAAAATCTCTGTCAAATCTGTGAGAGCACTGCGTTCCCGTAAAGTACAACTGTCGCCATTTGACACATATTTCGCTGCATATTGTAATGGGAGCAGACTTCCTTCCTTTTGACATGTCATCCTATTTAGCTGAGATACCAACACCTTTTTACGAAAAACAAGTGAAGACTCGTGCTGCAAGCGAATCTATAGTATTCCATCTGCTCTACAAATATGGCCACTTCGTTTATCGTGATTTTGTCGCAAATTTTGCTTAGAATTCTCTAGTGTATTGTACTAAGGATGTCAGTAATGTACTGCACGAGACTGAGTACCGTTATTCAGAAGCCGTACGGCCGTCAGGTTCCATGGTGTAATGGTTAGCACTCTGGACTTTGAATCCAGCGATCCGAGTTCGAATCTCGGTGGAACCTGTCGCTGGTCTTTTATTGCCGCTGCTGCGACTCTAGTCATTCTTTAGATTATGTATATTAACTTATAGGTAGGATCATGTAATGCAAATTGCGATAGCAGGCCACGGAAAAATGGGCATCCTCCCAGTGTCCGTGCTTTCGCTACTGGTGTTAATAGCGAAAAAGACGTTTTCCAAATGCGAGAGGGCAGGCTGAGTCGTTCTTTGAGCATGCTGCTCTTTGGAAACGACGTGAGCTGAACATGCAGTGCAGGTGATGATGTCGACAAAGAAGTAAACAAATGCAACGTGTCCCATCAGACATGTTTCACGTCATTCGGTTGGCAGCATCTTTGTTGCAGCGCCGGACAAGCATCGTGTTTTCACCGTGCCGTGGGATACTTTTAGAGACCAGCAAATCTGCCAAAGCGGCGAGAGCGAAAAGTAGGGCCTGTCCGGGATTTGAACCCGGGACCTCCTGCACCCAAAGCAGGAATCATACCCCTAGACCAACAGGCCGCTCGAGCGTTGTGTTCTGCACAGCAGCACTAGCTTTGCTCGTACCGTGCTTGCTAGCTACGGAATCGTATGTCGACTGTCTACTGTAACGGGTTTCGTTTAGACAACAACCATACAGGCAGCCATTCTGGCAGCATTGCTGAAAAATGTGAAAAATCTCTGTCAAATCTGTGAGAGCACTGCGTTCCCGTAAAGTACAACTGTCGCCATTTGACACATATTTCGCTGCATATTGTAATGGGAGCAGACTTCCTTCCTTTTGACATGTCATCCTATTTAGCTGAGATACCAACACCTTTTTACGAAAAACAAGTGAAGACTCGTGCTGCAAGCGAATCTATAGTATTCCATCTGCTCTACAAATATGGCCACTTCGTTTATCGTGATTTTGTCGCAAATTTTGCTTAGAATTCTCTAGTGTATTGTACTAAGGATGTCAGTAATGTACTGCACGAGACTGAGTACCGTTATTCAGAAGCCGTACGGCCGTCAGGTTCCATGGTGTAATGGTTAGCACTCTGGACTTTGAATCCAGCGATCCGAGTTCGAATCTCGGTGGAACCTGTCGCTGGTCTTTTATTGCCGCTGCTGCGACTCTAGTCATTCTTTAGATTATGTATATTAACTTATAGGTAGGATCATGTAATGCAAATTGCGATAGCAGGCCACGGAAAAATGGGCATCCTCCCAGTGTCCGTGCTTTCGCTACTGGTGTTAATAGCGAAAAAGACGTTTTCCAAATGCGAGAGGGCAGGCTGAGTCGTTCTTTGAGCATGCTGCTCTTTGGAAACGACGTGAGCTGAACATGCAGTGCAGGTGATGATGTCGACAAAGAAGTAAACAAATGCAACGTGTCCCATCAGACATGTTTCACGTCATTCGGTTGGCAGCATCTTTGTTGCAGCGCCGGACAAGCATCGTGTTTTCACCGTGCCGTGGGATACTTTTAGAGACCAGCAAATCTGCCAAAGCGGCGAGAGCGAAAAGTAGGGCCTGTCCGGGATTTGAACCCGGGACCTCCTGCACCCAAAGCAGGAATCATACCCCTAGACCAACAGGCCGCTCGAGCGTTGTGTTCTGCACAGCAGCACTAGCTTTGCTCGTACCGTGCTTGCTAGCTACGGAATCGTATGTCGACTGTCTACTGTAACGGGTTTCGTTTAGACAACAACCATACAGGCAGCCATTCTGGCAGCATTGCTGAAAAATGTGAAAAATCTCTGTCAAATCTGTGAGAGCACTGCGTTCCCGTAAAGTACAACTGTCGCCATTTGACACATATTTCGCTGCATATTGTAATGGGAGCAGACTTCCTTCCTTTTGACATGTCATCCTATTTAGCTGAGATACCAACACCTTTTTACGAAAAACAAGTGAAGACTCGTGCTGCAAGCGAATCTATAGTATTCCATCTGCTCTACAAATATGGCCACTTCGTTTATCGTGATTTTGTCGCAAATTTTGCTTAGAATTCTCTAGTGTATTGTACTAAGGATGTCAGTAATGTACTGCACGAGACTGAGTACCGTTATTCAGAAGCCGTACGGCCGTCAGGTTCCATGGTGTAATGGTTAGCACTCTGGACTTTGAATCCAGCGATCCGAGTTCGAATCTCGGTGGAACCTGTCGCTGGTCTTTTATTGCCGCTGCTGCGACTCTAGTCATTCTTTAGATTATGTATATTAACTTATAGGTAGGATCATGTAATGCAAATTGCGATAGCAGGCCACGGAAAAATGGGCATCCTCCCAGTGTCCGTGCTTTCGCTACTGGTGTTAATAGCGAAAAAGACGTTTTCCAAATGCGAGAGGGCAGGCTGAGTCGTTCTTTGAGCATGCTGCTCTTTGGAAACGACGTGAGCTGAACATGCAGTGCAGGTGATGATGTCGACAAAGAAGTAAACAAATGCAACGTGTCCCATCAGACATGTTTCACGTCATTCGGTTGGCAGCATCTTTGTTGCAGCGCCGGACAAGCATCGTGTTTTCACCGTGCCGTGGGATACTTTTAGAGACCAGCAAATCTGCCAAAGCGGCGAGAGCGAAAAGTAGGGCCTGTCCGGGATTTGAACCCGGGACCTCCTGCACCCAAAGCAGGAATCATACCCCTAGACCAACAGGCCGCTCGAGCGTTGTGTTCTGCACAGCAGCACTAGCTTTGCTCGTACCGTGCTTGCTAGCTACGGAATCGTATGTCGACTGTCTACTGTAACGGGTTTCGTTTAGACAACAACCATACAGGCAGCCATTCTGGCAGCATTGCTGAAAAATGTGAAAAATCTCTGTCAAATCTGTGAGAGCACTGCGTTCCCGTAAAGTACAACTGTCGCCATTTGACACATATTTCGCTGCATATTGTAATGGGAGCAGACTTCCTTCCTTTTGACATGTCATCCTATTTAGCTGAGATACCAACACCTTTTTACGAAAAACAAGTGAAGACTCGTGCTGCAAGCGAATCTATAGTATTCCATCTGCTCTACAAATATGGCCACTTCGTTTATCGTGATTTTGTCGCAAATTTTGCTTAGAATTCTCTAGTGTATTGTACTAAGGATGTCAGTAATGTACTGCACGAGACTGAGTACCGTTATTCAGAAGCCGTACGGCCGTCAGGTTCCATGGTGTAATGGTTAACACTCTGGACTTTGAATCCAGCGATCCGAGTTCGAATCTCGGTGGAACCTGTCGCTGGTCTTTTATTGCCGCTGCTGCGACTCTAGTCATTCTTTAGATTATGTATATTAACTTATAGGTAGGATCATGTAATGCAAATTGCGATAGCAGGCCACGGAAAAATGGGCATCCTCCCAGTGTCCGTGCTTTCGCTACTGGTGTTAATAGCGAAAAAGACGTTTTCCAAATGCGAGAGGGCAGGCTGAGTCGTTCTTTGAGCATGCTGCTCTTTGGAAACGACGTGAGCTGAACATGCAGTGCAGGTGATGATGTCGACAAAGAAGTAAACAAATGCAACGTGTCCCATCAGACATGTT
This sequence comes from Locusta migratoria, assembly GCA_026315105.1. Classification (NCBI taxonomy): domain Eukaryota; kingdom Metazoa; phylum Arthropoda; class Insecta; order Orthoptera; family Acrididae; genus Locusta; species Locusta migratoria. Next base: position 764,329,322 of record CM048745.1, read on the forward strand.
TCACGTCATTCGGTTGGCAGCATCTTTGTTGCAGCGCCGGACAAGCATCGTGTTTTCACCGTGCCGTGGGATACTTTTAGAGACCAGCAAATCTGCCAAAGCGGCGAGAGCGAAAAGTAGGGCCTGTCCGGGATTTGAACCCGGGACCTCCTGCACCCAAAGCAGGAATCATACCCCTAGACCAACAGGCCGCTCGAGCGTTGTGTTCTGCACAGCAGCACTAGCTTTGCTCGTACCGTGCTTGCTAGCTACGGAATCGTATGTCGACTGTCTACTGTAACGGGTTTCGTTTAGACAACAACCATACAGGCAGCCATTCTGGCAGCATTGCTGAAAAATGTGAAAAATCTCTGTCAAATCTGTGAGAGCACTGCGTTCCCGTAAAGTACAACTGTCGCCATTTGACACATATTTCGCTGCATATTGTAATGGGAGCAGACTTCCTTCCTTTTGACATGTCATCCTATTTAGCTGAGATACCAACACCTTTTTACGAAAAACAAGTGAAGACTCGTGCTGCAAGCGAATCTATAGTATTCCATCTGCTCTACAAATATGGCCACTTCGTTTATCGTGATTTTGTCGCAAATTTTGCTTAGAATTCTCTAGTGTATTGTACTAAGGATGTCAGTAATGTACTGCACGAGACTGAGTACCGTTATTCAGAAGCCGTACGGCGGTCAGGTTCCATGGTGTAATGGTTAGCACTCTGGACTTTGAATCCAGCGATCCGCGTTCGAATCTCGGTGGAACCTGTCGCTGGTCTTTTATTGACGCTGCTGCGACTCTAGTCATTCTTTAGATTATGTATATTAACTTATAGGTAGGATCATGTAATGCAAATTGCGATAGCAGGCCACGGAAAAATGGGCATCCTCCCAGTGTCCGTGCTTTCGCTACTGGTGTTAATAGCGAAAAAGACGTTTTCCAAATGCGAGAGGGCAGGCTGAGTCGTTCTTTGAGCATGCTGCTCTTTGGAAACGACGTGAGCTGAACATGCAGTGCAGGTGATGATGTCGACAAAGAAGTAAACAAATGCAACGTGTCCCATCAGACATGTTTCACGTCATTCGGTTGGCAGCATCTTTGTTGCAGCGCCGGACAAGCATCGTGTTTTCACCGTGCCGTGGGATACTTTTAGAGACCAGCAAATCTGCCAAAGCGGCGAGAGCGAAAAGTAGGGCCTGTCCGGGATTTGAACCCGGGACCTCCTGCACCCAAAGCAGGAATCATACCCCTAGACCAACAGGCCGCTCGAGCGTTGTGTTCTGCACAGCAGCACTAGCTTTGCTCGTACCGTGCTTGCTAGCTACGGAATCGTATGTCGACTGTCTACTGTAACGGGTTTCGTTTAGACAACAACCATACAGGCAGCCATTCTGGCAGCATTGCTGAAAAATGTGAAAAATCTCTGTCAAATCTGTGAGAGCACTGCGTTCCCGTAAAGTACAACTGTCGCCATTTGACACATATTTCGCTGCATATTGTAATGGGAGCAGACTTCCTTCCTTTTGACATGTCATCCTATTTAGCTGAGATACCAACACCTTTTTACGAAAAACAAGTGAAGACTCGTGCTGCAAGCGAATCTATAGTATTCCATCTGCTCTACAAATATGGCCACTTCGTTTATCGTGATTTTGTCGCAAATTTTGCTTAGAATTCTCTAGTGTATTGTACTAAGGATGTCAGTAATGTACTGCACGAGACTGAGTACCGTTATTCAGAAGCCGTACGGCCGTCAGGTTCCATGGTGTAATGGTTAGCACTCTGGACTTTGAATCCAGCGATCCGAGTTCGAATCTCGGTGGAACCTGTCGCTGGTCTTTTATTGCCGCTGCTGCGACTCTAGTCATTCTTTAGATTATGTATATTAACTTATAGGTAGGATCATGTAATGCAAATTGCGATAGCAGGCCACGGAAAAATGGGCATCCTCCCAGTGTCCGTGCTTTCGCTACTGGTGTTAATAGCGAAAAAGACGTTTTCCAAATGCGAGAGGGCAGGCTGAGTCGTTCTTTGAGCATGCTGCTCTTTGGAAACGACGTGAGCTGAACATGCAGTGCAGGTGATGATGTCGACAAAGAAGTAAACAAATGCAACGTGTCCCATCAGACATGTTTCACGTCATTCGGTTGGCAGCATCTTTGTTGCAGCGCCGGACAAGCATCGTGTTTTCACCGTGCCGTGGGATACTTTTAGAGACCAGCAAATCTGCCAAAGCGGCGAGAGCGAAAAGTAGGGCCTGTCCGGGATTTGAACCCGGGACCTCCTGCACCCAAAGCAGGAATCATACCCCTAGACCAACAGGCCGCTCGAGCGTTGTGTTCTGCACAGCAGCACTAGCTTTGCTCGTACCGTGCTTGCTAGCTACGGAATCGTATGTCGACTGTCTACTGTAACGGGTTTCGTTTAGACAACAACCATACAGGCAGCCATTCTGGCAGCATTGCTGAAAAATGTGAAAATTCTCGGTCAAATCTGTGAGAGCACTGCGTTCCCGTAAAGTACAACTGTCGCCATTTGACACATATTTCGCTGCATATTGTAATGGGAGCAGACTTCCTTCCTTTTGACATGTCATCCTATTTAGCTGAGATACCAACACCTTTTTACGAAAAACAAGTGAAGACTCGTGCTGCAAGCGAATCTATAGTATTCCATCTGCTCTACAAATATGGCCACTTCGTTTATCGTGATTTTGTCGCAAATTTTGCTTAGAATTCTCTAGTGTATTGTACTAAGGATGTCAGTAATGTACTGCACGAGACTGAGTACCGTTATTCAGAAGCCGTACGGCCGTCAGGTTCCATGGTGTAATGGTTAGCACTCTGGACTTTGAATCCAGCGATCCGAGTTCGAATCTCGGTGGAACCTGTCGCTGGTCTTTTATTGCCGCTGCTGCGACTCTAGTCATTCTTTAGATTATGTATATTAACTTATAGGTAGGATCATGTAATGCAAATTGCGATAGCAGGCCACGGAAAAATGGGCATCCTCCCAGTGTCCGTGCTTTCGCTACTGGTGTTAATAGCGAAAAAGACGTTTTCCAAATGCGAGAGGGCAGGCTGAGTCGTTCTTTGAGCATGCTGCTCTTTGGAAACGACGTGAGCTGAACATGCAGTGCAGGTGATGATGTCGACAAAGAAGTAAACAAATGCAACGTGTCCCATCAGACATGTTTCACGTCATTCGGTTGGCAGCATCTTTGTTGCAGCGCCGGACAAGCATCGTGTTTTCACCGTGCCGTGGGATACTTTTAGAGACCAGCAAATCTGCCAAAGCGGCGAGAGCGAAAAGTAGGGCCTGTCCGGGATTTGAACCCGGGACCTCCTGCACCCAAAGCAGGAATCATACCCCTAGACCAACAGGCCGCTCGAGCGTTGTGTTCTGCACAGCAGCACTAGCTTTGCTCGTACCGTGCTTGCTAGCTACGGAATCGTATGTCGACTGTCTACTGTAACGGGTTTCGTTTAGACAACAACCATACAGGCAGCCATTCTGGCAGCATTGCTGAAAAATGTGAAAAATCTCTGTCAAATCTGTGAGAGCACTGCGTTCCCGTAAAGTACAACTGTCGCCATTTGACACATATTTCGCTGCATATTGTAATGGGAGCAGACTTCCTTCCTTTTGACATGTCATCCTATTTAGCTGAGATACCAACACCTTTTTACGAAAAACAAGTGAAGACTCGTGCTGCAAGCGAATCTATAGTATTCCATCTGCTCTACAAATATGGCCACTTCGTTTATCGTGATTTTGTCGCAAATTTTGCTTAGAATTCTCTAGTGTATTGTACTAAGGATGTCAGTAATGTACTGCACGAGACTGAGTACCGTTATTCAGAAGCCGTACGGCCGTCAGGTTCCATGGTGTAATGGTTAGCACTCTGGACTTTGAATCCAGCGATCCGAGTTCGAATCTCGGTGGAACCTGTCGCTGGTCTTTTATTGCCGCTGCTGCGACTCTAGTCATTCTTTAGATTATGTATATTAACTTATAGGTAGGATCATGTAATGCAAATTGCGATAGCAGGCCACGGAAAAATGGGCATCCTCCCAGTGTCCGTGCTTTCGCTACTGGTGTTAATAGCGAAAAAGACGTTTTCCAAATGCGAGAGGGCAGGCTGAGTCGTTCTTTGAGCATGCTGCTCTTTGGAAACGACGTGAGCTGAACATGCAGTGCAGGTGATGATGTCGACAAAGAAGTAAACAAATGCAACGTGTCCCATCAGACATGTTTCACGTCATTCGGTTGGCAGCATCTTTGTTGCAGCGCCGGACAAGCATCGTGTTTTCACCGTGCCGTGGGATACTTTTAGAGACCAGCAAATCTGCCAAAGCGGCGAGAGCGAAAAGTAGGGCCTGTCCGGGATTTGAACCCGGGACCTCCTGCACCTCTTTTTTTTTTTTTTTTTTTTTTTTTTTTTTTTTTTTTTTTTTTTTTTTTTTTTTAATCAAGTGTTGCTGGCATCTTCTGATCCATCGTGGAAAAATAATTGAGATAATTCTTCTTCAAAATCATGTTGAATCCAAATAAAGACGATTGACAGCTTCTTGTCTTCCAGAATAAATCGTATCCTCTTTCTTGTAGAGGCGACACTACATAAAAAGATTTAATTACACATTTTCACACGCTGGTATCTTCTTATCCATCGTGTAATAATAACTGAAATTATTCTTCTTTAAAATCATGTTGAATCAAATTAAAATATGATGGACAACTGCTTGGCTTCCTAAATGAAACACATCCTTGTTGTTTGAGAGAAAACACAACAGAAATAAATTAAAATACATGTCTTCACACATCCCAATCCGACGATGCGCTGCAGATGAACAACACAAAGTAACAGAAGGTTGACATGAAAAATAAAACTTTTCAAGGTAATTACATTGATGCCGTCTACTAACGTCAGCAGGAAGAATCTGCATATTGCAGATGCACTGTTTTATCTTGCTTAATTGCTGTATACCTCAGGGTGCGTCATCTAGACGCAGTTAGTATAAAATAAAATAAAACACAGTTGCTTGTCTCTTGTTATATTGATTGGTGGAAAGTAAATGTGAAATCAAATAATTAATACATACTTTAGAAAGAAAAGGCACTTCGATGTGCAATAAACCCAGCCCACATAACTTCAGTGTTGACAGGATTATACAATAACACGGAAAACACACGTAACAAAATTACAAGACACAGTAGATAATACTATCTTCTTTATTTTCTTTCTTTAGGTTTTTTCGTTTTCTTTTTCGTTTCCTTTTCGTTCTGAATATGTAACATTGTCATGGATATATTTACATTACACCTGACCTGTCACGTTAATAAATGCATATTCTAATGCTACATGCAAAAATCTAGCATAAATCTCATAATAATTAGCACGTAATTGTTCTTTAGTATGTTGAATCCAGAGGTATGTTAGAAAGTCCAGGTTGTCTGTCAAATTCAGGGAAAAAATTGAATGAACGACGTGTCCAAGAATCCATATACTTGCATTGCGTTTCGTGGTGGGGTATGACTTGCACTGAGGTACAATGGCGTCCGTTACCGTCACCTGACGTATGTCGATCCTGTTAATTAGTCTCACCATGTCCCTAGCAGCATTCCAAATCTGGACAAATTTGGCACAGTTAAACCGGTGTTCAATTGTATCGTCTTCATGGCACGTTTCACACTCACTTGTACGGATCATCTTTATGGCGAACAGTTTGGAGTTGGTGGGAACGGTGCGATTGATGACCTTGTACCATGTGGCGCGCACTTCTTCAGGAATAACGGAGTTGGCTACGTTTTTCCACACCGTGGCCCAGTCGTATTGTGGGAGGCGACGTTCCCATTTGTTCCTGGTGGGGTTCCCTCGCAGTGCAAGAATGATGTCGCTGACGGCGTATCGGCGCAAATCGTGTTGCTCCACGTAGCTGTTGTAAAAGTAGAAGCGGCGCACAAAACCGACGACAGCTGAGATGCCGGTAATGAGAACTGGAGCCGTTGGAGACTGCGGCCGGTATCTGCTGAACAGCGTGGCCGTCATACTGTTGGGTTCTTTTTCGATCACTGCCTGAGTCCTTTTCAGAAACAGAGCTGCGCATTTGGCTCCGAAATCTGCCAGACCCAGCCCTCCGTCTCTCAGATCCAAAGTACAGGTGGCGTAAGAAACTTTAAAAATTTCGCCTCTCCACAGCATCCAATATACTGCTTGCTTTATCGCCCTTTCCAATTCTTTTGGTACCGGCAGAACTTGTGCAAGGTACCATGCTTTAGCGAGAATGTAATTGTTTATGATTTTTACCCTGTCACCAAGAGCCAAATTCCTAGTAGCATGTATTTTGGCCACACCTCGTATTTTATGCAGCGTGTCACGCCAGTTTAACGCCCCCATTCGTTGAGGGTTGTCGGTCATAATGATGCCCAGCACCTTGGATTGCGTCTTGATAGAATACCAGTCACGGCGAACAGTCAGCATCCTTTTAGTGAGGGGGAGTAGAGTTGTCTTTGTGGAATTAATTACTGCCCCTGTCGCCCTCTCATAACGCTGTAAAAGGCCACGAAGGGTATCGATATCTTCTGGATCTTTTACGAAGACACCGAGATCGTCAGCGTATGCTTTGCATATCAGCTGACGGCTCCCGAGTTGTATTCCGTTGCAATCGTCACAAATACTTCGCAGCAACGGGTCCAATGCAATCGCAAACAGATACATCGACAAGGGGCAGCCTTGTCTTACAGATCGACTAATCCTTACAGGTTTGGTTAAACTCCCATTTATCTTGATACGAGACGTGGCGTTACGCAAGAAATTTTGCACCATTGTTGTAAATTTCGTACCAAATCCCATGTGGACCATTACTCGACGTAAATACACATGACTAACTCTATCAAAGGCGTTTTCAAAATCGACTAATATGATTGCTGCCGTTCGCAATTTTTCACATTTAACGTAACCAATGGCGTCCCTGTATGCAAGGACGGCATCAAAAATATTTCTATCACGCACAGAACAGGTTTGCTCTTCGCTTATTACCTTGTGCATGACCTGTTTCAGTCTAAGTGAGACACAGCGCGCCATGATTTTGTAATCTGTATTCAATAGCGTTATTGGTCGAACAGAACCGACATTTGGAGTCGCGTTTCCCTTTGGAACAAGTGTAACAACTCCTTCTGAGAATGTCGGCGGTATTGGTGTACCATTTTGTACTTCTTGAGCAATTGTCAGGAGCGTACTACTTAAGATATCTAAAAAAGTCAAATAAAATTCAATTGGCAGACCGTCCTTTCCGGGGGCTTTTCTTCTGGGGCTGCGTAGAATTGCCTCTCGCAGGTCATCATTTGTAAAAGAGTCGTTTAATTGCAGTCTATCAGCCCGACTCAGGACTTGTGGAATCCGTTGCAGTAAGCCACGCAAGGCGTCCGCGTCTACGTCAACATTTTGGAAGAGCGCTTCAAAGTGCTCGTGAACCTCCCTCGCGATGACAGCTTGGTCGGTGGTTGTGGCGCCGTCCCGCGTCACCCATGCGTCGAAGTGCAACTTCTCGCGCCGTTTCCTCTCCCGGTTCAGGTGGTAGATGGAGACCGGCTCACCGTCGACGTCACCCACGGGTTGGCTACGCGCGACCACTCCTGCGCTTTTCCGCTGCAAATCTTTTAGAATTTGCGCCTTGAATCGTTTGAAGTCCGGCAGGAGCTCGGGCTGTGACGTCACGCGTTGCGCGAGGTCGGACAGACAGCTCTGACGAAAGCGCTCCGTCTCCCGACGCCAGTGCGCGGCCTCGCGGCTAAAATTAATTAAAAATGTCCGAATGGCTGGTTTTGCTGTTTTAACCCACCATTCAATGGTGGTAAACCCATCTGGTCGTTCCCGGACTAACTGATGCCACTTTTTAATAAAACTTTGCTTAAAATGCATCTCATTTAAAAGACTGCAGTTTAATTTCCAACTGCTTTTAAAACGAGGGAGCCGCTTCTGTGGTAACAACATTTGACATAAATAACCGCTGTGGTCTGAAAATACAACAGGTTTTACTTCGGTAGAAGTAATAGACGCTTCGAGTGTCGTCGAAACATATATTCTATCCAGTCGGCTATGGCCTGATGGGTAGAAATATGTGTAATGGGTTTTGTCAGGATTAAGCACACGCCATGTATCTATGAGCTTGTAACTGCTGACTAATGTCTTCAATTCCTGACATCTATTCGGGCGTGGCTCCTGATCCCTGTCATCGATCACAGCATTAAAATCTCCACCAATTATTAAATTGCCAGTATTCCGATGTAGAAGTTGGCATATATCCTCACCGTAAAATTTATTCCGCGCGTTTTTGTTCCCTGAATGTGCATATATGTTAATAAATACAATGTTGGAAATAGTACATGCAATGGCGCGTCCATTTGGTAGATATTCAACATTAGACACCTCAAATTCAGGTCTAACTAAAATTGCTGTACCAGTTTCCGAGTCCGGAACGAAATTGTCAAATACCATAAAATCATTAAATTCTTTAATGAATGTCAAAGCATCGCGCGTCACTTCCTGAAGGAAGGCGAGATGACATCTGTTTTGATATAAAAAATTTTGCAACGCTATCGCCTTCACTGCACTGCACATTTTGTTGATGTTTACGGTAAGAACATTCCATTGTCGCGGCTCAAAAGTCATAAATCAATTCAGTCTAAAATAATGTGTGACCACTGACTAAACTAAAAAGAAGCAAGTGGTAAAACTTGGTAACACATCACACTGGCAAAGCTGCGGGTGTTAGACGCGGGTTTGAGTCCCGTTCACAAATGTAAAGCAATACCAGATCGAACCATAAAACCATAACATATGATAAAATTAAAAAACGTAATGTAAATAAAACATTTCATCATCATAGGAATTTGCACATAAAAATCCCATGTCTAACGTTGTACAACAACAAGTGACACAGATTACGCAATCACTGTTCAGCATGCGAGAGGAACTTCTAACTAAAAGTATTACGATGCAAGGCATTCGTAGGTGACACTCCCGCCAGGAGAGCATCAACAAGTAAAATTACCATTATTAAAATTCTATTAAATTTTTACATATAAAAGTACGCTCCGTGTAATTACTTCAACTTTTAAATTTGGACGCCAGGTATTGAAATATTCACAGAGTACCATAACAATTGAAAAACCACGATACCATCACGAAATTCGTTGTCGGTTTCACACCCCAAACGACAATATGCAATATGAAAACGGGTTTGAGTCCCGTCATCGCAAATCCTCGTCTTCCGCCCAATCAATCAGTTCTACAGTTGGAGGCCGCGTTGACGGCCCTCCCAGATCCATGGACACATCACGTTCCGAATGTCCTGATAAATCTATTACAGCGTCTAAGCAAGATTCAGGCCGTGAAGGAAGCACTGATGGGTGAGCTCTTCTTTGGTGTTGCTCTTCAGCCTTCCTTTTGACAGGCGCAAGAGAACTCTGCGCACCTGAAGGAACATCCACCGCCATCTCACTATCTCCTCCTGTTTCATTTTTCTGGAGAATTTCTTTCAACTGGCGAACAGCCGCCTCGCGCCGTTGTTCCGCGTCCGTCATTATAGTGTCTTGTGCAGTACGCGCCGCCTGTCGCCCCCCCGTATGTTGCCTAAGGTCTACGTTGTCGCCCTGCCCGGTTTGCTGGGACAACTTCTTTCTGTTTCTACGTCTTGTAGACGCAGAGTCTTTCTTTCCTGGTGATGGGCTACGATTTTTACCGGGTTGACGTACAGACTCTGGGTTGCCGGTGCTACTAACACTACGAGACCGGTTTGAGGAAATCTCGTCCTCCGACGCTGGCTCTCGCTGCGGCTTCGGCGCCTCGAAGGCAGTGCTATGTCCGGGTTCTGATCCTGTCACCGGTACTGTTATTGTTGTCACTTCTAAACTTTTAGTAACCTCAGATATAATAGAGGTTGCGTCTATCCGATCCGGTTCGGTTACTGTCGACGCCTGAAAAACTTGAACGGTTTCCCCTTCTGTGGCGTGCGGAACGTCAATAGATTGTGGTTCCTTTAAAGTTACATTTTCATTAATTACAACAACATTTTCCCTCACTTCCTGTTCTGTGATAGAAGTTACGGGCGTAGTGTCCATTGCATCAACAACGGCCGATGGTTCTGAAACTATTCCTGAACGTTTCGCGGTACCGGGAACAGAACCAAGTGCCACCGCGGCGTACGACATGTTGTCCGGACTTCCACCCAGTGGCAGCTGTACAGGCCGCTTTCGTTTTGGACAGTCTTGTCTAAAGTGACCTGCGCCGTTGCAAAACGAACATGTTTGAGGCTGTCCACTATATGTAATAAATGCCCGGTGACCGTTCACGTAAATAAATGACGGAATATGTTTCCTCATAATCATTCTAACACTCCTAACGCCATTTTCAACTTGGTAAACGTATACACTTGACCACTTTTCTTTAGTGACCTCTATGACGTCACCGTATGGGGATAAATGTCGCTTAATAGTTTCATTTCGAATTTCGAAAGGCAAGTTGAACACTCGCACTGTTCGTATTCCGTATCCTGCACTTGACAGTTTAACGTTACTGACAGTTCCATCGTTATGCTTGAATTTTCGAATGCCATTATTAAACTGTACTACAGCGTCACATATTTCGGTTGATGTCAATTTCAGAAATAGCGAATTTAAGAACGTGTCCAATTGTAAACCAAGAACGTCATTTTCTAATATTCTCATTTCGTGCTTCAACCATTGGTGGATCTCGTATGCCGAAGGTCTAACTACAGAGCGGTCGAACTCGCACTGAATATTATTTTGCCTTTCTTCTGAATTGTCGTAATCCATGGTACTCACAAATTAAGAAGACAGCAACGAAGACGCCGCCGCCGCAGCGAAGAACCCTCGAAGCACACGTAAACACCGGCGCGCTGTCCCGGAGGTGTTGACAGCACGCCACCCGAAGCAGGAATCATACCCCTAGACCAACAGGCCGCTCGAGCGTTGTGTTCTGCACAGCAGCACTAGCTTTGCTCGTACCGTGCTTGCTAGCTACGGAATCGTATGTCGACTGTCTACTGTAACGGGTTTCGTTTAGACAACAACCATACAGGCAGCCATTCTGGCAGCATTGCTGAAAAATGTGAAAAATCTCTGTCAAATCTGTGAGAGCACTGCGTTCCCGTAAAGTACAACTGTCGCCATTTGACACATATTTCGCTGCATATTGTAATGGGAGCAGACTTCCTTCCTTTTGACATGTCATCCTATTTAGCTGAGATACCAACACCTTTTTACGAAAAACAAGTGAAGACTCGTGCTGCAAGCGAATCTATAGTATTCCATCTGCTCTACAAATATGGCCACTTCGTTTATCGTGATTTTGTCGCAAATTTTGCTTAGAATTCTCTAGTGTATTGTACTAAGGATGTCAGTAATGTACTGCACGAGACTGAGTACCGTTATTCAGAAGCCGTACGGCCGTCAGGTTCCATGGTGTAATGGTTAGCACTCTGGACTTTGAATCCAGCGATCCGAGTTCGAATCTCGGTGGAACCTGTCGCTGGTCTTTTATTGCCGCTGCTGCGACTCTAGTCATTCTTTAGATTATGTATATTAACTTATAGGTAGGATCATGTAATGCAAATTGCGATAGCAGGCCACGGAAAAATGGGCATCCTCCCAGTGTCCGTGCTTTCGCTACTGGTGTTAATAGCGAAAAAGACGTTTTCCAAATGCGAGAGGGCAGGCTGAGTCGTTCTTTGAGCATGCTGCTCTTTGGAAACGACGTGAGCTGAACATGCAGTGCAGGTGATGATGTCGACAAAGAAGTAAACAAATGCAACGTGTCCCATCAGACATGTTTCACGTCATTCGGTTGGCAGCATCTTTGTTGCAGCGCCGGACAAGCATCGTGTTTTCACCGTGCCGTGGGATACTTTTAGAGACCAGCAAATCTGCCAAAGCGGCGAGAGCGAAAAGTAGGGCCTGTCCGGGATTTGAAACCGGGACCTCCTGCACCCAAAGCAGGAATCATACCCGTAGACCAACAGGCCGCTCGAGCGTTGTGTTCTGCACAGCAGCACTAGCTTTGCTCGTACCGTGCTTGCTAGCTACGGAATCGTATGTCGACTGTCTACTGTAACGGGTTTCGTTTAGACAACAACCATACAGGCAGCCATTCTGGCAGCATTGCTGAAAAATGTGAAAAATCTCTGTCAAATCTGTGAGAGCACTGCGTTCCCGTAAAGTACAACTGTCGCCATTTGACACATATTTCGCTGCATATTGTAATGGGAGCAGACTTCCTTCCTTTTGACATGTCATCCTATTTAGCTGAGATACCAACACCTTTTTACGAAAAACAAGTGAAGACTCGTGCTGCAAGCGAATCTATAGTATTCCATCTGCTCTACAAATATGGCCACTTCGTTTATCGTGATTTTGTCGCAAATTTTGCTTAGAATTCTCTAGTGTATTGTACTAAGGATGTCAGTAATGTACTGCACGAGACTGAGTACCGTTATTCAGAAGCCGTACGGCCGTCAGGTTCCATGGTGTAATGGTTAGCACTCTGGACTTTGAATCCAGCGATCCGAGTTCGAATCTCGGTGGAACCTGTCGCTGGTCTTTTATTGCCGCTGCTGCGACTCTAGTCATTCTTTAGATTATGTATATTAACTTATAGGTAGGATCATGTAATGCAAATTGCGATAGCAGGCCACGGAAAAATGGGCATCCTCCCAGTGTCCGTGCTTTCGCTACTGGTGTTAATAGCGAAAAAGACGTTTTCCAAATGCGAGAGGGCAGGCTGAGTCGTTCTTTGAGCATGCTGCTCTTTGGAAACGACGTGAGCTGAACATGCAGTGCAGGTGATGATGTCGACAAAGAAGTAAACAAATGCAACGTGTCCCATCAGACATGTTTCACGTCATTCGGTTGGCAGCATCTTTGTTGCAGCGCCGGACAAGCATCGTGTTTTCACCGTGCCGTGGGATACTTTTAGAGACCAGCAAATCTGCCAAAGCGGCGAGAGCGAAAAGTAGGGCCTGTCCGGGATTTGAACCCGGGACCTCCTGCACCCAAAGCAGGAATCATACCCGTAGACCAACAGGCCGCTCGAGCGTTGTGTTCTGCACAGCAGCACTAGCTTTGCTCGTACCGTGCTTGCTAGCTACGGAATCGTATGTCGACTGTCTACTGTAACGGGTTTCGTTTAGACAACAACCATACAGGCAGCCATTCTGGCAGCATTGCTGAAAAATGTGAAAAATCTCTGTCAAATCTGTGAGAGCACTGCGTTCCCGTAAAGTACAACTGTCGCCATTTGACACATATTTCGCTGCATATTGTAATGGGAGCAGACTTCCTTCCTTTTGACATGTCATCCTATTTAGCTGAGATACCAACACCTTTTTACGAAAAACAAGTGAAGACTCGTGCTGCAAGCGAATCTATAGTATTCCATCTGCTCTACAAATATGGCCACTTCGTTTATCGTGATTTTGTCGCAAATTTTGCTTAGAATTCTCTAGTGTATTGTACTAAGGATGTCAGTAATGTACTGCACGAGACTGAGTACCGTTATTCAGAAGCCGTACGGCCGTCAGGTTCCATGGTGTAATGGTTAGCACTCTGGACTTTGAATCCAGCGATCCGAGTTCGAATCTCGGTGGAACCTGTCGCTGGTCTTTTATTGCCGCTGCTGCGACTCTAGTCATTCTTTAGATTATGTATATTAACTTATAGGTAGGATCATGTAATGCAAATTGCGATAGCAGGCCACGGAAAAATGGGCATCCTCCCAGTGTCCGTGCTTTCGCTACTGGTGTTAATAGCGAAAAAGACGTTTTCCAAATGCGAGAGGGCAGGCTGAGTCGTTCTTTGAGCATGCTGCTCTTTGGAAACGACGTGAGCTGAACATGCAGTGCAGGTGATGATGTCGACAAAGAAGTAAACAAATGCAACGTGTCCCATCAGACATGTTTCACGTCATTCGGTTGGCAGCATCTTTGTTGCAGCGCCGGACAAGCATCGTGTTTTCACCGTGCCGTGGGATACTTTTAGAGACCAGCAAATCTGCCAAAGCGGCGAGAGCGAAAAGTAGGGCCTGTCCGGGATTTGAACCCGGGACCTCCTGCACCCAAAGCAGGAATCATACCCCTAGACCAACAGGCCGCTCGAGCGTTGTGTTCTGCACAGCAGCACTAGCTTTGCTCGTACCGTGCTTGCTAGCTACGGAATCGTATGTCGACTGTCTACTGTAACGGGTTTCGTTTAGACAACAACCATACAGGCAGCCATTCTGGCAGCATTGCTGAAAAATGTGAAAATTCTCTGTCAAATCTGTGAGAGCACTGCGTTCCCGTAAAGTACAACTGTCGCCATTTGACACATATTTCGCTGCATATTGTAATGGGAGCAGACTTCCTTCCTTTTGACATGTCATCCTATTTAGCTGAGATACCAACACCTTTTTACGAAAAACAAGTGAAGACTCGTGCTGCAAGCGAATCTATAGTATTCCATCTGCTCTACAAATATGGCCACTTCGTTTATCGTGATTTTGTCGCAAATTTTGCTTAGAATTCTCTAGTGTATTGTACTAAGGATGTCAGTAATGTACTGCACGAGACTGAGTACCGTTATTCAGAAGCCGTACGGCCGTCAGGTTCCATGGTGTAATGGTTAGCACTCTGGACTTTGAATCCAGCCATCCGAGTTCGAATCTCGGTGGAACCTGTCGCTGGTCTTTTATTGCCGCTGCTGCGACTCTAGTCATTCTTTAGATTATGTATATTAACTTATAGGTAGGATCATGTAATGCAAATTGCGATAGCAGGCCACGGAAAAATGGGCATCCTCCCAGTGTCCGTGCTTTCGCTACTGGTGTTAATAGCGAAAAAGACGTTTTCCAAATGCGAGAGGGCAGGCTGAGTCGTTCTTTGAGCATGCTGCTCTTTGGAAACGACGTGAGCTGAACATGCAGTGCAGGTGATGATGTCGACAAAGAAGTAAACAAATGCAACGTGTCCCATCAGACATGTTTCACGTCATTCGGTTGGCAGCATCTTTGTTGCAGCGCCGGACAAGCATCGTGTTTTCACCGTGCCGTGGGATACTTTTAGAGACCAGCAAATCTGCCAAAGCGGCGAGAGCGAAAAGTAGGGCCTGTCCGGGATTGGAACCCGGGACCTCCTGCACCCAAAGCAGGAATCATACCCCTAGACCAACAGGCCGCTCGAGCGTTGTGTTCTGCACAGCAGCACTAGCTTTGCTCGTACCGTGCTTGCTAGCTACGGAATCGTATGTCGACTGTCTACTGTAACGGGTTTCGTTTAGACAACAACCATACAGGCAGCCATTCTGGCAGCATTGCTGAAAAATGTGAAAATTCTCTGTCAAATCTGTGAGAGCACTGCGTTCCCGTAAAGTACAACTGTCGCCATTTGACACATATTTCGCTGCATATTGTAATGGGAGCAGACTTCCTTCCTTTTGACATGTCATCCTATTTAGCTGAGATACCAACACCTTTTTACGAAAAACAAGTGAAGACTCGTGCTGCAAGCGAATCTATAGTATTCCATCTGCTCTACAAATATGGCCACTTCGTTTATCGTGATTTTGTCGCAAATTTTGCTTAGAATTCTCTAGTGTATTGTACTAAGGATGTCAGTAATGTACTGCACGAGACTGAGTACCGTTATTCAGAAGCCGTACGGCCGTCAGGTTCCATGGTGTAATGGTTAGCACTCTGGACTTTGAATCCAGCGATCCGAGTTCGAATCTCGGTGGAACCTGTCGCTGGTCTTTTATTGCCGCTGCTGCGACTCTAGTCATTCTTTAGATTATGTATATTAACTTATAGGTAGGATCATGTAATGCAAATTGCGATAGCAGGCCACGGAAAAATGGGCATCCTCCCAGTGTCCGTGCTTTCGCTACTGGTGTTAATAGCGAAAAAGACGTTTTCCAAATGCGAGAGGGCAGGCTGAGTCGTTCTTTGAGCATGCTGCTCTTTGGAAACGACGTGAGCTGAACATGCAGTGCAGGTGATGATGTCGACAAAGAAGTAAACAAATGCAACGTGTCCCATCAGACATGTTTCACGTCATTCGGTTGGCAGCATCTTTGTTGCAGCGCCGGACAAGCATCGTGTTTTCACCGTGCCGTGGGATACTTTTAGAGACCAGCAAATCTGCCAAAGCGGCGAGAGCGAAAAGTAGGGCCTGTCCGGGATTGGAACCCGGGACCTCCTGCACCCAAAGCAGGAATCATACCCCTAGACCAACAGGCCGCTCGAGCGTTGTGTTCTGCACAGCAGCACTAGCTTTGCTCGTACCGTGCTTGCTAGCTACGGAATCGTATGTCGACTGTCTACTGTAACGGGTTTCGTTTAGACAACAACCATACAGGCAGCCATTCTGGCAGCATTGCTGAAAAATGTGAAAAATCTCTGTCAAATCTGTGAGAGCACTGCGTTCCCGTAAAGTACAACTGTCGCCATTTGACACATATTTCGCTGCATATTGTAATGGGAGCAGACTTCCTTCCTTTTGACATGTCATCCTATTTAGCTGAGATACCAACACCTTTTTACGAAAAACAAGTGAAGACTCGTGCTGCAAGCGAATCTATAGTATTCCATCTGCTCTACAAATATGGCCACTTCGTTTATCGTGATTTTGTCGCAAATTTTGCTTAGAATTCTCTAGTGTATTGTACTAAGGATGTCAGTAATGTACTGCACGAGACTGAGTACCGTTATTCAGAAGCCGTACGGCCGTCAGGTTCCATGGTGTAATGGTTAGCACTCTGGACTTTGAATCCAGCGATCCGAGTTCGAATCTCGGTGGAACCTGTCGCTGGTCTTTTATTGCCGCTGCTGCGACTCTAGTCATTCTTTAGATTATGTATATTAACTTATAGGTAGGATCATGTAATGCAAATTGCGATAGCAGGCCACGGAAAAATGGGCATCCTCCCAGTGTCCGTGCTTTCGCTACTGGTGTTAATAGCGAAAAAGACGTTTTCCAAATGCGAGAGGGCAGGCTGAGTCGTTCTTTGAGCATGCTGCTCTTTGGAAACGACGTGAGCTGAACATGCAGTGCAGGTGATGATGTCGACAAAGAAGTAAACAAATGCAACGTGTCCCATCAGACATGTTTCACGTCATTCGGTTGGCAGCATCTTTGTTGCAGCGCCGGACAAGCATCGTGTTTTCACCGTGCCGTGGGATACTTTTAGAGACCAGCAAATCTGCCAAAGCGGCGAGAGCGAAAAGTAGGGCCTGTCCGGGATTTGAACCCGGGACCTCCTGCACCCAAAGCAGGAATCATACCCGTAGACCAACAGGCCGCTCGAGCGTTGTGTTCTGCACAGCAGCACTAGCTTTGCTCGTACCGTGCTTGCTAGCTACGGAATCGTATGTCGACTGTCTACTGTAACGGGTTTCGTTTAGACAACAACCATACAGGCAGCCATTCTGGCAGCATTGCTGAAAAATGTGAAAAATCTCTGTCAAATCTGTGAGAGCACTGCGTTCCCGTAAAGTACAACTGTCGCCATTTGACACATATTTCGCTGCATATTGTAATGGGAGCAGACTTCCTTCCTTTTGACATGTCATCCTATTTAGCTGAGATACCAACACCTTTTTACGAAAAACAAGTGAAGACTCGTGCTGCAAGCGAATCTATAGTATTCCATCTGCTCTACAAATATGGCCACTTCGTTTATCGTGATTTTGTCGCAAATTTTGCTTAGAATTCTCTAGTGTATTGTACTAAGGATGTCAGTAATGTACTGCACGAGACTGAGTACCGTTATTCAGAAGCCGTACGGCCGTCAGGTTCCATGGTGTAATGGTTAGCACTCTGGACTTTGAATCCAGCGATCCGAGTTCGAATCTCGGTGGAACCTGTCGCTGGTCTTTTATTGCCGCTGCTGCGACTCTAGTCATTCTTTAGATTATGTATATTAACTTATAGGTAGGATCATGTAATGCAAATTGCGATAGCAGGCCACGGAAAAATGGGCATCCTCCCAGTGTCCGTGCTTTCGCTACTGGTGTTAATAGCGAAAAAGACGTTTTCCAAATGCGAGAGGGCAGGCTGAGTCGTTCTTTGAGCATGCTGCTCTTTGGAAACGACGTGAGCTGAACATGCAGTGCAGGTGATGATGTCGACAAAGAAGTAAACAAATGCAACGTGTCCCATCAGACATGTTTCACGTCATTCGGTTGGCAGCATCTTTGTTGCAGCGCCGGACAAGCATCGTGTTTTCACCGTGCCGTGGGATACTTTTAGAGACCAGCAAATCTGCCAAAGCGGCGAGAGCGAAAAGTAGGGCCTGTCCGGGATTGGAACCCGGGACCTCCTGCACCCAAAGCAGGAATCATACCCCTAGACCAACAGGCCGCTCGAGCGTTGTGTTCTGCACAGCAGCACTAGCTTTGCTCGTACCGTGCTTGCTAGCTACGGAATCGTATGTCGACTGTCTACTGTAACGGGTTTCGTTTAGACAACAACCATACAGGCAGCCATTCTGGCAGCATTGCTGAAAAATGTGAAAAATCTCTGTCAAATCTGTGAGAGCACTGCGTTCCCGTAAAGTACAACTGTCGCCATTTGACACATATTTCGCTGCATATTGTAATGGGAGCAGACTTCCTTCCTTTTGACATGTCATCCTATTTAGCTGAGATACCAACACCTTTTTACGAAAAACAAGTGAAGACTCGTGCTGCAAGCGAATCTATAGTATTCCATCTGCTCTACAAATATGGCCACTTCGTTTATCGTGATTTTGTCGCAAATTTTGCTTAGAATTCTCTAGTGTATTGTACTAAGGATGTCAGTAATGTACTGCACGAGACTGAGTACCGTTATTCAGAAGCCGTACGGCCGTCAGGTTCCATGGTGTAATGGTTAGCACTCTGGACTTTGAATCCAGCGATCCGAGTTCGAATCTCGGTGGAACCTGTCGCTGGTCTTTTATTGCCGCTGCTGCGACTCTAGTCATTCTTTAGATTATGTATATTAACTTATAGGTAGGATCATGTAATGCAAATTGCGATAGCAGGCCACGGAAAAATGGGCATCCTCCCAGTGTCCGTGCTTTCGCTACTGGTGTTAATAGCGAAAAAGACGTTTTCCAAATGCGAGAGGGCAGGCTGAGTCGTTCTTTGAGCATGCTGCTCTTTGGAAACGACGTGAGCTGAACATGCAGTGCAGGTGATGATGTCGACAAAGAAGTAAACAAATGCAACGTGTCCCATCAGACATGTTTCACGTCATTCGGTTGGCAGCATCTTTGTTGCAGCGCCGGACAAGCATCGTGTTTTCACCGTGCCGTGGGATACTTTTAGAGACCAGCAAATCTGCCAAAGCGGCGAGAGCGAAAAGTAGGGCCTGTCCGGGATTTGAACCCGGGACCTCCTGCACCCAAAGCAGGAATCATACCCGTAGACCAACAGGCCGCTCGAGCGTTGTGTTCTGCACAGCAGCACTAGCTTTGCTCGTACCGTGCTTGCTAGCTACGGAATCGTATGTCGACTGTCTACTGTAACGGGTTTCGTTTAGACAACAACCATACAGGCAGCCATTCTGGCAGCATTGCTGAAAAATGTGAAAAATCTCTGTCAAATCTGTGAGAGCACTGCGTTCCCGTAAAGTACAACTGTCGCCATTTGACACATATTTCGCTGCATATTGTAATGGGAGCAGACTTCCTTCCTTTTGACATGTCATCCTATTTAGCTGAGATACCAACACCTTTTTACGAAAAACAAGTGAAGACTCGTGCTGCAAGCGAATCTATAGTATTCCATCTGCTCTACAAATATGGCCACTTCGTTTATCGTGATTTTGTCGCAAATTTTGCTTAGAATTCTCTAGTGTATTGTACTAAGGATGTCAGTAATGTACTGCACGAGACTGAGTACCGTTATTCAGAAGCCGTACGGCCGTCAGGTTCCATGGTGTAATGGTTAGCACTCTGGACTTTGAATCCAGCGATCCGAGTTCGAATCTCGGTGGAACCTGTCGCTGGTCTTTTATTGCCGCTGCTGCGACTCTAGTCATTCTTTAGATTATGTATATTAACTTATAGGTAGGATCATGTAATGCAAATTGCGATAGCAGGCCACGGAAAAATGGGCATCCTCCCAGTGTCCGTGCTTTCGCTACTGGTGTTAATAGCGAAAAAGACGTTTTCCAAATGCGAGAGGGCAGGCTGAGTCGTTCTTTGAGCATGCTGCTCTTTGGAAACGACGTGAGCTGAACATGCAGTGCAGGTGATGATGTCGACAAAGAAGTAAACAAATGCAACGTGTCCCATCAGACATGTTTCACGTCATTCGGTTGGCAGCATCTTTGTTGCAGCGCCGGACAAGCATCGTGTTTTCACCGTGCCGTGGGATACTTTTAGAGACCAGCAAATCTGCCAAAGCGGCGAGAGCGAAAAGTAGGGCCTGTCCGGGATTGGAACCCGGGACCTCCTGCACCCAAAGCAGGAATCATACCCCTAGACCAACAGGCCGCTCGAGCGTTGTGTTCTGCACAGCAGCACTAGCTTTGCTCGTACCGTGCTTGCTAGCTACGGAATCGTATGTCGACTGTCTACTGTAACGGGTTTCGTTTAGACAACAACCATACAGGCAGCCATTCTGGCAGCATTGCTGAAAAATGTGAAAAATCTCTGTCAAATCTGTGAGAGCACTGCGTTCCCGTAAAGTACAACTGTCGCCATTTGACACATATTTCGCTGCATATTGTAATGGGAGCAGACTTCCTTCCTTTTGACATGTCATCCTATTTAGCTGAGATACCAACACCTTTTTACGAAAAACAAGTGAAGACTCGTGCTGCAAGCGAATCTATAGTATTCCATCTGCTCTACAAATATGGCCACTTCGTTTATCGTGATTTTGTCGCAAATTTTGCTTAGAATTCTCTAGTGTATTGTACTAAGGATGTCAGTAATGTACTGCACGAGACTGAGTACCGTTATTCAGAAGCCGTACGGCCGTCAGGTTCCATGGTGTAATGGTTAGCACTCTGGACTTTGAATCCAGCGATCCGAGTTCGAATCTCGGTGGAACCTGTCGCTGGTCTTTTATTGCCGC
Organism: Locusta migratoria; assembly: GCA_026315105.1. NCBI lineage: Eukaryota > Metazoa > Arthropoda > Insecta > Orthoptera > Acrididae > Locusta > Locusta migratoria. Next base: position 764,350,428 of record CM048745.1, read on the forward strand.
TGCTGCGACTCTAGTCATTCTTTAGATTATGTATATTAACTTATAGGTAGGATCATGTAATGCAAATTGCGATAGCAGGCCACGGAAAAATGGGCATCCTCCCAGTGTCCGTGCTTTCGCTACTGGTGTTAATAGCGAAAAAGACGTTTTCCAAATGCGAGAGGGCAGGCTGAGTCGTTCTTTGAGCATGCTGCTCTTTGGAAACGACGTGAGCTGAACATGCAGTGCAGGTGATGATGTCGACAAAGAAGTAAACAAATGCAACGTGTCCCATCAGACATGTTTCACGTCATTCGGTTGGCAGCATCTTTGTTGCAGCGCCGGACAAGCATCGTGTTTTCACCGTGCCGTGGGATACTTTTAGAGACCAGCAAATCTGCCAAAGCGGCGAGAGCGAAAAGTAGGGCCTGTCCGGGATTGGAACCCGGGACCTCCTGCACCCAAAGCAGGAATCATACCCCTAGACCAACAGGCCGCTCGAGCGTTGTGTTCTGCACAGCAGCACTAGCTTTGCTCGTACCGTGCTTGCTAGCTACGGAATCGTATGTCGACTGTCTACTGTAACGGGTTTCGTTTAGACAACAACCATACAGGCAGCCATTCTGGCAGCATTGCTGAAAAATGTGAAAAATCTCTGTCAAATCTGTGAGAGCACTGCGTTCCCGTAAAGTACAACTGTCGCCATTTGACACATATTTCGCTGCATATTGTAATGGGAGCAGACTTCCTTCCTTTTGACATGTCATCCTATTTAGCTGAGATACCAACACCTTTTTACGAAAAACAAGTGAAGACTCGTGCTGCAAGCGAATCTATAGTATTCCATCTGCTCTACAAATATGGCCACTTCGTTTATCGTGATTTTGTCGCAAATTTTGCTTAGAATTCTCTAGTGTATTGTACTAAGGATGTCAGTAATGTACTGCACGAGACTGAGTACCGTTATTCAGAAGCCGTACGGCCGTCAGGTTCCATGGTGTAATGGTTAGCACTCTGGACTTTGAATCCAGCGATCCGAGTTCGAATCTCGTGGAACCTGTCGCTGGTCTTTTATTGCCGCTGCTGCGACTCTAGTCATTCTTTAGATTATGTATATTAACTTATAGGTAGGATCATGTAATGCAAATTGCGATAGCAGGCCACGGAAAAATGGGCATCCTCCCAGTGTCCGTGCTTTCGCTACTGGTGTTAATAGCGAAAAAGACGTTTTCCAAATGCGAGAGGGCAGGCTGAGTCGTTCTTTGAGCATGCTGCTCTTTGGAAACGACGTGAGCTGAACATGCAGTGCAGGTGATGATGTCGACAAAGAAGTAAACAAATGCAACGTGTCCCATCAGACATGTTTCACGTCATTCGGTTGGCAGCATCTTTGTTGCAGCGCCGGACAAGCATCGTGTTTTCACCGTGCCGTGGGATACTTTTAGAGACCAGCAAATCTGCCAAAGCGGCGAGAGCGAAAAGTAGGGCCTGTCCGGGATTTGAACCCGGGACCTCCTGCACCCAAAGCAGGAATCATACCCGTAGACCAACAGGCCGCTCGAGCGTTGTGTTCTGCACAGCAGCACTAGCTTTGCTCGTACCGTGCTTGCTAGCTACGGAATCGTATGTCGACTGTCTACTGTAACGGGTTTCGTTTAGACAACAACCATACAGGCAGCCATTCTGGCAGCATTGCTGAAAAATGTGAAAAATCTCTGTCAAATCTGTGAGAGCACTGCGTTCCCGTAAAGTACAACTGTCGCCATTTGACACATATTTCGCTGCATATTGTAATGGGAGCAGACTTCCTTCCTTTTGACATGTCATCCTATTTAGCTGAGATACCAACACCTTTTTACGAAAAACAAGTGAAGACTCGTGCTGCAAGCGAATCTATAGTATTCCATCTGCTCTACAAATATGGCCACTTCGTTTATCGTGATTTTGTCGCAAATTTTGCTTAGAATTCTCTAGTGTATTGTACTAAGGATGTCAGTAATGTACTGCACGAGACTGAGTACCGTTATTCAGAAGCCGTACGGCCGTCAGGTTCCATGGTGTAATGGTTAGCACTCTGGACTTTGAATCCAGCGATCCGAGTTCGAATCTCGGTGGAACCTGTCGCTGGTCTTTTATTGCCGCTGCTGCGACTCTAGTCATTCTTTAGATTATGTATATTAACTTATAGGTAGGATCATGTAATGCAAATTGCGATAGCAGGCCACGGAAAAAATGGGCATCCTCCCAGTGTCCGTGCTTTCGCTACTGGTGTTAATAGCGAAAAAGACGTTTTCCAAATGCGAGAGGGCAGGCTGAGTCGTTCTTTGAGCATGCTGCTCTTTGGAAACGACGTGAGCTGAACATGCAGTGCAGGTGATGATGT